>CM040238.1:206520808-206920808 GCA_022545495.1 Chrysanthemum lavandulifolium
GTTGGAACTCCGACATGGACCGGAGTTCACTGGGAACGTGAGGACTTTTTCCGTAGGAAGTATCCTAAACTTTTTATGACATCAAGAACTCGGAGTGAAACCCGGACGAGTTTCATCTGAGGTTGGGAGGCTGTGACAACTGGCAATTTAGGGAGTCAATTTTAGGTAACCGCATTACGTTAAACTAAACCGAGCTTTGCCTTTATCACTATTTTTATAAACCATGACTTGATTTTATATCGTCTATTGGTTTTTACGGTTTATTTCACTGTTAAATGAGTTATCGTATGAGTTTTAACTCTATTTGGTAGGCACTATTCGATTCGGCACTAGAAAAGCCTAAAACAAGAAATAATGTAACTTTTAGACCGTAACTCAAAAATTGACAAATAAATAGTCAAAACTCGTGGAAAAACATAAATAAAGATGTTAGAAAGTCGAATGAACGTCGTGGGACACTCGAGGAACAATATATGAACTCGGGAATGGGTAAACGGGGTAGTTTACGAAAAATGACACCTTCAGCCCCTCCCTTTTCACCATAGTCGGCCACCCCTCCCCCCAAATTATTTATTTTTGAGTCCCTATCTCT
This sequence comes from Chrysanthemum lavandulifolium, assembly GCA_022545495.1. Taxonomy (NCBI): domain Eukaryota; kingdom Viridiplantae; phylum Streptophyta; class Magnoliopsida; order Asterales; family Asteraceae; genus Chrysanthemum; species Chrysanthemum lavandulifolium. The sequence goes on from CM040238.1 coordinate 206,521,401, forward strand.
AAGTATATATACCCCCTCACTCTCTTCATTTCACTCTTCACTTTCTCTCTCTAAAAATCACCTACTCATTCCTTTCTCTCTCTACACTTTCTCTCTCTTCAAAAATAAAAACCGTAACCACCACCACCACCCTTTGGCCGCCCCTATTACGGCCACTTTTCGGCCAAATTTCGGCAAGTGAAATTACACCGCCACCACTATCTTGTAGATCTTCTTTCCCTCTTTCTATCCATGTATAATACTCTCACTAAAACCTTCATTAACACCTTCAAATCTAAAGATTAAGATTCGGATTTTTAGGGTTGCAAGTGGGTTTTGCAATTCGTGCTTGAATAAGGTAAATGGAACATGGGTAAAGCTAGTTTAAGCAATAATAACCCACGTATGGATTAATTAGGGTTTCGACCCTATGGTAAAATTTAGGGCTTTTGGGTGAAACATGGAATTAAGTCTAATTAACATCTAAATAAACAAGTAGTTAGTGTTTGGTAAGCATGTGGTGTATCAATTTGGATGGTTTATGCATTTTAGGTCTAGTTTTATATTTTTTGGTTAGAATAGATGATGGGCTTTGTGTTTGGTTAATGATTGGAGGTTGATTGATTGTATTTGGATGTTGTGGAATTGATTTGGAAGTGTTTTGGTTGGGTTGAGATGGTGTGCGAGCCATCTAGGGCACGTACGAGACCCATGGGTTGCGTACGTGACCCACATGGACCAAGGTCCGGGTCGGGTCGTTTTGGTAGCTTTTTGGTTGATATAGTTGAGGTTTGGATGAGACGCGTAGAGCCGAAAAGCTTCTAGAGCTTGTTTGGTTCACGTGGTCTTAACCGTGACCGTGTCATGACCATTAGGGTCATAACATTGGTTTCGGGTATATTTGGTTGATTGATTGGTTAGCGAGATTGATTTGAGTTGGTTTGGGATTGAATTGCGCTATTATGACTTTTAAATTGAACGTGATATATTGTTGGAATCACTCCTAAACCATAATCAAGTGTTAGTAATTAATATGTAATAGTTAGCTTTATTATGACCTTTATGTTTGTATTTAGCCTTAGGCTTATGTAGAAGGCCCATGAGCCTAGGCCTTAGTCCATTAAGGAAAGGATGGAAACTAGGAGTGTCGCCCTAGCTTTCCTCCTATAAATACCTTATGTAAACCTTCACTTGAAGGTTGGTTGTTCATTTTATTCACTCATTCACTCTCTATTCCTTAACCGTGTTTTGCTAGCGTGAGTGTGTGTGTGTGTTTAGTGTCCAACTCGCCTCTTTTCTTCTCTATCTCTTTCTAGAAAGCTTGTGTGGTAAAACTAGTGACCTAACAATGGTATCAATCGCCTAATAGTTGGGTGAACGTATTGTTTGAAGTGAGTTTTGGCCTCACGCTTAACGTACGGTAACATACCTTTGGGTTGCTTAAAAACGCATTTTTTACACTTTCTAATCCAAGATTCTTGTACTTTCAACGTTATAAGATGTTAAACTAACATTTTTTGGCAAAAAGGTTGGAACTTTATGCGTGAAAAGGTGTTTTTGAACGTGTTTTTGAACGAGGGTTTAGTTTTACTCGTAACGTTTTTAGAAGCTTTGGTTCATCAAGTTTCACACTTTTGTGTACTTTGGTGTTATTGAAGCTATTTCATCACACAAAAACTGGTTTAGAATCACATTTGGACAAAATCAAAATTTTGTACTTTTCTACGCGTAGTGAAACCCTAAAACTACGCGTAAGTATTTCCTTGGTTTGATCTTCATTTTCGTGGTTTATTCCGTGTTTTCTTACTTGGATAAGTCCGAAAATACCGACTTTGGATATCTTTTGCACCGTGATAGTGTAAAGATCATTTGAGTAAAACCCTAAATTTACGCATAAGCATAAGCTTACGGCGTAGAAATCCCACGCCTAAGATTCACTTTACGCGTAAACCCGCCCCACGATAAGGTAATCCTACGCCTAAGTTTCTACGCCTAACTTTTGTCTAAGCCTAACTTTAGTGCTTTTCCTACTTACACGTAAGCTAAAATCCTACGCGTAACTCATTGTTGTTACGCGTAACTTTGGTGATTTTACGCATAAGTGCTACTTGGTTCTTGTCTTTTCTACGCCTAAGGACACTTCATCAACAAAGGTTCATTCGACTACAAAGATCCATTTTTACCAACACAAGTTTTCAACATGTCTCAACCTCCATACTCTAACTATTTCCCTTACACATATCCTCAACGTCAACAACAACAACAATTAACTCCTCAACATCAACAATGGAATCAACAACAAGCCATTTATCAACAACAATTTAATCAACAACATACTCCACAACTTGGTGCAATTCCACAACCTCAAATGGTTCAACCACCACCTTGTCTTCAAGTTCAACCCTACCCAACTGACTTCAATCAACATCCATCAAGGACCACTATGAAGGAACCCACTTGGTTTGCAAAGATGTGTGAAGCTTTAAGCAGCCAACAATCAATACATGAAGCTGGATCACTTGATAGACCTCCAATGCTCACTCCAGAAACTATGATCAATGGGTGATAAGGTTCTTTAGGTTTGTGATCTAAAGAAGCCACATGGAAAGTTTTAAAGAAGGTTATCTTGAAGGTCCATTTCGGATGCCTAATGTAGTTATACCCGGAGATCCCCGCTAATCCACCAAGAGATGAACAAATGAAAATTGCTATTTGTTGCGGACTTGAGCCCCGACGAACTTCTACACTATGAAGCGTATGAACTTGCAATGGAATATATCCTTAGGATTACCAAACCCAATTTTTGTAGTGTTGATGCTCAAAAGATCGCATGTAAAATGTGGGCACATATTCGCCTTCTTATGGAGGATCAGATCAATCGGGAGGATTTGGAATCCAAAATCTACTTGGCTTATGAACACTTCATGATTGAACACGAGAGACACTAGAGTCTTATCATCATCGTTTTCGGACATCATCGAGATTTGATAAACGCAACATCATCATGCCAAGAATTGCGGTGAATACTAAGTTCCCGAGTAGTCTTGGTCCCGAATGGGAGAAGTATGTCATTTTCTCCGTCAGCGAAGAATATGCATCAATCCACCTATGGGTTGTTGTACGATTACTTGAAGCCTCATGAAAAGGAAGTTGATCGTGAAAGGATTCTCCGTGCTCAAATTGCTCCACCAACACATCCGGAAAATCAACAACTTGCCTTATATGCTCAACAGAATCAACAACTTCCCTTCTCATTACAGTTGTAGCAACAAAATCAACTAGTTCCATACAACAACAACAATGCTCAAGCACTTGTAACTGAAGCTAATGAGGATATCGATCCGTTCGAAGCACTGCAACAAGGATTTGTTATGATTGCTAATGCTTTTGGCCGTTATACCAACATATCCAACAATCGCATTCGTTCCTCATCAAACACACGAAATCAAGAAGTTGTGAACAATGGACGTGTTGAAGTTCGTAATCGTGGTTATGGTCGTCAAATGAGCGTTGGTCAAGGGTTTAATCTTGGTCGGAATAACAATAGAGCTTCGTGGAACAGGAAATGCTCGAATGGGTTAAATGGTCTTCGTTACAATCAGTAATGAGAAGGACACTGCTAATGCATGCCCAAAGCCGAGAACTAGGGGCGGTGCTTATCACAAAGAGGCTCTTCTTTGGCTCTTAAGGATGAAGTGGTGGAACTCTCACTGCATAAAGAACAGAGCTTTATGGCGATCTGCACTCGAGATGATGATATGGAGGACTTGCGCACCAATTCAAAGATTATGTTGATGGCCAATATGCAAGAGTTACACATGAGTGAAACAGCCCAGCAGTATGACATCGATGGCTTGTCTCAGCACCGAACAAACCATGTTTATCTCGATCTCATATCTCCACCAATATCTCAATCCCGGCATGGCTCGAATGTTCAAAATGAGTCTTTACATCTCATTCGATGATTTTCAAATATACCCGTAGTTACATTTGACGATCAAGATGACCTTATGGTTTCCATTGATAATCAAATTGACCGTGGTTATACTCGAGGATCTAAATAATGATCATGTTGAGACTCACGCTGAACAAACCGAACTTTTGCCCCATCCAGATTTTGCTCGCTTAATACAAGACCAACAAACCATAGTGGAAGAATGTCGTGCCATTAACAAGGACTTAAAACGCAAAAATGCACTGTTAACCAAGGATTTTGAATGTTTAAACATGCAACTAAATTTTTTCAAAGCTCAAGATAAACGTGAAAAAGGTTTTGAAGCAGCTTTTACTAAATCTCATCAAAACGAAAAATATTTAGAGTGACAGATGCGTGATCTAGCCGCTTGAAAAATGTTTTGTTGTCGAAATAGAACAAGCGAAATATGAACATAAAAAGCAAATTAACGCTCTCACCTGGAAAATCAAAAGCTAATACGAGTTGTTAACTTGTCAAAAACGTTCTCTGATACAAAAAGCATTCAACGAATCGTATAGATGACTATCTCGAAGAAATTGTTGAATTGCAACATAAGCTTAAAGAGTTTAAAGCGTTGTTTATAAACATGGTAAGTCTGAATGACTATTGAAAAGTTTACTTTAAAACCCAATCCAAAAGGATATGGCCCGAATCTTGCGATTACAAACCTAAGCTTTCTCTCAAAACATTCAAACCAAATCCGAAGTTTCCGGTCTGGTAATATAAAATTGATGATCTTCATATGGATCTGTTGAATATAATCGTCAAGAGGAATTAGATGTCAAGACTAGAGTCGATCAAAATTAGAAAAGTTGTTTATAACAAACCTTTACTTATTCACAAGCGGTCACTTTCGTCCGTCAAAGGATTCTTCTAACACACCAAGGGTTATCATCAAAAAACCCGAGTCTTCTTATGTTAATCCCAAACAAGAGTTTGAACAAATTTATGGTCCTTTACCTTCCATCAGTGAAGTAAATTCTAAACCTGAAAATCGTAAAATTCTTCGATATTGATATTTTCATGGCTGACCTCAAAAATTTGGAACATGAGATAGAATATCATTACGAAATAAAAGTTCAACATTTTCAATCGCCTCTGCGCTGTGAACAAAGAGACATTTTCGAAAAATCTTTTACCGAATGTCAAAAATTTCAAAATTGTGCAATCTCTTGGGAAAAGGAATTTCATAATGAACTTGGTGTGATGAAAACGCCGAGAAAGCGTAAACATCTATTTCTAATACTAAAGCAAAAAGAAAATGTTGAGAAAAGATGTTGATCGACTCTTGGAAGATGTTATACAGGCCGATATCCATAACGTTGTGTTACTTCATGCTTTGCCATTTGCATCCGATTATATCTCTGCGATATTGTTGAAAATGTTGTTACCGTTGATAATTCTGATATTGTGCATCCACTCAACTCTTTAAAAGCTGAAAATGAACGATTGAATAACGAGCTTTCGATGAGTGTGTAAATACTCATCATTTTGTACAAAATAAAGCTGCAAAATCATCTAAAAACACTCGAAACACATCAAAATGATCAAAATATCACAAATCGTTGTTTTATGTGTTTTAAATACAAAATATCAAAATCGATGAAAACATTTCAAATTTGCAAAATTGCGCTTTAGTCCCCAAGTTTCAAAAAGTTGTCAAAAATAGTCCCTAAGTCAAAATTTCAAAGAAAAGTCACCAAAGGTCTTTTAAAATCATAAATTGTCATATTTAGTCCTTGGTGAAAAATCTAAAAGTTTTGAGAAAATTACGCTTAGTCCCCGAAAATCCAAAATTGGTCAAATTTAGTCCTTGGAAATTTTCAAAAATGTCAAACTAGACCTTGGTCTATTTAAGGTTGGCAACACTAGTCCTTGGATTACATCTTCATAATTTTAGGTTTGGTCCCTTGAATTTCAAATATTACACAATTGGTCCTTGGTGTTATTAACTCTACAAACCAAACCGGACCCTATTTGATTACCCAAGCCCAAACTAAACACCCTTGGCCCAATTCTCTTTACCCGGTCCAAATACCCAACCCGACCAACCCATTGTTTAAACTAAACAAACCCGCCTCTAAACTCCGTCATCCCCGACAATCTGCATCTCTGCCTCCTCCACCCACCGCCAGTCCACCCTACTACACCCATTGTCTCCCCCACCTAACCTACCCATCCCACCACAATTAATGCACCTCTTTCCTGCTCTCATATCAAATGTAAATTGGCGCCAAAACAAGATTAATGGCTAGATGAGCTCTAGCAAATCAATGGTTGAGATTCTTCTTTGGGATCCACTCGAGAAAGGGGAGAGAAGACTTTGGAGCATATAAGAGACCAAGAGGAGGCAAGACCAAGTAGTTAGTTTTAGTTTTTAAAATTGTATGTCGCTTTAATATTACTATGTCCTAATTAGCTTCAATTGTATCTTCAAGTTATTTTGTACTCAATTTAGCAACTCAAGTGTATTTCAACTTAATTTAAGCATCAATTCAGTTCTAAGTTCAATTTCCAAATTTTATGTTACTGTTGAAATTCTCATTCTCAAGATCCTTGTCAAATCTGTTAGCAGTTCATTTTTAAGCTCTAATAAGCTTGTTAAAGCTTTATTTAAGCTTTACGCTACATTTCAATAACTCTTGAACACCGGTCAACAAAAGTCAACACAAGAGCAAAAATGGTGCGTGGATGATATGGGGTGATTCGAATCGAAATGGGTTGAAATGGAAGCATGGGTGGAAATTGATAGGTTAGGGTCCTTGTTTCACTGTTGGCTAGCCATAGTGGCTATTGGACAAACTGTAAGTTAATTTAAAGTTTTTTTTTTTAGCATAGTAAGTATTTGTAGTTTTAAACTGTTTAATCCTGTTCTAATAGAAGTATTTGGGTCTAGTTAAGTCATTTTGATCATAATCTGTGCTTGACTAGTGTTTATCTTAGTATTGCTTTGCAAATAAGTGAGTAAAGGGGTGTTTGGAACTGCTGCATTTTCGTATTAAAGGCCTAATCAGTGGTTATCTGTTGTTGATTCATGTTTGTTTAGTCTCATTTAACTCATCTCTGTCAATATTGTATGCCTGCAAGCTCAAATAGTCAAACATCATCAAATCTATCAATACTACTCCACCGTTGGATTTTTGGATTTGAAATCTTTGGACTCAGGTTTAAAAATCTTATCTGATGCTTACTTTGTGTTCATTTCATCAAAAGAGATCAATATCGGTCATTAAATTGGATCAAAACCTCACCAAAGTCAACTTTGCAACTGCTTCAAAAAGTCAAACGGGTCAAAATTAGGTTTCACAGCAGATATTGCAAGATTCGCATTGTGACTCATTAAAGCTTTTAGGTACCGATTTTGGTTTATAAGTAGTCTCCTTGGTGGTCTTTAAGACCTCATAACTGCTTTTAGTTCAAGCCCTCTGGATAAACTTGCATAGGCTCAAAGTTAGGCCTAGTTGCCCCGCCCACGGGTCTCTTTATAAACCGAGTTTTCTCAGGTTTTGTGCAAGGTGCACAGGGGTCATAAAAGCTTGGCAAGGTCTGATTCTTGGTATAAACATAGTTAGCCAGGTCTAGCTTAGGTCTTAATTCTTGGTTTTTGATTTTAAGCTTGTTGTAGTGCTTATTTGTTGACTGCAAGTTGACACCTAGAATCTGTTTTAAGCTTATTCTCATAATCATCAAATCGTGATATTGTGCTATTCGAAGGTTGTAGTTTGTTGATTTGCTTCATTTGGTCCTTATTAGTATATTATTGTTTCTCGTAATCGTGGGTTACTTGTTTGGCTCATTTGGCTTATTTTAGTGCTTATCGATAAGCACTTGATTCATCGCCATTTTCTTGCAAACAAGTGCCTTTTCCAATTTTCATAGCTTCTTAATATAATTTTAGAGTTTTCCTGAAATTTTCGATTTTTCCTAGTTTATTTGCTATTTTCTTGATTTTAATTAGTTTTTAGCACTTTTAATTAGCTTTAATCCAAAAATTCGAGAAAAGGTTCAAAAAATAATTTTTCAATTTTGTTAGGTTTAGATAAATATAAAAGTAAAAAGTAATTTTCTAGATTTTCATAATTCATTTTGTAATTTTAGTAATTTAACTAGTTTTTAATAGTTTAAAATTCCTAGAAAATAGTAAAATAATCGTAAAAATACAAAAATAGTTTTGAAAATTTATTTTGATATTTTAGATTTTCTAAGTCTTAATTTTATTTTTCTAGCCTAATTTCCCATTTTCTTGTATTTTAGGTAATTAATTAATAGTTAAAATAGTTTTAATTAGATAATTAGTTTTAAAAATAATTTTCTTTTTCCATAAATTTTCTTTATCATTAGGATTGTAAAATGTATTTTTCATATTTTAGGGTTTATATTGTGTAAGTTTCACGCTTTTAGTCAGACGTCATGTAGTTTTAAATTCCATTTTATAAAATCATAAAACAAAACATCATTTTAATTGTAGTGATAGCGTTTATTTAATAGATTTTATCTTTTAATTTCTTTTAATTTGCATTTAAGTCTTTGTATTTGTGTGATATCTCGTAGTTATAATAATCTCAAATTCCTTTTCGCTCAAATTTCTCGATCACTATACGTTGATTGATCCATCAGATAGCTCATTTGGGACATAACGACCGGGAGACCCTATACTCCTCGAGATCCTCATTGCATTTGGTTTTAGGTCGTCTTAAGTGCATTACGGTTGGCCATTCATGCAGTGGTGACTTTTATGTGATTAGACTTGACCGTCGAGATCGATCAAATTTTACGCCACCGTTGAGGAGTCGTTGATCTATCTTCCGTGTAGCGATTAGTTGTTTGAATCCTCACTCATTTGTTTATATCATCCATCTCGTATATATATATATCCATATTTTCTTCAAAAAAATCCAAAACCCAAAATGACCCAAAAACGATAAAACACAAAAATATTTTTCTTTTGTTTCTATATATGTATCAAAATAAAAATACAAAAAGAATCGCTGCTTTTAATAATTAACAACTTAAAAGATTACCACCGTAAACCAAGGCAAAGGCACTACCTAACTGGGGTGCGACCATAATAAGTTCCTAACTAAAGATATAAAACTTGCCTTTGTGTCCTTGTGATTGGTGTACCTTTTCAAAAGCCATTCATCTTGGATTATTGGTTAAGTTCAACGTTGTTTTGCCTCGAATTTGTGTTAATTGATTTTGTTGTGATATCGACGTTCGAACCGTAAAACCCATAAAGATTCTTCTCACCCCGCTTTTATAAACGCCTTCATAATTCTCATTCTCATCTCGAAAGATTTTCATAATTCCCATTTCTCCTTAGCTCGAGTTTCCTTAGAGTTAATTCTAGTGCATGCTTTCGTTCTTCTAGATCATTGAGTCCTTTGCGTGATCTAGCGAAATTCAAGAAGACGCTCAGAGTGGGCGTCGCCCAAATAGTCGAACCCGAGATTCGTATTATTTCAAGCAACACCATGGCGACATTTAACGCACCATGGCGGAAATGCTCGTGCACCCACCGAGGGTTATGGAGATGCCATCGTTTACAGTTATCAATTTCGATCACTTCAATTCAAGACACATTTGATCCAACTTGTGTCTACAAATCAATTCCGCGGTCTCGATCGAGAAGACCAGATGCACACATCCGCTGGTTTAACAAGTTAACCTCAACTATCAATTTCAAGGATGTGCCACAAAAGTCATCAAGTTGATGCTTTTCCATTCTCTTGAGGACAAACCGATTTGGTCGAAAGAACCCCCGATCTATCGAAACTTGGGAGGATCTTGTTCAAAAGTTTGTGAATTACTTTTCCTCCATCAAAGACGACTAATCTTAAAAATGAAATTTCGATTTAAATCAAAATTTCGATGAAAATTTTGAGAGGCATGGGAGAGATTCAAAGATCTCCTCAGAAATGCCCCATCATGAATTCACGACTTCAACAAGTAAATATCTTTTACAATGGGTTGAACGGAAACGATCAAGATTCCTTGAATCTGACCAGTAGCAATATCTTGAATTGTAGACCTAAAGATGTGATTGAGATTTGCGAGCAAAATCAAAGTTCCTATTTCGCAACAAAGTCAATGTTCGAACACTCGCTTCTTCATCCAGAACTCTTCCGAGTTAGCCGCTCCGTTAGTCGCTCTAACGGACATCATCCATTGTATGATAAAAGAGGTAAAGGAAATCAAAAGCTAAATTCATAAGCGGAACCAATCAAAGCCGTAAACAAGGTGTGTGAAACTTGTAGTGGTCCACATGCGATTATGATTGTCAAGCAACCGATGCTTCCTTTTAACAAGCTCCCGTAGCTTGTAAACCACAATCAATACCGACCACAGTCTGATCCTCACTACTGCACCTAGCGGTATGACACCACCGGTTTTCCTCTGTGCAAAACCATGGCAATCAAAACCATGGCAATCAAAATCGCTTTGTTCGAATCAAGGACAAAATTTCAATAACTCTCAAAATTTCAATCAAAACGGAACAATTTCAACCAACCTCAACCATATCAAGCTCCTAATCATCAAAGCTATCAAAACCTCCTCAAACTCCCATGCCAAATGACTTCATGAAAATGACCGAGTCAAACATGCGCTCAATGCAAACTCGGATCAATAACATGAGAGTTGAGCTTAAAAGGAAATTGATACCACAATGTCTCGGCAGACAAATGAGTTAAAGAATATGATGAGCGGTTTCATGAACATGAATATGAACAAAGCTTCGCCATCTTCCGGAGGACTCCCAAGCAATACTATTCCCAATCCTAATGCCGAGTTAAAAGCCGTCACCACTCGTAGTGGTAAGACGCACAATGGACCCACGACTCCAATGCCCCTCCTCCCGTGGCATTTAGTCAAGTTACCAAGGAGACAACGGACAAGGTGCATTATTCAAGCCCACGGCATCAAGACACGTCCCACCTTGGTAGTCCAAGCTTTAAGTCCGGAACCCGATGTTCCGAGAAAAATCCGAGCCGTAAAACACTTCCATCCCGGTCAAAAGTCTAGTCGACTTCCTTACCCATCAAGAATGAATGATGAGAAGCTCAAAGACAAAACAAAGAGCAAATGGAAAATTTTTTCCAAATCTTCAATGAGCTTCACTTTGATATAAGCTTCGTTGATGCTCTCGCTCTAATGCCTAAATTTGCATCCACGCTTAAAGGCTTACTCTCCAACAAAGATAAGCTATCGAGATGGCGAAAACCCTCTAAATGAGCAATGCTCACGCCATTCTTAATAAGCTTCCCGAAAGCTTGAAGACCCCGGCAGTTCTTAATCCGTGTGAGATTGGGATGTTTCAATGCTCGCCTTGCCGATCTTGGCGCTAGCATTAACCTCATGCCACTCTCGGTATGGAAGAAAGCGTCTCTTCCCGAACTTTCATCCACTCGTATGACACTCGAGCTAGCGGATCGTACTGTAACTCGTCCACTGGGATAGCCGAGGATGTCGTGATGAAAGTGGGAAAGTTTCACTTTCATGCCGACTTTGTTGTAGTAGACTTCGATCGCATCCTAGAGTTCCCCTCATCTTGGGAGAGCTTTCTTAAGAAGCAGTCGTGCTCGATTGATGTGTTTTTCAAGAGTTGACCATACGGGTTGACAACGAAGAGCTCACGTTAAATATCAACGGAACTCCAAACCTCTCGTACAAACAGAGTGTTGCCACAATTGATCAAAGATCGAAAGATTCAATGCAACACTCTCAAACTTCACGGTTAAGAGGAGTTTTCAAAAGCGTACGAGCTCAAAGCTTTGAAAATTACCCCGGTTCAAACAAATGGTTTGAAAGTGTACAGGGAAGTCAAGAGTGTTCTTGATGATGATGATGATGATCTAGAATCGGAGACTTCATCGGAAGTGGTGGAAGCGCTAGCTCCAAGAGCACACCACTTGTCCCACCTCCGGAATCGGTTTGTCGATCGAGTTTGTTAGGTCTATGGATGAAACCAAATTCTCTTGGTTTCATCCGAGTTGGATGATGATGTTTGTGATCCAATGGGAGAAATTCTTCCCATTGATGAATTGCTCAAAATGATCCATCATCTTCAGTCCTATTCCCGACTCTTCCATCCCTTCTCTCACTCCCGATGAGGAAGATGACAACTTTGGAATGAAGTCGATGCATTTCTTAGTGATGAGTCAATTCCAGCGGAATTGATAACACTTACCTTGATCAGGAGGAGACATCCTTTTTCGGAAAGTTTGTTGATTCAAGAACCATTTCCCACCCTCCTCCCGGACATCTTCTTGACAATCACCATCTAAGCTTCAAGTTTAAGCTTAAAGATGTCAAAGCGGTGATTTGCTTTTCTCACGAGGAATGGACTTGCATTCTCATGCACGTCTTTCTTCCATTCTTCACGGATGGTGTGGTTGCCTTTCCTTTCTCTTTCGGGAATGAGGACACCATCTTTGACCCGGTATCATTCCTTATAGTTTCTACTATTAAAAATACCGCGGTTATATCTCGTCGGTGTGGAACTTTTCGATGTTCATATGTTTATTAACATTGTGAACGAAAGTCCGATCGAGATTGGTTTTCCACGTTACTTTCCCATGAACAAATGAATGCGGGATCGAGTCAAGCTAGCGACTCGGTAATCAAAAACGAGAGCATGCCATATGGGTTCTCACCCATATTTACATCTTCTTACCTCTTTCTACCACCCTAGTGTGGGGGTTGCCACATGTTTTGTATATAAATGTTCCAAAAAAAAAAAAAAAAAAAAAACTTTCTAAATAATGGCCGTAGTATTTCCGCTTCACGTTCTTTGTTTGGCATAACCGCCGGTACTTTGAATATTGAGGGCAATATTCATCTCTAGTGTGGGGGGATTCTCACGAATTTTATCATGTAAATATACCGCCTAATCCCGTTTTTGGCAATTTTTTTTTTTTTTTTTTGGAGTAAGTGTTCTACACTTTCTCATCAAGTTATCATCGCCTTATCTCAGAAGACAAAAGGATTGGCTAATCCAGAGCAAACGGCTCTTGGTAAGATATATCAAATCCGTTTATATGGCTTGCAATTTGCCCAAAATTGTATGGTTCTCAACTCACCATGTCCCAAAAAGTGAAGAGTTGGCTAGCCCTTAAGATTATGGCTTGTGGTAAAGGCGATGGAAAAACCATAATTGGTAATCAACTCACCAAAGATAATATTGATAATTTATCTAAGAGTTGGCTAGTCGAACAAGCGGCGGCTCGTAAAGACAAATCAAATCCGTTGAAAATTTGGTGGTTCGCTCAAAATCACATGGTTATCGGTGTACCATGGTTCTTACTTGAACTCAAACATTTGGCTACTCCGAGTAATGGCTTTTGGTAAGAGTTTCAAATCCATTAGTTTTTCTCAAATCATTTCTAGGACTAGCAATATCTCGGTGTGGGGATTGATGAGTGTGTAAATACTCATCATTTTGTACAAAATAAAGCGCAAAATCATCGAAAACACTCGAAACACATCAAAATGATCAAAATATCACAAATCGGTGTTTTATGTGTTTTAAATACAAAATATCAAAATCGATGAAAACATTTCAAATTTGCAAAATTGCGCTTTAGTCCCCAGTTTCAAAAGTTGTCAAAATAGTCCCTAAGTCAAAATTTCAAAGAAAAGTCACCAAAGGTCTTTTAAAATCATAAATTGTCATATTTAGTCCTTTGGTGAAAAATCTAAAAGTTTTGAGAAAATTACAGTTTAGTCCACGAAAATCCAAAATTGGTCAAATTTAGTCCTTGAAATTTTCAAAATGTCAAACTAGACCTTGGTCTATTTAAGGTTGGCAACACTAGTCCTTGGATTACATCTTCATAATTTTCGTGTTTCGTCCCTTGAATTTCAAATATTACACAATTGGTCCTTGGTGTTATTAACTCTACAAACCAAACGGACCCTATTTGATTACCAAGCCCAAACTAAACACCCTTGGCCCAATTCTCTTTACAGGTCCAAATACCCAACCCGATCGATTTGTGTCGAATCGATCTTACTCACACAAGCTAGCCACTCATGAATGACTAACCGTGAGAAACTTAAAGCGGCTATTAATCGACCAATAATAAGAAGTGTAGTATATGGGTAACTCAAACGTGTTAGGTTTGAGCACCGAGATCGTTCCGAACGAGGGTTGAATGGAATTTCCAACTCACGTCTCGATAATCGGGATTCGAATGAGAAAAGGGGCATAAGATGATATTATCTAAACTACGGGATAAGGAAAGTAAATGGAACATAAAATCTACGGGGAATCCTAAAAACTAAGGCAATCTACGCAATTCTACGCTAAAACGCAAAAACGGGAATTAAACGAAACGCGAATAAAATGCAAATACGTCTAATCTAGATCCTAAAAATAACCTAAAACTACTTTTACTCTAAAAATGTAATAAGAAAACTATTTATGAATTAAAACTAATTTTTAGGAATTTTCTTGATTTTATTTTAATTAAAAACTAATTATTAACTAAAAATAAAACTAATTATCTAAAAATTATGAAAGAGAGAGAGAAAAATATGGAATTACTTTCTAAAAATCTAAAATATCATAAAAGACTTTTAAAACTATTTTGTATTTTTCAGATCATTTTCCTATTTTCTATGAATTTAAATCTATTTAACTTTAATTTAAATTATTAAAAATACCAAATGAAAGGAGAAAAATAGGAAAAATATTTTTATGCTTTTTATATTTATCTTAAACTAAGAAAAGTGAAAAATTATTTTTTGGAACTTTTCTCAATTAATTGCAATTTAAGCTAATTAAAAATGATTAAAACTAATTTTAAATAAGAAAAATACCAAACAGTAACTAAAAATTATGAAAATTTCAGGGAAATTCTAAAATAATATTCTAAAGCTGTAAAAATTATAAAAACATGGCCCTATGTGAGAGAAATGAAAGCTGCTATGTAAATGGCAATGAAATAAGCACTTTTGATTAAGCTAATAAGCACAAAATGATACCAACTGAATATATAAGCTAAGGTACTCTAAAAATACTCTAAGGGAACTAGAAACACCTACTCCTAACTGCTAAATCATTGGATACCAAAGATTAAGCCAACTGATGTCATGAGCAAATCAGAAATATGACACTAAGTTTAAGCTAATCTAACTGCTTATCCAATAAGTTATCAAGAAAACCAAAAGTGTGGTTCTATAGACCACCAACCAGAGACTATATGTCCAAATTTATAGCTACAGAGGACAAGTATTGAGCAAGATAAAGGCAAAAACAAAAGCTGCTAAAATGGCACAGAAACTGTTGTGCAGACACAGTTGAACAGGTACAAGCTTTAAGCTACTGTAACAGCTAATCAAACAAGCTAAACCTAAAACCAGAAATGCAGACTTGAAGACTACCTAACAGACTATAGTATTACCAAATTTCAGACTCTAACTAGCTGAAATGAAGACAGAGCATAGGCTGCAAGTTTAGCAAAAACCAGATTTTTAGAACAGTTTTGACTTTTTAAAGCAATAACAAAGTTGACTTTAATGAAAATTTGAAGCAAATAATGGACTGATTATAATGAACTAGGATGAAATAAAACTACCACAAGCTGGTTTTACTGATTCTAAGCCTATGTGTGGAGATGACAGTAGCTAGTATCCAACAGTATTGAGAGTAAGGACAGATGAGTAGAGGTTTTGACTTAAAGCTCAAAATAAAACAAACCAAGGACATGTATGACCTAAACAGCATATAACAATCATAAAGCAATTATTCTAACCCATAATAACAACCACAAAAACAGATTAAATAAGCAATCCAAACACCCCTTTAAGACATCATCAAAACTGATCTACTCATGAAAATCTAAGAAACCATTACTGAATTTAATCCAACTTATTCAAAACACTTTTAAACTCATCATTTTATCCATCTAAAAACAGCATTCTCTGAAATTCATAAGACTTAGAAAGTTGACTATTGTTGACTTTTTGCAAAAACTGAGTATTTAAGCAGATTAAGATCAGAGATGAGCTCAAATAAGCTCACACAAGCTTAGTTGAGCTTATTAAACAGTAAACAAGGCTTTCAAACAGAAATGAAATGATTCCAAGAATTTTTAGAGAAATTAAGTAAAACTGAAAACGGATATTTAATTAATCAACTGAAATTACAATGTGAAAATTATCATTACACTAACAGTAAAATGACTGGAAATAAAATGGTAACAACTCTCTAAATGCTATGAGAGATTGGACAAGAAAAAATGTGAGCTTGGGGTCGTTTTTATAGCAGATGAGAGGTCTATGCTTGGATTCCATTCAGAAGATGCTAGAAGGCATTTGTGAGCCACAAAATCATTCCATAATCACTCCAGCCAATCACTGAGCTCCATTTGCACATGTGAGGTGTTATGTCCAATAAGAGGGTTCCATTTGGCCACGTGGCAGTCTTATCTGACAGGTAAGAGGTGGGAAAGGCTAGGGGAAAGATTCTAGTACTATGTTGATGTTTGGGTGAGGGGATAATGGTGGGTGTTTGGGTGGAGAAGAAGCAGAGAAATGTTTAGGCGTTTGGCTTTATAAAATATTATCTTGAATATTTGACTTGGGTTTTGACGGTTGGGTTTAGAGTGTATTCGGTCAAGGGATAAACGGGTAGGATAGTTAAAGGTTGCCGGGTGTAGTTAATTGGGATGGATCTTGGGCTTTGGTAGGTTTTGGGCCATGAGTTATTATATTGGATTGGATAATGGATTAATAATAGGTGCAAGTATATTCAAAGGACCAAAGATGTAAATTGACTTTCCAAGGACCAAACATGCAACTTCAAATCATCTTTCAAGGGTGAACTTGTCATTCATAAATAATCCAGGACTGGTTTTGCAACTTTCGAATCTTCAAGGGCCATTTCGACAAATGTTGAAGCTTGAGGACTATTTCGCCAATTCTTCAAACTTTGATCAAATCTTCACAAATCATCCTCGAGATTGAAATCTTCAAAATGCATAATTCGACCTTAGGCTCAACTTAAGCTCTCTTGATCTCGTGCTCGGTTTTACATGCGGTTTTGGCTTCTTTTTGCGTGTTTTACATATCCATACCGCACAAGCACAAACTCAAGAACACCACAAATATTAGCAATAAACGGCTCTTTCTTGGTTATTTTGGGTCTATTTTGATATAGAAAAGGTATGTGTTTTAGCACATACCAAAATACCCCTGACGAGACCATTGTCGTGTCCTCACGCAATGCAATCAACTCACGCTTCTAAAACCAAGGATTTCAATCTCTTCTACTAAACCTATGAAGAAGTAGCAAAGATTCCTCAAAAGAGATTAAGAAAGCCTTAATTCTAAAACGCCTGCTTACCTTTTAATTCACAAGTAGATATTACGATTAAGCACATCCGGTTATGAATGACGGTTTGTTGAACTTTCATGTCGATCAATAACTCAAACATTTTTCAAACGACACGTTAGGATCACGGAGTAGAAAACACAACACGGTGAAGTGACCATACGGATAGAATACATCGTCCCTGATTTTTCACAAGTCCCAAACTAAGCGTAAAACCGAAATCATTGTTACATATGACTCTAGATGCTAACACTACCCATGGAAGTTACTTGTGTACTTACCTTTCGTTCCCATTTTCCTAATTCCTCTAGATTTTTTTTTATTTTTGTGAGAAATGAATTTCTTCAAATTCTCGTTTCGATAACTTTATTCCGATAAAGATACAAAGCTAAGTCGATAATTAGTTATCCGCCTTCTCTCAAGAACCATTGTCGTAAAATGAGGTACACATCAAGGAATTTTTATTCACTAACTTTTTTTTTTTTTTTTTTTTTTTTTTTTCATTTTCAACATCATTTTCATCATTTTTTTTTTTTTTTTTTTCACATGAACTTTTACTTTTATTTATATGAGTGTGAACCACGGAGCTTCACGGGTAATTCCAAGACTATAGGCTTCATGAAATGAGGATCCCTACTGGTTAGGCTAAGACCTCACTCAATCCGGCTAAAGATCCAAGGGTCCGATCTCGACACATGACTCACAACTTTACTTATTACTTTATCACTTATCTCGATTACTTATTTATTTATTACGGATCCTTGATGTGTACCCAATTTTTAAAACAAAGATTCTTTTAAGAAGATAAAGAACTAACCATCGCCAAAAACTCGACATCTCTAATTATTTAGACGGATATGGGGTGAAACAATTTTGTGGGAACAAAAGCCATAAGTACCTTGATGGGCTCTAAAGAGAACCAACTACTCCACGTTTAGCATCTAAACTCATAAGTAACTCTATCATTTCTCGATCTCGCAAATTTAAAATCCCAAATAATGAGATCCGCAGATGCTTAGCCGATAATTTTAGATTATCTATGGTTAAGGAACAAGCTAGGGCTCAACACGCCCGGTCAAGTCGTAATTCCATTCCTATTCTCACCGTGGAAAGTCAACAAGGTGTCAAAACATATATTAACTTAGCAAATGCTTCGTCTTATGAAATCAAGTTATGCATATTTAAAATCACTCAGGGAAACTTGCAAATTCTTGGCCTTGTGAGCTAGAATTCGCATATTATAGCTTCTTATCTAAGAGACTAGCAAAACTTTTCAATCAAAAGACTTAACAAAAGCTTACAAAAATTTTAAATTTTTCACGATTTTTGCACAATTTTCATTTTTAAGGAAAAGCGGGTTACGAGAGAAACACAGAAATAAGCAAGTGCGGTCAAATCAAATCGAAGATTACCCTACCCCAGACTAGAACGAAACATTGTCCTCAATGTTTAAAGCAAGGGTATCAACGAAAATCTAAAAGCCGTTTATTAAGTATGCTAGAAGATAAACGTTAGTCGATAAGATTAGGATATCGGATTTCCATCAGCATCGATCATGAAACTCGAGTGGAGAAAATAACAAACTTCGAGCACGAGAGTCTTCATATCGGGAACATCCTAAACACAATATCACAAACAACCAAGCACGAAAAATCGAAGAGGCGGACCCCTTCGCGTCACTTATTAGAGAAAAGAAAGAAGAGAAATGGATAAGCATGGGGTGCCTCCCACGAAGCGCTACTGTTTTTGATCACCGAGTCGCTAGCCTGACTCGTCCCCGAATTCATTTGTCCTTGGGGAAGAAAGTGGTAGAGATACCGTGGTCAAAGCGGTGTCTTCATTCCCGAAGGAATGAGACTGGGTGGGTTGGGTGGGAAAGAGAATGTCGGGCATCAGCACATAAGGTATATGAAAGAATGATCCATCATCCGGTGGTTTTGCGGGCGGACGAAAGAATGACGGATCAGAATGAGAAAACTCCAAGAAGACGGGAGCTTATGGTAAGGAGGTGTAAATGTAGTCTCAACAACGAAGGCATCCAAGTGAGGATCCTTATCACTAACAATGGTTTTAGCATAAAGCTTATCTGTGTCTAATATCCCGGGTTTAAAGATTTTGTCTTCACATGTCGGCTCAACGGGATAATGGATGGTGGACTCATCAGAAGAAGGAAAGTCAAGAAGACCATCAAGAAACATCATATCCCCCTCGGGATCATTCATAACAACATCCTCAATACCCGGTGGTATCAAGTCATCAAGAGCAAGAAATGAGTCGGCTTCCTCAATGATCGGGTCATTTATCGGAGTATCGGAAATCTCGTTCAAAACCTTGTTCATATCAATTTCAAAGTAGAATTTCTCAAGAATCGGAGGATAAACATCATCAATAGTGGGATTGCCACTAATCTCTTCATCAAATCGGAAGGTCTCAAACTCGGGAGAGAAATCACTATCTTTAACGGAGATAGGATGCGAACTCGAGTTATTGTTCAATGCTTCAATCTTGGAAATGAGAAGATAAACATTCGCCAATGTTTCACGTAGTACTGGATCCTCGATCTCTATATCATTAAGCTCAATCTCTTCATCTTCTGGCATGAAATCATTTACTTCTTCTATATGGACGGGCTCAGAAGGTAAATCGTCAACGAAATCGATGTCTCCATAAGACTCACTATCGGAATCGGAGAACATCTCAACATGATCGTTTGAAATATCAAGAGAAGGCTCATCACAAATATCAACAACCCCAGACTCTCTTGGGATTGGGATAAGGATCTCATCACTAAGATGCTCATCCCCCATTATGAGAGAATCAACGGGTTCAACAATGTTAGTAGAAATATGATCATCGACCTCTTCCAAAAGAACGTCACTTCTCTCATCCGGCGTGAGTGAAGGGGAAGAGTCGGAAATGAAAGGCTCATAAATGAAAGAGGGATAAGAATCCGGAGGTGGGACAAGTGATGTACTCTTCGAGCTAGCAAGTTCCACCACTTCCGTTGTGATCTCCGGTTCTTTCTGTTTAGAAATCGTTTTAAGCTCATAAGTTCGTTCCGTTTTGTTGTAACTCGACGATCTCGTAACGGTGAATCGTGAAAGATAAGGATCGATTCTAGAATTCTTCGGATTAGAGTCGAGAGTACAAACGGGAATCACCTCGGGTTCAGAAATATGTTCCATCTCCCTCACCGGAGAGGGAGTAGGAATCGAGGGTTCATCAATCTTACATTTCAAAATTTTTGGTAATGCTTCAAGTTTTTCAATGTTGTTCAGAAAAGCACGATGTTCAAAGAAATCGTCCCCGTGACCCTCGGTGGGTTCTTCGGGTGGCTCCGAATGGTGTGATCATCTTCCGAACTTGAACGGGTTCTTCATTAACACATTGTCGAGCTTGAATGCGGCTTAATAAAGTTTGAAGCATGCTTTCAATGCGGTTTTGATGTTGATTTAGTTTTTCTTCAAAGTCGATGAAACGCCCCAACACCCATACACCGTGGACAATAAAACCATTCGACGAATCTACCATATCTCCACACCCATAACAATAACGTGGATCGAACGAAGATACCTTAATGTGGAGGGTAGTCGGAAAATTTTGAGGATCCATGAGAATTAAACATATAGAGGGTAAAAGAGAAGAATTATCGAATCAGAGGGTAAAGAAGAATATTTTTGGGTTTTTAGAAAACATATTGAAAAGGAAAATCTTTTTGGGTTTTTCTAAAAAGGCAATGTACAAGGATCTTCAAATGCACACGATCAGAGACGGAATACGAAAACTCGCTACAAGCCCTCCCCGGCAGCGGCGCCATTAATTGATTTGTGTCGAACCGTCAATCTTACTCACACAAGCTAGCCACTTGTGAATGACTAACCGTGAGAAACTTAAAACGGCTCAGACACTGACCAATAATAAGAAGTGTAGTATATGGGTAACTCAAGCGTGTTAGGTTTGAGCAGAGATCGTTCAACGAGGTTGAATGGAATTTCCAACTCACGTCTCGATAATCGGATTCGAATGAGAAAAGGGCATAAGATGATATTATCTAAACTACGGGATAAGGAAAGTAAATGGAACATAAAATCTACGGGAATCCTAAAAACTAAGGCAATCTCGCAATTCTACGCTAAAACGCAAAAGCTGGAATTAAGCGAAAAGCTAATAAAATGCAAATCGTCTAATCTAGATCCTAAAATAACCTAAAACTACTTTTACTCTAAAATGTAATAAGAAAACTATTTATGAATTAAAACTAATTTTAGGAATTTTCTTGATTTTATTTTAATTAAAAACTAATTATTAACTAAAAATAAAACTAATTATCTAAAAATTATGAAAGAGAGAGAGAAAATATGGAATTACTTTCTAAAATCTAAAATATCATAAAGACTTTTAAAACTATTTTGTATTTTTCAGATCATTTTCCTATTTTCTATGAATTTAAATCTATTTAATTTTAATTTAAATTATTAAAATACCAAATGAAAGGAGAAAATAGGGAAAAATATTTTTATGCTTTTATATTTATCTTAAACTAAGAAAAGTGAAAATTATTTTTTGGAACTTTTCTCAATTAATTGCAATTTAAGCTAATTAAAATGATTAAAACTAATTTTAAATAAGAAAAATACCAAACAGTAACTAAAAATTATGAAAATTTCAGGAAATTCTAAAATAATATTCTAAAGCTGTAAAATTATAAAAACATGGCCCTATGTGAGAGAAATGAAAGCGCTATGTAAATGACAATGAAATAAGCACTTTTGATTAAGCTAATAAGCACAAAATGATACCAACTGAATATATAAGCTAAGGTACTCTAAAAATACTCTAAGGAACTAGAAACACCTACTCCTAACGCTAAATCATTGGATACCAAAGATTAAGCCAAGCGATGTCATGAGCAAATCGTAAATATGACACTAAGTTTAAGCTAATCTAAGCGCTTATCCAATAAGTTATCAAGAAAACCAAAAGTGTGGTTCTATAGACCACCAACCAGAGACTATATGTCCAAATTTATAGCTACAGAGGACAAGTATTGAGCAAGATAAAGGCAAAACAAAAGGCTGCTAAAATGGCATGTAAAGCGTTGTGCGGAACACGTTGAGCAGTACAAGCTTTAAGCTCTTATGTGACTAATCAAACAAGCTAAACCTAAAACCGAAATGAGACTTGAAGACTACCTAACGAGACTATAGTATTACCAAATTTGAGACTCTAACTAGTCGAAATGAAGATGAGCATAAGTCGCAAGTTTAGCAAAACCGATTTTTAACAGTTTTGACTTTTTAAAGCAATAACAAAGTTGACTTTAATGAAAATTTGAAGCAAATAATGGGTGATTATAATGAACTAGGATGAAATAAAACTACCACAAGCTGGTTTCTTGATTCTAAGCCTATGTGTGGAGATGACGGTAGCTAGTATCCAACGATATTGAGAGTAAGAGATGGATGAGTGGGGTTTTGACTTAAAGCTCAAAATAAAACAAACCAAGGACATGTATGACCTAAACGGCATATATCAATCATAAAGCAATTATTCTAACCCATAATAACAACCACAAAAGCAGTTAAATAAGCAATCCAAACACCCTTTAAGACATCATCAAAACCGATCTACTCATGAAAATCTAAGAAGCCATTCTTGAATTTAATCCAACTTATTCAAAACACTTTTAAACTCATCATTTTATCCATCTAAAAGCGACATTCTCGAAATTCATAAGACTTAGAAAGTTGACTATTGTTGACTTTTGCAAAAGCGAGTATTTAAGCAGATTAAGATCAGAGATGAGCTCAAATAAGCTCACACAAGCTTAGTTGAGCTTATTAAACAGTAAACAAGGCTTTCAAACAGAAATGAAATGATTCCAAGAATTTTTAGAGAAATTAAGTAAAACTGAAAACGGATATTTAATTAATCAACTGAAATTACAATGTGAAAATTATCATTACACTAACAGTAAAATGACTGGAAATAAAATGGTAACAACTCTCTAAATGCTATGAGAGATTGGACAAGAAAAAATGTGAGCTTGGGGTCGTTTTTATAGCAGATGAGAGGTCTATGCTTGGATTCCATTCAGAAGATGCTAGAAGGCATTTGTGAGCCACAAAATCATTCCATAATCACTCCAAACCAATCATCGAGCTCCATTTGCACATGTGGTGTTATGTCCGATAAGAGGGTTCCATTTGGCGTGGCGGTCTTATCGGCGGTAAGAGGTGGGAAAGGCTAGGGAAAGATTCTAGTACTATGTTGATGTTTGGGTGAGGGATAATGGTGGGTGTTTGGGTGGAGAAGAAGCAGAGAAATGTTTAGGCGTTTGGCTTTATAAAATATTATCTTGAATATTTGACTTGGGTTTTGACCGGTTGGGTTTAGAGTGTATTCGGGTCAAGGGGATAAACGGGTAGGATAGTTAAAGGGTTGCCGGGTGTAGTTAATTGGGATGGATCTTGGGCTTTGGTAGGTTTTGGGCCATGAGTTATTATATTGGATTGGATAATGGATTAATAATAGGTGCAAGTATATTCAAAGGACCAAAGATGTAAATTCAGCTTTCCAAGGGACCAAACATGCAACTTCTGAAATCATCTTTCAAGGACTGAACTTGTCATTCATAAATAATCCAGGGACTGGTTTTGCAACTTTCTGAATCTTCAAGGGCCATTTCTGACAAATGTTGAAGCTTGAGGGACTATTTCTGCCAATTCTTCAAACTTTGATCAAATCTTCACAAATCATCCTCAGAGATTGGAAATCTTCAAAAATGCATAATTCTGACCTTCCGGCTCAGCTTAAGCTCTCTTGATCTCTCGTGCTCGGTTTTCTGCGGTTTTGGCTTCTTTTTTGCGTGTTTTTACATATCCATACCTGCACAAGCACAAACTCAAGAACACCACAAATATTAGCAATAAACGGCTCTTTCTTGGTTATTTTGGGTCAGTTTTGATATAGAAAAGGTATGTGTTTTAGCACATACCAAAATCCATTGTTTAAACTAAACAAACCCGCCCCCCCTAAAACCTGTCATCCCCGACAATCCTGTCTGTCTCCCCCCTCCTCCAGCCACCCCCCAGTTGCCCCACCCTACTACACCCATTGTCTCCCCCACCTCACCTACCCATCCCACCACAATTAATGCACCTCTTTCCCTGTCTCTCATATCAAAACAGAAATTGGCGCCAAAACAAGATTAATGGCTAGGATGAGCTCTAGCAAATCAATGGTTGAGATTGCTGCTGGGATCCACTCAGAAAGGGTGAGAGAAGACTTTGGAGCATATAAGAGACCAAGAGGAGGCAAGACCGAGTAGTTAGTTTTAGTTTTTTAAAAATTGTATGTCGTTTTAATATTACTATGTCCTAATTAGCTTCTGAATTGTATCTTCAAGTTATTTTGTACTCAATTTAGCAACTCAAGTGTATTTCAACTTAATTTAAGCATCAATTCAGTTCTAAGTTCAATTTCCAAATTTTATGTTACTGTTGAAATTCTCATTCTCAAGATCCTTGTCAAATCTGTTAGCAGTTCATTTTCAAGCTCAAACAAGCTCTAATAAGCTTGTTAAAGCTTTATTTAAGCTTACAGTTACATTTCAATAACTCTTGAACACTGGTCAACAAAAGTCAACACAAGAGCAAAAATGGTGCAGGGATGATATGGGGTGATTCAGAACTGGAAATGGGTTGAAATGGAAGCATTGGGTGGAAATTGATAGGTTAGGGTCCTTGTTTCACTGTTGGCTAGCCATAGTGGCTATTGGACAAACTGTAAGTTAATTTAAAGTTTTTTTTTTTAGCATAGTAAGTATTTGTAGTTTTAAACTGTTTAATCCTGTTCTAATAGAAGTATTTGGGTCTAGTTAAGTCATTTTGATCATAATCTGCTTGACTAGTGTTTATCTTAGTATTGCTTTACCGTCGGTGAGTAAAGGGGTGTTTGGGCTACGCATTTATGTATTAAAGGCCTAATCAGTGGTTATCTGTTGTTGATTCATGTTTGTTTAGTCTCATTTAACTCATCTCTGTCAATATTGTATGCCTGCAAGCTCAAATAGTCAAACATCATCAAATCTGTCAATACTACTCCACTGTTGGATTTTTGGATTTGAAATCTTTGGACTTGTGTTTAAAAATCTTATACAGTGCTTACTTTGTGTTCATTTCATCAAAAGAGATCAATATCAGTCATTAAATTGGATCAAAACCTCACCAAAGTCAACTTTGCAATCTGTTTCAAAAGTCGAATGGGAATTCGAAAATTAGGTTTGTGCAGATATTGCAAGACATCGCACAGGACTCATTAAAGCTTTTAGGTACCGATTTTGGTTTATAAGTAGTCTCCTTGGTGGTCTTTAAGACCTCATAACTGCTTTTAGTTCAAGCCCTCTCGATAAACTTGTGCATAGGCTCAAAGTTAGGCTGGTTGCCCCGCCCTTGGTCTCTTTATAAACCGAGTTTTCTCGGGTTTTGTGCAAGGTGCAGGGGTCATAAAAGCTTGCAAGGTCGATTCTTGGTATAAACATAGTTAGCCAGGTCTAGCTTAGGTCTTAATTCTTGGTTTTTGATTTTAAGCTTGTTGTAGTGCTTATTTGTTGACTGCAAGTTGACACCTAGAATCTGTTTTAAGCTTATTCTCATAATCATCAAATCTGTGATATTGTGCTATTCAGTGGTTGTAGTTTGTTGATTTCTGTTTCATTTGGTCCTTATTAGTATATTATTGCTTCTGTAATCAGTGGGTTACTTGTTTGGCTCATTTGGCTTATTTTAGTGCTTATTGATAAGCACTTGATTCATCAGTTTCATTTTCTTGCAAACAAGTGCCTGTTTTTCCAATTTTCATAGCTTCTTAATATAATTTTAGAGTTTTCCTGAAATTTTCAGATTTTTCCTAGTTTATTTGCTATTTTTCTTGATTTTCATTAGTTTTTAGCACTTTTTAATTAGCTTTTAATCCAAAAAATTCAGAAAAGGTTCAAAAAAATAATTTTTCAATTTTCTTAGGTTTAGATAAATATAAAAAGTAAAAAAAGTAATTTTCTAGATTTTTCATAATTCATTTTGTAATTTTTAGTAATTTAACTAGTTTTTAATAGTTTAAAATTCCTAGAAAATAGTAAAATAATCAGAAAAATACAAAAATAGTTTTGAAAATTCTATTTTGATATTTTAGATTTTTCTAAGTCTTAATTTTATTTTTCTAGCCTAATTTCCCATTTTCTTGTATTTTAGGTAATTAATTAATAGTTAAAAATAGTTTTTAATTAGATAATTAGTTTTAAAAATAATTTTCTTTTTCCATAAATTTTCTTTTATCATTAGGATTGTAAAAATGTATTTTTCATATTTTTAGGGTTTATATTGTGTAAGTTTCACGTTTTTAGTTGTACGTCGCGTAGTTTTTAAATTCCATTTTATAAAATCATAAAAACAAAAACATCATTTTAATTGTAGTGAGACGTTTATTTAATAGATTTTATCTTTTAATTTCTTTTAATTTGCATTTAAGTCTTTGTATTTGTGTGATATCTCGTAGTTATAATAATCTCAAATTCCCTTTTTCGCTCAAATTTCTCGATCACTATACGTTGATTGATCCATTGCATAGCTTCTTTGGGACATAACGACCCGGGGAGACCCTATACTCCTCAGATCCTCATTGCATTTGGTTTTAGGCTGTCTTAAGTCTGTTACGGTTGGCCATTCACAAGTGGCCAGCTTATGTGATTAGACTTGACCGTCTGAGATCAGATCACTTTCAAACGCAAAATGTCGTCTTCAATGGTGTCAAAAAGATTGTCAAAATCGTGAACTTGCTTTGCAAAAGAAAATCACCCAGCTTCAATCTAAATCGTTTAGTCCAACAACTGAGCAACTGGATGATCCAAACGTGTCTTTGACAAGTCAAATATCTAAATATGAACAAGAACTAGTAAAAGTTAAACAGGAATATGGTGTCATATTTGATTTACTCAAAAAGACTCGTGATGAAGCATCAAACGAGCTTGATCATTTTCTCAAACACACTAAGGAAGTCATGAATTTTTCGGGAAATCTTCGTTCTGAAAATCAAGAGTTGGTGTACACTATCTTTAAGCTAAGAGAAATGTTAGGAAAGTATGAACATTTGCCCCCAACCGTCATTAAGAAGATAGCACCAGTCACACTTAGAATCGTGAACCTAGGATTCCTAATGCCAAATCACAAGTTGCTAACGTGCTTCCCTCTACTGAAACAGGACTAGTTGCTTCTTTTCCAAACGTCCGCACTTCACAGCCCAGGAGCACTCAATCGAAAAATAGGAAGTTGCAACCTAAGAAAAGAACAAATAAGAAAGCTGAAGTAGAAGAACACCGTAGGACAATGAATAAGACTCACGTTGCTTCCACTATAGAAATTACATCTGGCAAATGTAATAGAACTAGTGATGTAACGAATGCTAAACCATTAAGTACTTTTGATATTATGTCTGATGCACCTTGTGATATTTGTCTTAAAAGTATGAATTCTGATTGTCATGACAAATGTGTTGCTAAAGCTATCATCTCTCGTTTACTAAATCCTAAGATTCGGAATACCTCTAGGTCAACTAATCAATCTAAGTCTGTGCTTGGTAGACCGCCGTCTTTAGATTCTAAGAAACACATTGTTGTCCCTGTAGCTCCCATCTCACCTCCTAAGAATGTTGTACCACCTAGTGCATTCACCAAGACTAAAACAAATAGTAGTTATAGATGGCAGAAATGGATACATAACACATTCGGATTTAAATGGATGCCTAAAATTATTAATGTGTATGTTCACTCTAACCGCCTCGGAACCCTCTAACATTTTGGGTTCCACATCTACTTCTATTCCATCCGTGTCGCCTGTGTGTAATGCGGTGTCTGATCATTCTCTGGATTGTTGATAGCGGATGTTCACGACATATGACAGCAATCTTAAAGCGTTAACCAACTTTATTGCAAAGTTCATTGGCCTTTGTCGGGTTCGGAATGATCACTGCGACTATCATGGGCTACGGAGACTATGTTAATGGGAACATCGAAATAAGTAGGGTTTACTATGTGGAAGGCCTCGGTCACAACTGCTTTCGATGGGTCAATTTTGTGATGGAGATTTGGAAGTTGCTTTCCGGAGAAAACTTGTTTCATTCGTGATCTCTGTGGAAACAACCTTATGTCCGGCTCGCGTTCTTCTAGTCTTTACACTATCTCTATGCAAGACATGGTTGCTTCTTCTCCCATCCGCTACTCTCAAAGGCAACATCAACAAAATCTCGCTATGGCACCGTCGTCTCTCACATCTAAACTTTCGCACCATCACCAACCTTGCTCGACACAAACTCGTAGAAGGACTCCCACGATTTCGGTATTCAAAAGATCACCTTTGTTCATCCAGTGAACAAGGAAAAAGTACTAGTGCTCATTTTCCTCTAAGGTGGAACACTGACTCAAGATGTGCTTCATCTTCTTCACATGGATTGTGTGGCCCGATCGTGTGCAAACGATCAGCGGCAAACCCTACATTTTAGTAATCGTTGATGACTATTCATGCTGGACTTGGGTTTACTTTCTTCAAGCAAAGACCAAGCTCCACAAATGATTATCACCTTTCTCACGAAAATATGTGTTCGACCGCAACACCGCTCGACAAATCGAGCAGAGAGGAACATAATTTGTTAACCAAACCCTTCGTGAATTTATGAGAAAGCGGAATACGACATCAAACATCTATTGCTCGTACACCTGAACAAAATGGAGTTGTTGAACGACGAAACCGCACGTTGGTGGAAGCTGCAAGAACAATGTTAATAAATGCCAAACTCCCAGATTACTTGTGGGCTGAAGCCGTCTTTACTGCATGTTATACTCAAAACCGTTCTATGATTACAAAACGCCACCACAAAACACCATTTGAGCTTGTCCACATCAGAAAACCGAATCTAAAACACTTTCATGTATTTGGATCTCTTTGCTATCCGAATAATGATCGTGATGACTTTGGAAAGCTCAAAGCCAAAGCTGACATTGGAGTCTTTATTGGATATTGTGATAATTCTAAAGGTTTCCACATCTGGAATCGTTGAACAAAGGAGGTCATGGAAACGATTCATGCTCATTTTGATGAACTCACGGAAATGGCTTCCGAGTATATGACTTAGAACTCGGTCACAACCGTTTAAACTTTCCCAAAACCCTTCATCACCGAACAGAGCCCTGACTCACTCACAACAAATGGAAAGGTTATTTGCTCTCATGCTCGCGACGATATTGATGATCGTGCTAACGGTGTATCCGATGTTTCACCGCACAACCCGATAATATTCCTACACGATACACCTCCTACAACAACTACGGTTGAAGAAGCACCACCAGTTGACTCCAACACAACAAAGAGAAAACACCGCCCAACAATGATGAACGGTGATGATGTTCGAATGAAGTACCCCACCAAGAGATTTTGATCCAAATGCGTTCTTTAATCCGTTTGCTAATGAGACTGTTGCACCAGATGTCGCGGAATCTTCAACAAACCATTTGAATCCTCAGAATCTACACAATGTATACCAACATCAACCCTCTACACATAGATGGACAAAAGATCATCCTCTAGAAAACATTATTGGCAACCCAAATCAACCAGTTGTTACGAGACAAAGGCTTCACTCGGATGGTGAGCACTGCATTTATGCCCTCACTGTATGCCAATCTGAGCCCAAAAACATAAAAGACGCAATGACTAAAGACACCTGGATCGAATCCATGCAAGAAGAACTCAACCAATTCAAAAGACTTGAAGTATGGGAACTGGTTGAAAGACCAACAGGGGTTTATGTCATCGGTCTAAAATGGATTTGAAAAACAAATTGGATGTCAAGGAATGTTATCCGAAACAAGTCACGACTCGTTGCTAAGGGTTATCGTCGGAAGAGGGTATAGACTTTGAAGAATCTTTTGCTCCGGTTGCTCGTTTGGAGGTCATTCGGATATTTCTCGTTCGCACTCACATGCATATGACGGTTATCATATGGATGTCAAAGCGGCGTTCTCAATGGACAACTTAAAGAAACGGTTTATGTCACCAACCGATGGATTCGTTGATCCCGAGTTCCCGAACCATGTCTACAAACCGAACAAAGCTCAGACGGTCTCAAACAAGCTCCTCGAGCATGGTACGATAAGCTATCATCTTTCCTCATTTCCAATAATTTCACCAAAGGTTCGGTCGACTCTACACTCTTTATATAATATCACGGGCACATATCTTAATTGTTCAAATTTACGTGGATGACATCATTTTGGGTCTACACATAAAAGTACTCAATTGCTTTTGCAAAACTAATGAAGAAAATTTTGAAATGTCCATGATGGGTGAACTCGCTCTTTCTGACCGCAAGTTCATCAATCACCCGTGGTATTTTCTTGAGTCATCCAAATATGCCCTTGAATTGTTAAAAATTTGGAATGAAATCTCATGATACATATGCCACACCAATGACTCATACCAAGAAGTCGGACGATTTAAATGGGAAATTAGTGGACCCCACAAAATGCCGTAGTATTATCGGGTCTCTAATGTACCTCACAATGAGAGACTGATATTGTCTTTCTTTGATATCGTGCTCTCGTTATCGATCAAGACCAATCGAAACCCACCTCTCGAGGCTAAAAGAATCTCCGATACATCAAGGGAACCATTAACTTGGGATCCGGTATCAGAAGGATTCGGTTTTGAACTAATCGCTTTTCAGATGTCGATCACGGGATGCTTAGATTCACGAAAATTACTTGAGAGCACTACAATTTCTTGGAGATAAACGGTGTCTTGGCAATCAAAGAAACAGATTGTACATCGTTGTCTTCAACCAAGGTAATATGTAGCCATGTCGGCGTGTTGTGCTCAAGTCATCCGGATGAGAACACAACTCAAAGACTATGGTTACGTATTTGATGTATCCCGATGTATCGCGATAATCGGAGTGCCATTGCGATCTCGCAACTCGATTCAAAGACTC
Organism: Chrysanthemum lavandulifolium; assembly: GCA_022545495.1. Classification (NCBI taxonomy): domain Eukaryota; kingdom Viridiplantae; phylum Streptophyta; class Magnoliopsida; order Asterales; family Asteraceae; genus Chrysanthemum; species Chrysanthemum lavandulifolium. Next base: position 206,552,729 of record CM040238.1, read on the forward strand.
AAATCAAAGCACATTGATCTTCGCTATCATTTCATCAAGGATCACGTGGAACAGGGTACCGTTGAATTATACTTTATGGGTACAAAATACCAATTGGCAGATCTGCTCACCAAAGCCTTGCCTCCCGCTAGGTTGAGGGGGAGAAAATAATCTTTTAACCGTTTCAAAACATCTGTGTACTTGCATGTTATCATATCTTGGTTGTTTCGTTTAACAAATGGTGGTGAATTTTCTGGTTCAATGACTCTCCTCGGACTAAAATTAATAACCGTTCATTATTTTCTCAAGTCGAGGGGGAGTGTCGTCAAGTTTCTTTCTTAAAAACCTTTGTTTGGTAACCAAAATGGAAGTTAAAAGGCTTTGTTTGAAAATGAAAAAGGTGGAGGGACTAAAACTGTCAATATGTTAAAGTCATTTTAATAAAAAACACCTCCCACCTAATATCTTCATCACATTTATTGCTAAAAACCATCCAATCCTACGCTTAAAAACGTTCAAGAAATCCGTGTCTCAGATCTTCACTTTGTAAGTGTTTTTGTGTTCCTAACAAGATTACAAACAATGGTTTTAAATCATTTTGAAAATTAACGGTTTGATTTTAAACTATGGTTGATTTTGTGTTCTACGCGTATGCGTATGAACACATAATCTTGTTTATGTGTTTGAGGTTAAACGGATTGTGCCAAAATGTTTTAATAACATCAATAATACTTTATTAATCATCAAAACGCACCTAGACACACGAATTGAGTGTATTTAAAATTTATGGTTTATGCGTGGATTTGGGTTCTTTCAAATGTGAAGGTTTTTGGTGAAAAAGATAGTCGTATAAGGTTGTTTTCAAGTTCAATTGAACATATGTAAACCCATAAATTACCCAGAAACACTTATGATTCTTAAATTGAAAATTAGGGTTCTAGTTCATGTGAATTGGGTATTTTTGTTTCAAGGCTTATTTGATGCTAAAACTTGGATAGGACAACTTTATAGACTTCTTAGTACTACTAGAAATGAATTGGTGCAAATCCTATGGTTAGAAATCTTACGCGTAATTCTTAACCCTTAGGGTTTTGACCTACGCGTATGACTTTCTACTCATAACTGTTTAACAAGTGTTCTTGCCATATTTTGTTGATGAAATGATGTTCTGTGTTAACTTTGATGATTTGATAAACTTATTTCAGGCTTTGCTACGCTTAAAATTCAGAATCAAGGTTGTTGTAACTCTACGCATAAAGATCATCTTATGCGTAGCATGTTATGCGTAAGATTTGTCTTACGCGTAGATTCTACGCATAAGGTTCTACAATGGGACTACGCGTATCCTGTGAAGGATATGCGTAAACAGTGACTCTACGCATAAGGTCTACTCTTACGAGTAAGCCTTACAGCGTAAGGTTTTATACGCCTACGCGTAAGCTCTACGCGTAAGGTCCCCTTTTTCTTACGCGCAACATTTTCTACGCGTAAGACGGGATCCTACGCATAAGCTTATAACTATGCGTATAACACACTTGCTTACGCATAACTTTGTCATTGCTACGCATAAGCCTGGATTAACCTTCATAATGAATTGTTACGTGTACAATCTTGTAAATGAACTAATCATATCGTCACGAATCCAATAATGTCTCTAATAAACCTAAAACGTTTAATGTGCTATGAAATATAAGTGATAACATAAACTTTAAAACCTTAAAGTTAACTAACTCACGAAACGTTTCTGAGCATCATTAGACTATTGGACTTACAAGTGACTTAGGACTCGTAACAATCATTGACACTGTACATTCAATAACTAGATAATAAGACCTTCTGTTGACTAACATTATGTCTTTCGATATGTTGGTTCTTTTGGCTAATATTATTTCAGATCACGACATTGCTGCTCAAATAAACATGGATGCACCAAATGTTCTCTCCATTGCTGATATCTATCCTCATGGCTACCCAATGAAGATTGGAAAGAATAATCTCCGTGTTGACTTTAACACCTCACTTGCTCGAGTCTTCGTGTTTAATTGCTATTGATATTTCGAGGACTCATCCGTATCGAATATGCTCACCACTCGCAACTATTCACGAGATCTATATCTAACAGTTCGGAACACTATGGAAAGGGTCAAAGGGCGGATTCTTTGACGGTGACTACGAATGACAAACGAATCACCATTACACCTCTGAGACTTAAGGGTCATTCTCCTAATTCTCAAGTCGAACCAACCAAACTATATGCTACACCTCTTCAAGAGCTCACTCTCCAATTCTTAATCGATATCGGTTATGGCGAGGCTACTGGGAGTAATCACCAAGCATTCTCACGTAGAGCTTAAGAGTATTCCTCAACCATGGAGAACTCTACATGATCATCACCAAGTCCGTTTACGGTCGCGACGGTGGCTATGAGCATCCCAAGCTCATGGAACTGCAAATATTTTGGGCATTGATCAACATGAAATACATCGCTGTCGAAGCTCTGATTTGGGATGACATGATGTCATTTCTCAACAAACTTGGCTCAAAGATTCCCTACATCAGATATACTAAACTGTTGATCCAGAGAGCACTTGGGCTTCATCCAGATATACCCAAGAGACTCAATGACCCCGACAATCACGATATGACGACTGAACCTATTCTATCTATCAGAATCAAGGAATCGTCTACAAAGAAACAAGGTGTTGTGTTACCAGATTACCTTCTAACTGAAGATGTCGAAGCTCAAACGCATAAAAGGTATCAGGCAGGTTAGACAAGGCAAAGTTGGTCATCTCATCGAAAAATCTTCGGTACACCTACCGGAGAACCGTAAGAGGAAGTGTTGGAAGTGTCACAAGTCAGAGAGTCAAAGGAAGTTTCCCAAGCGAAACCCTCCAAGCAAGCGGTTTGTTCCGTGAAGAAGCTACTCTATTCCAAAACCCAAACACGAACCGAAACAACGACTTAGGACGAAAGTTCTGAAGCTACAGAATCAGACGAGGAGGTCCACTATTCTGAAACCGCTAAAGATGTGTCTGACACTCCAAAAGTACAGAAACCTCCAAGTCCTCAAGATGATAAGGGTAAAGGAAAGACTCCATTACTTGTACCTTATGATGCTGAAAGCTCAGAGAGTGAAGAAGAATCACCGGAAGTTGTGTATAAGAAGGAAGTCAAACGACTTAGACATCAACACAAGGCTGAGATGTTTGCAAAAGATCAAATGGGTGGTTCCGGAGGATCAAGTGGTGCTGCCCACTCCGAACCAACTCCTGATGCGGTTAATCAACCCGATAAGGGAGCTGGTACCACCACTCTTGTGCAACAACAACCGCCTGTGGAAGATACTATGGAGTTCGATTTTGAGAATCCGAAAACTGACAAGGAGAAGAAGGATAAAGAGTCTGATTATGACACGTTTCTTCTGGATAGTCCGACACATACTCAGAAGGAAACTTCTGAACCGCCAAAGGACCCAGAGTCTCCTCACATCTCATCTTCATCAGATTCTTCTTCTCACTCATCACAACCACCATCAATGAAATCAACCAGATCTTCATCCAAATCTGTGAAGAAACCAAAATCTTGGATTTCTCAAGCTCATGAACGGATTTCCAAAGCTGTCAAAGAAGTCAGAAAGAAAAACGTTCTCAACAAGAAGTTAAATTTCTTTGTTGATCACATACAACATCTATATAACGAGAAAGACAAGATGAAAAAGGAAAGGAAGTTTGTCCAGGAATTCATGAAAAGTCATCGTCAAGAGCAACTGAACGAAATGATCAAAGGTTACACTAACAAGTACCTTCTTGACAACGTCCCTAGACTTACACAGGAGATGTTTACCAAACAACTTTATCCGAACCTATTGCACCTGGCCAAACAGACTATGAGATCAACACCAATGTATGTTAGCATCAATCCAGTTGATCCCAAAACTTCTCAGATGCTGAATTAGTTGATCGGCTTGTAGCTCAAATGTCTAAACGATCTGCTACACTTGTCTTTCATGAAAGCAAATTGTTAGAAGCATTGCTGGCATACCAACTCAAATCTGCATGCCGAGAAGAAGCTGAAAGGCCTAAACGTCCTAGAGACGATGAAGATAAGGATCAGGATAAGACTGACGAGGCTAAACGTCAAAAGATGTCTGGTGAATCTTCTTCGATGCCACCTCCTCCACAACCAACTCCTGAACAACAAAAGTCTCCTTCACCTCGGTCTTCTACTGATAAACCTCGGGACGATTCCGATTTACCACCCATGGATCAGAAAACCGGTGACTACTTTGAATACATGGGTGGTGACGATGAAGAGGTCCTTGAGCCCCAACAACAACCCACCTCACCCAAACAAGTGCAGAAACTGGAATCATCATCAAAGCCTTCTAAAAAAGAAGAAAGGCGACTACGCCCGACGTCGATCATGGCTCGATGACGATAAAACCAAGAATTTGAATGGTTCTCCACACTTGTCGATCAAACTCCCTACCCTGAAGAAGGTCAAGAGCTGGTAGATGGTTCCACATTGGAGCATGCTAAACTGTTGCAAAAAAATTTCCACGTGAAGAAGATGACAAAATCTGAATTGAGGCGAATCAAGAACGAAGCTTTTAAATTTCTAAAGGACAGCTCTGAAAGCGCCCTCGAGGTCGAATATCACCTTGAGAACATCGCCCGAGCTATGTCTAACAACATGGATTGGCTCAATCCGGAAGCAAACATTGACTTTACAAAATGGGACAACCTCCATACCACACCGATTGGACCAAACCCCTACCAACCATTGGCCAAGCAGATGAACCATGATTCCCTTCGATACTTCTTCAACAGAGACCGGATTTTCTCTTACACAGGCGATGGTTCACTTAAAATACGCTACATCGTTGACTCTTCCATTCAATGACTATTTACTCAAAGCGCATAGCTATCAAGGAACGTGCAAATCGCTTGTTTTCGACAACGCAAGCATACGACCAAGATGCATTGTATGGGATTCATCACGGCACGAGCGCGAAGAATATACTCTGAAGTGCACGGTTGAAGTCTCAACACCCAATGTACGGTTCTAAGGACATCGTGGCCATCAAACACGTTGATCTCAAGTCTAAGTGGGACTACACCTTCTTGAAGAATATCATAGTCAAACGACAAGATGAATAGGATTATGCATTCTCCAAAGTCGACTTTGAGAACTTGTCCTCAACGACATCAAGACATGTACCGCCAAAGTACAAGGTCGTATGAGACAATTCTCGATGAAGTTCAACGCGAATTTATTAAGTCACTTCTCATCTTCATTAGACGCATCGTGATCAAAGAGCGTGTAGAAGATATCCGGTGGTCATTGAATCTTATCGACGCGTGTCAACCTCACTCCTCCAACGCTTGATCTTCCCGACCTCAATCAACAAGCCCAATATCGCTCATCAAGAAACCTTTCGGAGTTGTTTACCGCAGTGAACTTCAACGAACCGCTTAATGGCGTGTAGTGAACTTCATAAATTCGGGATCATACCTTGAAGCGATTAGGGACGGATTGGCGTCACGGGTTGAAGGATATCGCTTGAGAAAATTGGGTCTCCTAAGCGGAATTCTCGGAAAGGAGGGATGTGAGGCGAATCATCACAATGATTGATGAAAGGTTGTTCGTAAGGATCGATTGACGATTGGAGAGCTATGTTGAATTTTGATCTGAGGGTTGAAATGAGGTTAGACAATTTCAAATGGTATTTTTATCGACATCTTCTCACGGGTCGATATGATTTATGATAGAATGCTTCGATTAATGCTTCATGTACACAATTGTATGCTAATTCGATAAATCGTAACCATCGGGGAGAAATGTGTACATTTTGGGCTGATTTGATATATGAAAGATAAGCGGAATGCATTTGGTGAGATGAAGATGTTGATATCTTATTCCCGAATGGACAATCTTGAAGAAGGACAGTCGACGATCTATTCTACATTTTCCTTTGCGTGTTAGAAGACTAAAGACGGTTCTAATTTAATTATCAAAAGACTTCTTCAATTGGAAATTCATCATAAAGGTTTTCATTGGGGAGAGCACTAATTGGGGAGAGCAAATAGCCATATTTAATCCCTAATTAGATTTGCTAGCATTGTTCTTACGCAAGTAAAGAGATGGCGGTGAGAAGATTCATGAAGTTTGAATCTTGTGAAGACACTCTTGGAGCTGTGCGCTTATCTTTTATATATAATTTTGCTTGTAGGAACATTGTAAGCAACTCCCGTATGACATCACTGGGAGAGATTGTTAGCCTCGCTAAAGTGAAGTCATTACGGAATTGCATTAGTTTCTTCTTTACTCATTCACAAGGACTAGTTTAGTCATTTGTGCTAAGTTAGGCTTGTCCTAGTATAAATACACCTCTAGTCCCAACTCGGGAGGAGGAAGTTCATATTTTGTAAAGAAGTGTGTGTGGTTTCTTCTTCTTCTCTAGAAACACACATCTTCCCTTTTCTTCAATCTAAACAATACCATGTCTTATTCATTCTTTGAGCTTCCCCGACCCCCCGAACCACACGAATCACATGTTATAACGGTCCTACAAGTGGTATAGAGCCATGGTTAACTTTTGATGATTTATGTGAGTTTTATACATGTTTGTTTGGCTATTTTTATGCTATTTTTGTTGGTCGGAATTTTTTTTCCGTGTATATGGGTCAACAGGTTAAACAAATATTGAGTATCCTTGATATCACAAAAAGTCACAATCTTTCTTGTAAATATGTCTTGGGTCTTATCCAAACAGTCACTTTTATGACTTTTGGTACAATATCTGTGAAATACAAAGTGGTCAATCCGTCCTTTTTTTATGGTCAAACGAGTCAAAGAAGCAGTTTTATATGCTGTTTCTGGGTTTAGATGAATCTGGTCGGAAAAAGATGGTCGGAAAATCTCACCGGAAAAAGTCAAAAGGGTCAAAACCCTAAACTTACGCATAAGGGGAATCTACAAAGGTGTTACGCCAGGCTGTGAAGTTCTGGCGAAGAAATGGTTTCTGGCGTATGTTTCGCCTAAGACCATGTTACAGCGTAAGGTTCTTTACACATAAGCCTTGGCTTACGCATAACCATGACCAGGTCTACGCTTAAGAAGCTACGCTTAAATGTTACGCGTAAAAATGACCTTGACCACATCGACAAACTTATACCATATACCAAAAGTAAAACAACTCGACCTCAGTCCATAAAAACATCTCAACAGATATGAAAATCCAACTCCATCTCCTACACCTATACAACAATCATGACTCAATCCCATCTCCTCTTCGACTCAACACAACAACAGAAAATACCAATCAATCTCTGTTTCGAAACCGTTAACATCACTGATCAATTTTTTGATGTGAAAGAAAGAATATAACAAGATTGTTATCTCTTTTTCTTTATTTCGTTAAAGAACTTAAAAGAAAAAACTCGACAAACACATAAACCTACCCGAGACCCTTCTTAAAGGATCTTGAAGCCCTAACAACCTTCACGCGTTCTTGGTTCATGGAGCAAAGACAATGAAGAAATTAAGTATGGTTTATTTTATGTTCGTGTGGCTCTAATGAAACAGATTATCAGTCGGTTTGATTTGGGATGTGATTTGCTTAAAGAGAGTCTGAGTTGAGAGCAGTTTGGGTGAATGAGAAAACGTTTTTGATGTAGGCGTAATATTCAGGTTGTGATTTTAGGTTTAGGTTAAATGGTGATGGTTTATAACCGGTTTCAAGGATTTGCTGGATTGGGCTTTTTGACTTGGACCGCAGATTGAAGGTTGGATCGTGGGTTAGTTTCTCACAAAATGGACTTGGACCTTGCAACTAATTCACTCGTGGGCTGAAATAAAAATATTGGCATGGTTGAGGTTACTTGGACTAGGCTGAGATATGCTTATTCGAAATATGAACGTAAATTGTTATCCAATTTTTTGTTACAAATTATTGGATACAATTTTTTATTTTTGGAAATCCTAGATGGTATTATTGGTATGGTATTATTTTCACGGAGGGATACAATATTCACGGCTTGAACGATAATTGAAAAAATGGCTACGGAGTTTTTGTACGGTATTATTGACGAGGAATTGAAGTGACATTTCACGGGTGGACTTCTTTATCTCTGAGACGATGGTTGCTTGGATGCATGTCTCAAGATAACTTGTTGGAGCACATTATGAAATTTGAAAATCGGTTATAAGCGGAAAGGAGTTACGTTGTAGTGCTCACGGTGTGTAACCATCACTTTAAGGAGTTACGTTGTAGTGCTCGGTGTCACTTAAGTTGTGGATTGTTCAAAATTTAGAACAAGCGACAAGTCACAAGTTGGGATGCTTACTTCCTTTTCAAGTTAGTCATACCGGGCTATCTCCATATGTGGTCATTACATTTAGCCGGTGAATTCAAAGGAGGTTCGATTTAAAGGTTGGTTTGAGAGAAGTATATTGAGAGTAGTTTTGCGACATATTCCCACGGAAATTTTGATCAAGCTATGATGTTAATATTGCATCAAGAAGGTAATACGGCATGTACGCAACATTATGATGATTCCGATAGCTCGCAACCATCAGGAGGGAGAAGTTGGTATTTCATCTTCCGTGATTGGATTACGAAGGATTTTTGCTTAAGGCGAAGAAGGAGAAGTAGTGTGTGTACATCGGGTTTGTTACCAACTTGGATGCAATACTAAGTGAGTTATGTTGATGTTCCCGAGCGACAACCATTGTGCTTCAAGAGTTTACTTTCTCTGCTGCGTGTCTCAAGATTAAAGGCGTGTTGGAAGAGTGTTGTCGGTTCGGGAGGAGCAAAAGAAAGAAAAAAGGCTCACTTGTTGGGAGGAGTAATAACCTAACTAGACCGCTATGCTTGAAGTTCGAGCTACAATAAGATCATTTGCCGAGGTCATCGGAAGGAGAACTTCAAGTTTGCCTCGATATCTCAGACTACGAGACTCGCACTTCAAGAAAGTCAACATTGTTCTTTACTATTGTAATTTACTCTGTTTTGTAATTATAGGTCTCATTGTAACCATTCACGTGACGCTATCTTGGAGGAGATTGTTAGCCTCGCTTTTCTAAAGATAACGTCACTTACGTGAATTGGACTAGATCGTTGTATACGTTGCCCTTAGGGACTAGTATCGTGTAAGTGGCAAAGTTAGAGCCTATAAATACCCCTCATGACTCTCCATGAGGGGTGAGTTGAAGCATTTGGTTATTTGTATTGTGTGTTTTCTTAATAAAGTTATCCTTATCTTCTCCTCCCTCTCTCTAGTTTCTCTCTCTAAAAGGATGAAGATCTTCATCTTCTTCCACCAACCCCGACCTCCCAAACCACATAAATCATATGTTTTTCGGTCCTAACAAGCCCGATGACTATTCTATCACGATATCTAACACACGTTACAAAGTTTCTAAACGTGAATGATCATCACTTCTAATAAAACTATTAAGGCTAACAATCTCCCCCTAAGGGGTGGTCATTCAAATGATGCTCCACTTGATTAGGTCTTTACTTTTCTCGAGCTCGAACTTTGTGTGTAGATATAGAATAGTCTTGATTCTTTGTTCCTTCATGCTTTGTGACCAGTTAATGTGGTTGTCTGCCATGGTCAACTTCATTGGTTAGGTGTCTCCACGTCTTTCTCCACCATGCTCACACTTCGATTTGACTTTGAAGTTACCAATGATGTAGTTCTCGAGTCTTTAAACTTTGTAGATTCTTTGACATTGACGAAGAATCATCTCCTTTGATTATGGTGAGAAATTTCATGTGTTGTTGGTATGAACATGTGAATAATCTGCACGATCCATCCGCTCCAGAGCTTCCATAAGAAGAAAACATAAAAACAGTTAGTAATAAGCGGATTCCGGCACTTACAAGTTTGAATTTCGAGGGTGTTATGACATAGTGTGAAAACACATCTCTAATTCTTACAGAGGCCGTTCTGAACTGAGTCCCAAGTGAGATAACGCGATATACCGAAGTACATCTGAGCTCGATGAGTATTGAAGTACAAGCATCACTTCACGATCGTAGACCGTTTAAGACACACTAAGCGTAATCCACGGAATTACCAAGTGACTGCTTCGTCGGTAGCTTGATGTTGAACACGTCAGAGTTTCCATTCAATCGAAGAATCACGGATGTGAAACTTCTCATAAATGTTCGGAAGATTGCTAAGATCTTCGTGAGGACTCTATAATATATCACATGTGTCCTTATTGATGAACAACAAGCGATGTCATGTCAAGTGTTCCTATGAGATCTTTTGATGAATCTCGTGGCTCTAGACTCAATTAGTGCATTTTGGTTTTCCTAAGCGGAGACAAGGAGAGGTCTCCTTCTTCAATATCAACGATCTCAATAGAAAGTCGATAGATTATGTAGGGTTCAGTGAGAATGAAACAAATCCTTTTAAGAGGAATTGAGTGGCTAGAAGGTTTAGTGCGGTCGTCCTTTGGGTCCATGACGTCTTTGTCTTCAATATCGGTGTCATCTAGTGACAACCAATAGCACATGAATTGAACCCGGTTTACGCCTAAGGTTGAGTATGGAGGGCTATTTCTTTTCACCCTTTCTCATTACATTTCTTTTAATTCTTCAACCCTTCTTTCTCCTTTCTCACATTACTCCTTTTTTCAATCATTCCTAAGGACTTCTAATACTACACTATTGGTGATGTCCTTGGGTAGATCCTCCACACCGCGGATCATAGGACCAATTTCCTATCCTTAGTCACCTTATAACTCCATGACTCGTCCTATTGTTGCCATAAAACCATTTTTCTTGAAAATCTCACAAAGTGTTTACGATTGAAAACATGTTTGGAACACTCTGAGAGTTTTATATTTTCAGAAACACTCCCCCTTCACATGTGGTTATAAGTTTTGACAAAAATCTGCACAGAGAGGGTAGAGTTCGCACTTTTTGAATTGATCGACTTTCAATGAACAAGACCGATTCGAGACACGTTTACATCACTAGTGAACTAGCTTGAAATTATTACCCGGCCTGGTCAAGTCCAAAGAAAGTTTCTAAATGGTACATTCTACTTAGACAAGTCCTATTCGAGACACGCTACATCACCGGATAGACCGACTTGAAATTATTACCGATCCAGAACAAGTCTTTTCAGTCTTGACGATGATTTTATCGTCAATTCATTGGTTACAACTGAGTCGAGCTCATTTCATAAAACATTTTGATCACATTTTAATCACGTTTCTCCCCCTCAAAAATAGCATATCCATGATGTTTTTGAAACAAAATGATTAAAAGATATGTTTTTTCGGAAAGCATTTGGAGAGAAACTGATATAGCATAAATTTTGGAACTTTTTCTTTAATACTCCCCCTTAACGAACGCATATTTTTCATACAGAAAATTTAGAATCAATTAAGAGTTTAGAGGGAGTTATCTTGGTACCAAATGTGAGAGATTTTGAAAAATCTTTTTGAAAACATTCGAATCAATGGTACACAAGATGAAGATAAAAAAATCTTTTGAAGAAGAAGAATTATCTTCATGTGTTTTAGGATAAGTGCTCGATATTCATGAAAATCGATTTTGCGTAGCACTTTCCTTTCTTTAAAGATCGGGTTACAGTCTGAGGTAACTGCAAGCCATTATGAATTTATGAAAAGTGCTTGAAAAAGTATTTAAAACCTTTGTTTTGGTTAAGCACTTTCCTTTCTTTGAAGCGCGGGTCTTGAACTGATGTGTTCAAAAGCCATTAATTTGAAGTCCGGGTTTCGTACTGAAGTATATAAATTGTCAACTTTGAGCTACATCGGTGTTACTTTGACTTTTTAGCCAGTAGTTGACTCCGACAAAGCTGTAACATGGACTTTAGTATAGTTTGGACTATTGATTGATTAAAAGCCGAGAAGTGATGACTCGTGCTTGTGGACTCGAAACGAATAACTATATGAGATTAATATTGGAATTTGACGAAATACATATATATATACATGAAATTGCTAATTGACTATGAAATATAAATAATAAATGGGCTTTTGTACCAAAAATATCGATAGCAAGACGTATCTTGTTATTTACTATTTTAAATGGAAACTAACGACTAAATTGGAAATGTTTTATAATAAATAAGTAATTAATGTTTCGAGTACACGTTTATCGAAGGATGCCAATTATAGGTATTTAATACTAGTTTAAGTATTTATTTGTTTACGTTGTGTGCATGGGTTACGGATAACCTAACATTAATAGTGTTGATCCACGTGGGTAGCGGACTTATTAGGTTGACGAATCTAATAAGAGCCCGCTAGGTACGTTGGTTAACCTTATTAATGGGTAATTATCCTTATGACTCTTTAGGATACGATTGATTTATGGGATAATAAGCAACACGAGTAAATAAATGAGTTTATCGAGTTGACGAATTCGATAAGGTCTACTATTTATTCCGAAACTTATTGGACTATGGAGCTTATCGTTTAGAGGTCTCATTGTGTTGCGTTGAGTTACATATTAGTTATTTGAGTGCATTCATAACATCATATTGAATCGATACACCCACATGAGGATACCAAACACTAGGATTAAATGGTGAAACGAGACATTTTTGGAAATAACGAAACGGAATACATTGGGGTAGATAACGTTGATTTCGAGAGATATATATATTAAATTTGGTCTACATTAATAGGTTGTGCCGAGTCGATAGTTCTTGTCGTGATTTACATTATCTTACGCTAGTGTTTATTCGCACGTTGATTGCTTGAGGTGAGTTTCATAGCCCCACTTTTATATACGTTTTTAACTATATTGGGGTGAGAATCATGGTACTGTTTTTGGATCGTGAAAACTATTTGGATTTGCTTATATGCTTGACTGTTTAGATAGATGTGCGGTAGTTGTTGCCTTAGACTAGGGTAGCAATCCTAATTGCTATAACTGTTGCCTAGCTAAGACTAAACTTCTACATCGACCTAGTCCGGGGTTGGCAATTGTTCTAGATTTTGCCACGACAGTGCTGGACCAAAGTCGCGGGGCCCAAGTAATCCATGGATGCGGGATATGATTATGGTTGGTGATCCGGGTAGGATCGGTGTGCAAACGGTATTTATCTATCTTAGGTCTTGCATAGCAAATCAACTCCTACTGGTCCACTATGATTTTGTTGAACTTAAACATATGAACTCACCAGCGTAAGCTGATCTTTTAGCATGATTTCTCAGGTATTTGAAAGATGTTTGGAATACGCGATCGGTGGAAGCTTGACAAGAAGGCGGGGTTCAAGGATCATTTGTGACTATGATAAACTTTAGGGACCTATTTTATTAAATCATGTGTTGGGTCTAATATTTACACTTTTGGATTAAATATTTTGAATAACTAAATTTGGGATTGGTTTTGAATGTTAAATGACTATTTTTTTGCTTTACTTGTGTGAGATACCAATCCAATAGTAACGCCCCGAAAACTTGATTAAGTCTTCCGCTGTACCGAGATTTGGGGGTGTTACAAATACCCACTTATAGAAACAATAATAATTTAGAAATTATAACAATTATTTGTAAGAAGGTGTAATATACCAACTTATAAAGACACTAATATAACCATGTAAATACTATAATACCTTTAACCTCAAACCGTGTTATAACTTTTAATAAAGGAGATGTATTTTAGCTCTTTACAACATTTTTATTTTTAGGCTAGTGTCATATGGATATACGTGAGGTAAAAGGTATGTGTCAAGTGTTTATAGGTGTAGTACAATCCTTTTATTCCTAAGATATGTGTACCCATGCTTCATGCAACAGTGTTGACAACAGTTTATATTTTTTTACCAACTAAAGTACTTTTGTAACTTTTGATAAGTATTTTGCACTTATCTCCCCAAAAAAAAAGGTCGCCTATTATCCAGAGACTTAAATTCTTTCTAAGTCTCAGAATGCTTCTTTGTTAAGGAGATCTTCATTGAGTAAGTCAGTTATTATCATCACATACTGAATTCGTCATCTTCTTCTATGTTCTCTTCTTAACTCTATCCAGGGACCAATTTACACTTAAGGTATTTTAATAGATACTAACTTCTTTGATGAGTTGAATTCTTGATTCCTATACAATGAAGTTTGTTTGCGCACTTTTCATACTAACTATTAGGGTACCCGCACATTGCGGCGACATGTATCATGCAACTAAAATTTTCAGCGACAAATGTTTTTTTAAGTTCTATATATTACAATAGAATAGCTTTACGGATGACCACATTTTTAGTTTTGAATAATTTTAATCAATAACAAGTTAGCTTATATAAAACTTTGTAGATTATTCATGTGACGTTGTGGCAATACAGAGGCGGTAGCTGATATATTATGGATGTATGAGGTTGAAGTAGGTGACAACGGCCCACTGTCGCAAGTTATTGAAAAAAACATCACAACGAAATTTAAAAATCATCTACATCATGCTAAGATAATTTTAATCTCGAAAAATACACCTTGTAATTTTTTTTGGCACTTATGTGAATTATTAAACATGTTTATTATATTATCTCATATAAATAGAAGATACAAGTAAAAATTTACATATAAAGTTAAAGAAACTTAAATGTTCAAAATTATTAGAGTAACTTTGAAGTGTATATATATATATATATATATATATATATATATATATATATATATATATATATATATATATATATATATATATATATACTAAGCGATACCCGTGCCTAGCGGCATCGGTTTCTAGCGGCGGTTTCTAGCCGAGTGTCCGTGGCAGAAAGAACAGTATCTGGCGAGTAGCCATGTCTTCTTCAGAGGTATCTAGCAGTACCGCGCTAGCGGCGGTGTTTAGTTATAACAAAATTTCGGCGGCAAAGACTTTTCTTTCGAATTTTTTTTTGTAGCGCTAGGGAATTCTTTTCTTATGGAATGGTTAGCGGCAGAAATGTATAGTAGGGTACTCACGTAATTTTGAGGGCAGCGGTTCTAGCCGATTATCCGCACCTAGCGGCAACAGTATCTAGCCGAGTAGATGCGCATGGCGGCAGCAGTATCTGTTTGCGACTAAATTTCGACGACGAATAATTTTTTCAAGAGATTGTTTTTGTAGTGTAAGGGAATTTAGCTAAGTACATACGTTTAGCGGTAGCGGTGTTTAGTTTTCAACAATTTTTTAGCGCGTAAGGATTTTCTTTCGGCAAACTAATATTGTAGAGCTATGGAATCCTTTAAAAAACATGTTTTAATAGTGACATGGCAACATGATGACGACAACATATAGTTTCTTACAAAACTTGATAGCTACCAAAGTGTTTGTGTCTTAATAATATCTCATGTTGTGTGAAAAACTCTTTATTCAAATGATTGTGGGTTCAAGTTCTCTTTAAGATATGTGAGATATATTAGTGGTATATATTATCATCAGATAGTTAAAATTACTGTTTAGGAAAAAAAAAGTGGAAAAAAATAAAAGCCTTGATAGCTGTTTGTTATCAATGTGATTTTAGTGTATTATGAATGGTTTAAACATAACACTCATTTGTTTACATGCACTCTATTTTGTGTGTACAAGCATTACTTGTTTTCACACAAGCTATCACGACAACAATCAAATAGATTAACAGCGTAATTAAAACCGTTACATAAACTTCAAATGAAAAACTAATAAATTCGAGTACATTAATCAATCAGTTTTCAACTTTGTAATCTACTCATTGGTTACATGCAGTTTTAAAAACTTTGTATGTGTTTCATCAACACAAACGACGACTTGCACTTACAAAAAATATTTGGTTACATGCAGTTTTAAAAAAATATTGGTATTTTATTTGATGAGAAATCCAAACAAATTTAGCCCGTATATCAATCTCTATTTCTTAAAAGTCAAAGACAATATCTCAAGACCCAACCTATTTTTAAATAGACAATTATTTTACATTTGTATATAGTTTTGTCTCTTTGCGTTAGAATTTTTCTTGAGTTAACGTGTCATCTTTATCCCGACATTCAATATATATATATATTTTTTGGTCAATAAAGTTTCAATAAAGTTTGAATGTCAAAAGTAGATATCTCTCAACAACTTTTTTATGTGGCTCATTTAAGTTTGAAATTTTGAATGTTAAAAGTTGAATTTTTCAGTGTTTTAAATCCAAAAAGTTCACTTTCTCAAAATTTCAAAAGTTAACCTTCAAAAAGGTAATCTCGGGATAATTTTCTTTTGACTACAAAAGAAAAAGGTACATATTGTGCAAAAGATAATCCTCAACACAATACTTTCATTCACATTTGCCAAGCAAAAATGCTAAGAACCACTTTAAATTCGTGTTTGAAAGTTGTCGTCATTGCTTTGTAACAAACAATAAACCAAAAGACATCGAATCTTTAGTCTTAACAAATAATGAAATTTCCGGACAACGGAAGACATCATATCATCAAAATCAACATTCGGACGACCCAAAACAACTTTGGTTGCTCATAACTTTCATTAAAAAAAGGTTACCTACATCTAACTAAAAAAGGTTATCACAAAATTACACAACAAACTTACCTAAAGTTTACTAACAAATTTACAACCAATTATATCTAATATATACCATATCAGCTAACGCTTTGCAGGCATTCGTCCAGCTGGTGGCCTCTGAATCAATCAACAATAATACTTTTAGTTTACATACAAAAAATTACATTAATTTATAACAGCAAAATTTATAAAAACTTTATAAACAAATTTATATAAACTTTATAAATATGTATTTAGACAAACTTAAATTTCAGCAACCAAATTTATATAAACTTTGTAAAAAACGACGACAACAGATCTAAAAAAGGTAAAATATGTTAGGACAATTCAAATCTGAAAAACAAATCTAGATCTAGATAAAAAAATCCATTCAAAGCTTGAAAGTATATAAATTTGTATTTAAAAACTTTAAAAAAAATTATAGATCTGTAAGAAGAACATTAAAACGTGAAAATACCTTTGAGATGGCAGAAGATTCCGGCGATGGTGGTAGTAAAGGTTCCGGCGATGGCGGCAGCGAGGCAACATCAGATCTACAAAACAAATGTCACTGACTTTTATAACTCAAATATAAATAAGTTTTTCTTACAGATTTATACATAAAAAAAATAAATAAGACATTTTCAAAACAAACAAAAAAACATGAAAACCTCTAAAATATACCACAAGCTTTATTATATGATAATTAATTAAACTCTAAAACAAACTTTTACATAATC
Source organism: Chrysanthemum lavandulifolium (assembly GCA_022545495.1). Taxonomy (NCBI): domain Eukaryota; kingdom Viridiplantae; phylum Streptophyta; class Magnoliopsida; order Asterales; family Asteraceae; genus Chrysanthemum; species Chrysanthemum lavandulifolium. Next base: position 206,569,940 of record CM040238.1, read on the forward strand.
TTTATAACAAACACAAATATTACCATCAATCTTTAAAATTAACTATATGAAAACTTAGATCTAAGAAAAATATCTACGCATCAGGATGCAGCGACAGAGGTTACCGGTGGCTGGCGTCGGCACCAGGGGCGGCGGTCGACGACTGCAATAAAAAGATGCCAACTTATGAAAACTTAGATTCAAGAAAATATCTACATATCATTAAAAAAAATGTTCCAAACTATTCTTAATATGTATAGACCTAATAAAAAAGACAAAAAAAATCCTCCAAACATGAATTACCTCATAACATATTATTCTAGCAACTTTTCAGCAGCGACATTAATATTTCCGGTGGCGGAAGTATTTCCGGCGACAACAGCTTTCCGGCGACATCCGCTTTTTCCAGCAACGGTGGCGGCTTTAACAAAAAAGTAACGAAAATGTTAATATATATAGATCCATAAAAAAAATTATAGATCTACACATTAAATATATGGATCCATAAAAAAACTTTAAAAACTTAATAAATGTTATAGATCTACTAAAAACCGAAAAATATTACCTCAAACATTTTTAAAAATATATATAAAAAGAAGAAAACTAACCCAAAGCAATTGGTCGTGGTTTTGGAGCATCGTCATGGTGGTTAGGTGTTCGTGCGGTTTCGTTGGAGAATACGGCGGACGGTGGAGGGTTACAACCCTGGTGGGGCTTCGGTGGTGATGGGGTTTCGGCTGTGGTGGGCTTTTGGTGGTGGTGGGTTTCGGTGGAGGAGGGAGTTGTGGTGGTGGATGAGAGTGTTTATTTTGGTGTGAGAGTTTTTTTTAGGTGGAAGTGTGTGTGTTTTTTAATAGAGGGTATCAGGTTGTAAATGAAATGGGGTTATGGGTAGGTATTTGTTTGTATGGAATGTGTATGTGGTTTTATTGGTTTAAAATTTTTAGGATCGGATGTTGGTTTGGTGTGTGTAAATTTAGGTTCGAAAGTTGGGTTGGGTGGCTGAATCTTAATTTTTAGGTTCGGAGTTAGGAGGGGGATATGCATGCTTTATAAGTAGTATATATATATATATATATATATATATATATATATATATATATATATATATATATATATATATATATATATATATATATATATATATATATATATATATATATATATATATATATATATATATATGTACTAGTTTTGCCACCAATGGGCGGCATGACTTATAATTATTTGTTTGTTGTTTTTGTTAACTGAAATACATTTTTTAGAATTGTCAAACAATATTATAAAACAATCTGTTATTTTTTTTTACGAATTATAAATAATTGTAAGGTTTGCGTGGATGGTTAATAACACAACATATATAATTTTTAAAACAATTTGGATTTTTTTTGTTTGACTCTCAAAGTCAAAGTACAGAGTTGAAGGTCTATGGCTTTGGTGTTCATTATTAATATACAAATATAGAAACTATGTTTCTCATTCATTCATATAAGCTGGACTAACAGTTTGATATAAATTATTTATCAAAAAGGAAAAAGTGTGGACTAATCCTAAAAATTCTCTAGATGACTTATTAAAAAGGAAATGGATAGCACAAGATCTGAACATAGGAGGGCAAAAAGAAACATGTTTTCTTAAAAATGCCCAAGATACTAAGAACCTCATGATATCAAACACTTACTTACCGTTTTAAATAAATGAGTTTGTAAGCCTATCAAGGAAACACAATGTAAAAGTAAAGTAACTCCCAATACCGTCTTCTTTTATATTTCATGTCTAAGGCGCAAGTCACGTGTATTATAGGCTACACCCAACTCTAACACAAACTGACCCATAAAGAGAGAGCCCAAAATTACCATTTTTTTTTTATCTCAATGGCATTTTTCTAATGTACTGCCATGATTTAGCAAGACACAACGGGAACAGAGAAGTAAACTAATAATCTCCCTATAATGGTTACTTTCTTGATAAGCCTTGAGTGGTCAGCTGCCTTTTTCTTATTATTGCCAGACTTGAACTCCGAAAGATACCTATAATAATCTCCCTTCCTGCACTCGATTAAAATCCACCAATGAATCATTAAAGCCAAACTAACTTAAGCTCATTAAATCAAGTAATTTTATCAACTTTCGTAATACACCATAGCTATAATCATGATGAGGATTGCTACACATTTAAACTTTCGACCAGTTTACGTTTAGCTTCTTCATTGGTTCTATATTTGTTTCACCTGTACTATGATAAAGTAGAGAGTTAAGCTCTAATATTTATGTGTACATGAAGTAGAGAAATAAATTCTATATTTACCTGCTTGGAAAAGTTCCCATTTAGCCGATGATGTTTTAGAGTGTATTTTTGAATGAGTGATAAAAGATTTAGTATTGAAACAGGCAGATAACTCCATTTGTGAGATAGTTTTACTCCGCAGTCATTGTTCGAGCCTCGTCAATCTCTTGATAGATGTATATATGTGTTCTCGAGTTCCTGATAATTGATGGTCTGCTATTAGAATAAATGCATCAGTAAGTTACAAAACCCAATAGTTAAAAACGGAATATCAATAGAACACATCAAATACAAAAGTACATTATATTTCAGCTACGATGTCGTCATATTGTTACAACTCGCCGAAACTACTTTGAAGTTACAAAAGAGTCTAATTACCTTCCATGTAGTACTAAAAAAGTGTGGTGTCCCCACTAAGTAAGTCTTCAAGCTGATGATTTTTTTATAGTTTAACTATGACTCTTGGCAATTCCTTGTGTTCATCAGCATAAAAGAAGCATTTTCGGGTTCATAGTCATTTTTGCATACTAAAATTGTTGTGAAATTCGTCATACGGATAAAACTAATGAATAAATAAAAACATGAATAATAAGTACTCGCAATTAAGTTATATCCACTTCCAACGTTTTACTAAATAAAATACAGGTAGTGTTAAAATACAGGTTGTGTTAAGTGGTCTAAAGACCACTGGTCTTACTTCTTCGAGTTCGGATTGTATTGGCAGATCTATTTTACATGTTCTAAGTTGAATACTCACCATAATTTTCTCCTCAACACCCCTTTTTGTCCCATCATCTTCATCATTTACACTCGATAATTGTGAAGTTTTATCACGCTGAGACAAATTCCAATAGAAACAATTTAAAACCGACTTACTTTTATATATATCTACTGCCTCCTCCACAGATGTAATCACCCCTCCATCATGTCCTTTTTTGAGGTGAAACACTTTGGCTCATCCACTTCTTCATTCGAAATCACATTCAGGATACCATTAAGTCATGTTATTATGTTATCATTAATTCATTTATCAACGGTCGATGGCAATCTGTCATCTCTTGTTCAGTAATCAAACGTAATTTTGAATTATCACCAGTGGGTGATTTCATGTACCTATATCGAAAGGCTTGTTTCACAGCAAGTATACCATTCTTCATATCAGCTATCTAGTTCCTTCCATCTTGTTTGTTTTCGTCTTTTTAACCATTTACAGTGCAACTGTTTTTTAACACAGTGAATAATTTATTTAGAAACCATAGCAGCAGGCCGGAGAAGCAAGAGGGAGCTTAATAATAAAGAAAACAAAATTTCTACCAGTTTTTTGTCTTTGAGCATATCGACTCGGACTCTTGTGTACTGTGCACTTTCTTTGAAGCCACGTTTGGACGCCATGGCTTGGGAGGCTCAATGCGAAAAGAGAAGAAAATGAAAATAATTGTGAGATTATCGCATGTGTGTACGCGTAGCGCTTGATTATTGAGTTCTGTAGCACACCGTTGAGAGTCATTGTGTTGCATTAGTTGTCTCCGGACAAAGCCCACTGCTTCTTCATTTGACATGACATCCCATATCCTGACACATCCAATGATCATAAATTCATCATCATCGGTCAACACAGTTTGTGTTAGTTCTGGTTTAGAAACCAGAGGTGATTCTGATTTCATCCTGACACCAAATTACTTGTGTCTGTCCCATCCAGACTAAAGTCCTTTGAACATTTTTCACATTCAAATCTCTAGTTTCACCTGGGACATAATTTGAACTCATTATTCTTACTTTCATACCAGGTGAAACTTTACCAGAAAACACACGACCAAATACAAAGAAGCGTCCACTCGCATTAGATGCTGGAATCACTTTGGAGACATAAAACATAAGCGGGCCATTAGGGTCACAGTTTTGAATAGCATTAGTATAAACATCATCTGAAGGATCGTCATACAAATTCTCAATGCAGTATTATGCATATTAGTATATAAGGGTGAATATTTAAAAAGTGGACATGATAGTTAACTTACTTTTCAGATATTTTCCAGCTTTTGGGAATGTTTTCAACACCTAAATCGCCAAAACCATATTAGTGATAGAACTTTGTGAAATTTAATGGAAGAAAATGGAGAAGGTAATAGTCATTGATATAATACAAATTACCTCAGAGATCTTTTTCTCTTCTACAAAACGATTGTAACTTCAAAGATGACCAATGATGAATTCTACCGCACCGACACCGCATGAAACAAAATCATATTACTTTAGTCCCGAGAATGTATGAGATAATTAAAAAGACATGAATTCGTTAAAGGTGAAAATCCATAAAAGAATCAAAAAAAAAAAAAGATAGTACTTGCCTGGGGTATCATATAATGGTATGCAATGCAAGCCATGAGCATTGCATGCCTGCTATAATTTCCGAGTATTAGAACAAAAGAATAGATTATATGTTTATGTTTGATTTGTTAATATACATATATGTTAGCTCACAACTTCTTTGGCCCCTATAATTGTGCGCTAAATCAAATTTTCTGTTGGTAATCTGAACATGAAACAAATTTGCTATTTACCTCTTTGAACCATCTATTACAATCCGTACCTACGATTGAAACCATGTCCATACATGCTAACTCTAAACCGATAGTTAACTAAATGAGGTAAACAAACCATACCTCTGTGTGAAAGGAGACATGTTGGCAATAGTTGCTCGGTCAGCAAGAGATATTTTGCTCACGCCCTCACCTATCACTATAAATAGAATATATTATTAGTTGTATATAATTTTTGTTACTGTCTTGCTAATAGCCACAACTAAGTTTACCTACCATGAAACTCTACAAATATTCCAATGACACCATGCTTCATCAACATTTGGGTGATGGTCAAACCAAATCGCTTGTTGTAACACCATCTTGCATTTTCTTGATAACTGAAGCCAACAACTCAGAAAATACCATGCTCATTGGTCGTAAATATGAGCATAGAAAATATGTCAAGTTATAGGTTAATCTAACATATTGAATAGTAATATGATCCATCGAGAAGAACGCCATTTATAGGTAAACACTTCAAAATACAATAAAAAGTAAACACTTCAAAATACAAAGAAAAGTGGGTGTCGGAACTAAAGCTATTGAAGTATACCCTAATAAGAAAATAGATGAATTCCTTAGGCTTTGTGATGTTTTTAACCATTAAACAATGCAAAGAATGACAATTAATCCAAGAAAAGAATATTTAACTAAAATTTCGAGAACTGATACTTAAAAGAACACCTTTGATCATCAAAACATATTAAGGAATAGTGGCATGCACCGATGTGATGTACCTTGTTCTAAACCTTTAGAGCTTACTTAGAATCATGTTTGGTTGGGACGACCTCATTAAAGTTAAACAACAACGTGGTTAGTTTTAGAAGCAAAATTTGGATTAACCCCACCGAGTCTGTTGCCTTGATATGCCTATGTTATTATTCGAGCTAAATAATACATCAAACAATCTAGTTCTTAACTAAATCTCTTTTGCATTGATAGTAATGTATATCGCATGGTAGTGTGATAACAATTGCTACATCCGACCTTATGTAGCATTGTGGACTTATGTATAATGCACCATTTAATCGAACATGTGTTGTCTATCCTAGTTTATATTAAAGGAAATAATCTCTTTCAATGTTATCCTCATTTATTCCTTAGTGATTCATACAAAAGAACAATTCCATTACTGTGAGTCGTTGTTATAGGCACATTAAACTTAAGATAAATGAATAATAAAAGACGTTATTGATGTATCCTAACTTACAATAATTGCGTTTAAGTGCGATGTTTGTCCTTTAAAGAGTAGACTCGAGCAACCAAGCGACCAATCAAAAGATCAAGTGGGTTTCTTTTGCGTCTTAGGGCTAATAGAGCATCGACATTGCAATGTATAATCCATAGCCTCATCAAGTGACACATACCCTAATGGAGCAAGATGCAAATACACCGCATTTACTGATCGGAGAGTTTGATTATGAGTACAAAAGATGTTTAGAATTAAAAAGGCGAAGATTGTATGTAATTGGTTCATAAGTTCCAGAGCTACCAATATTCTAACAAAATTGTCATTCACCATTATTACACAAATGCTCAGAATATTGTCGACTAAGAAGACACTTATAGAGCCACATACCATGGGATAGTGATGAGAAAGGAAAGGCGAAGATGTGAGAAAGCACGGATATTGATTGGTTCTAAAATTGAAGCAATGTATCCAAGTATACCAATGCCAGCATATAACTTGGAGAAATCCTTTAATTTGTTCCTTTTAACTTGGAAACATATAAGTACAAAAAGTTCATGTAATGCAAAAGCTAAACCTTGTCACAGTCATCAAGACCGTAACACAACTTTTTCTGAGCAGTCCATGTTTTAACAGACTCATAATCGTAGCCGGTCCTAGTCATTCCACCTTCTAACTTCATATATAAATAAATAAAAAGTAAATGATGCACTGTTTTAGCTTGAGACTTAAAAAAAGATTGAAAAATTACGGGGCTAAATGTTAATGACCTGCAATAAGGAAATCAATGTGATATTTTGCATGCATAGATGTGGATTTGATTTGAAATTCAACAGCTAATGAGATACCTCATCATTTAACCACGATTAGGTCTCAAACATTGCAAAGCTTCCCTATGACCCGCAAAGAATACTAAATTCGTCAATACATATCTTTAATACTATTTCAAGGAACCAACATGGGTTAAAGCTAGAAACACTCTAAAACTTATCGGCAAGAATAGCATAGTCACAGCATGTTCACCGTGATAAATTTCCATCCGTTCATAAGCGGATCAAGTAAATTCATTGTTTGTACAATGAAACTTCATCACATAAACCTTTAATCAAGTTCAATGCATAGAGACATAGACGGATTATACAATTAGACAGTTGCATAGATACTTAGGTAAATCAATAGGTAAATAACATTGAATGTAATACTTTCTTTACCTCACATACTCCTCTATATTGTCGCTTAAAGACATTATATCGCCTAGGTATCTCGCTTTGGATTCAACGGTGATACAATAATATCTCGATCCGAAACGATCATTAGATGAATAAATATTAGGGTTTTGAGAAAAGGTATATTATGAATGAACCGTATATAATTTTCTATGTATATGTTTTGTTTAGGGTTACCTAAGTTATAAGGATTCTCCTACATAATTGGTTGCATTGATTTATAATTTTGGACTTGCAACATATATTCCAAAAACATGTTGCCTTAGTGGTAAACACACATGTTGTTTATCCAAATAACCAAGGTTCAATCCTTGCAAGGCTCCTTTTTATAAACAATTTTGAAAATAACTATAAAAATCCAAAATTTACATAAAAATCCAAATTTACAAAATAATTATTAAAAATCCAAAATTAAATATTATTGGGTGGATTAAAAATTGCTTAGTTGCTTATGTGGCATGAAATTGGACATATAATGCCTAGGTGGCATGAAAATGATTATGTGGCATTGAGGTGGCATTGAGGTGTCATTGAGGTGGCATTGAGGTGGCATTAATGCCAAATGCCTCATGTTATATATAATATAGAGATATGTATATGTATATGTATATGTATATGTATATGTATATGTATATGTATATGTATATGAATATGTATATATATAATCCGGATCGATTGAGAAGGTTTTTATTTTCAGAAGATTGAGAAGGTTTTCAAAAACGATAGATTTTTAACTTTGATTAATTTTTTCAAGCGTAAAACTCATTTTAACGTGATTAAAATTCAAAATGTTTAAAAACATCAAATTCTATTTTCGATTAACATCATAGATCCATTTTCACTCCATAAAAGCTCATAACTAACATATATCATTGACTTTACATTAAGTTAGTTACTGTTGCAATTGTAAGGTGTTAAAAGCCATTTTTATGATTGAGACTAGATTCAAGAACACATACATAAAAGTTTACAACAATATAAAATAATAGATGTTGGAGGTGATGGATTAGGAAGGTTAACAAGTTTAAGATGTTAAGATGACATCATAATTGGGGTTTTATGCATTGAAATAACATTTTGGTGTAGCTAAGTTGGCTAAACCTTTGGTGTAGCTAAAATTGTGTTTTATAAAAATCGAACGATTTTTCCAAAGCATATAATGCAAAAGTGCAAAGTAATATATATGAATGTAAAACTAAAAATTGTGTTTTATATATAAATGTAAAGCACAGTTTTTAGATTTACAGTAAGTTTTATCCAAAAAATTTAAAAGGTGTATATGTTGGTTCTCGAAGCACTTTTACGATTTAATAATATTTTTTGAATATTGTAATTTAATATGCATTTTGAAACTCTATTGATTTAATAATGTCTTTACATTGAAATTTAGAGTATATTTGTGTTATATCGGTTTGTATAGTTAGCTTAATAGCTGGTATTTTTTATTTACAGAGTGTTTTAATAATATAATTAATAAGACGTTATGTAACACCTTAGGCAAATTCCACATCAGTTGTGGTCTGGAAAGATGCTGAGCTCATAAGATAACATTCGCCTTACAATGACACAACGCGTTTTGCGGTCTACTGCGGGTGGGGTTCTTGGGAACTGGCAGTTAAGCGTGCTCATGTAAGAGTAGTACTGGTTTGGGTGACCTGCCGGGAAGTCTTCAAATGAGGCCACAAAAACAAAGCCGTGAGCCTGCGGCAAAGCGGACAATATTGTGGTTTGAGTAGGCGGGATGTTGCAAGTAGTATCAGAGCAGCTCTTGAGCCGTTCGGGATGGTGAGCCAAACCTCATCGAGGACGATGAGTCCCTAAGGGGGTGATTGTAACACCCTAGGCAAATCCCACATCGGTTGTGGCCTGGAGAGATGCTGGACTTATAAGATAACATTCGCCTTACAATGACACAACGCGTTTTGTGGTTCATCGCAGTGGAGTTCTTAGGAACTAGCGGTTAAGCGTGCTCATGTGAGTAGACTTGCTTGGGTGACCACGAAGTCTTCAAATGAGGCCAAAAAATAAAGCCGTATGCCGAGGGCAAAACGGACAATATTGTGGTATAGTGGTGGGATGTTACACGTTAATCGCTCAATTTTTTTAATTTGCCATGATAAGTAAATGTGTTGATTTAATATTTTAAGACTTATTTTATAATGTAATATAGATCGGAAGGATTCACAAATATTTTGATAGGAAGATTTTAACGATGTTAAATATCATTGGTTAAAATGACATTAAATGAACGGTGATTCTTTAGTTTATTGAAAATAGCATCTTTGAAACATTCTTGAATTCGTTATGAATGTATGATTGTATGATATCAAAATTACAGACCCATTAAAATGCTTTAATATACAAAACACGTATAAATTATTAAACTCACTCTATATAAAATTGTTAAACTAGTACTCTTTCGGCGGTGATGCAAAGTGAACCAAATGCACAATGGATCGGTTGTGTAGTTGGGTTGTGGTCGGTCGACCTAGGTCGACACCATTGTGGGACTTGGGTTGCATTCGGTCGTGGGATACAAATCTCATGAACTAGTTTGTGGACATGAACTAGGTTGCAACACACAAATGCAAACAAAACACATTTTTTCTCACTATTTATCTCTGTTTGTTCATTTATTTTTTAAAAACTAAACCAGTTTCACAAAATATTTGAATAAAAAAAAAAAAATCTCGGAATCACCATCAGAAGAATTGGTCGCTGCGTCGTCGGAGAGAAGGCGATGATGCAAGACCGACTTAACCAGTCGCCATTGTGCATAGCCTAAGTGTATGATGTTGAAATCGATGACGATTTTGATTATATATGACGCTGATGATGCAATGCAATGCAAAATCATTTATGCAAAACACATAATGATGATATTAGTGACAGAAGATTAATTCAAAATGACAACTTAAAAATTGGGCTGCATTGCATCAGTTTAAAAAAGAAAAAACATATATATAAACCTATATATACAAGATATTGAAACTTTCGAAACTAATTTGAGACGTATATAAATGAATAGTGATGCATCTAATTCAAGTCGACGCATATCAAATATGCGATTATAGTTATCTCTCATTCTTCTCATTTTAAGTTTTTTTCTCATTGGATCCTTACCATTGAAAAGATTTGTGTTAAAAAAGTTTGTATATAAGTTTTTAATTTGTGGTAAATGGTAATGGTGGTGGCGGAGGACGAGACTTTGAGGAAGAAGGGTGTTTGGTTATGGTGTTGTGTCTAATTCGTTAATAAGACATGTCATGGACTATTGGTGATTGGGAGGCTTAACTCGTATGCCTAATAGTATGCCTATACATATATATCAGCATCCTGTTGGGGACAGCTCGGGGACCCACTTGTTCACAAACCAATAATTTATTGCCACATTTGTTACGCACACAATTGGTCACATATTTTAGGCATCCCAATCATTTTCTATTGGTGTTATAGAAGAAATTCCGAAGAGACGAAAAAGAACCCTTGCATTTAACGAAACTTTTAACGTGCTTTAGAACTTTGGGTCCTCAGCGAAGCAAAATTAAGAGGTTGGGATTATCATTGTAATTTTGACGATTTTGTGACTAAATCCGAAAAAAAAAAAAAAATAAACCGACCTTAGGTATTGATGGTGTAATTTACTCGAGGTTATAAATAAGCGTGAGCGCCAGATGACGTAAGATTTAGCGCTTTTACGCTTTGCGCCAAGTTTTTTTCGTTTATAAGCGTGACATAAGTCGGCACAAAATACAAAAATATTTATATATTTATATCATAATTCATATATATTGAGTTTAAAAAAATCTGCCATAAAACGGCATGGCGACATGAGCAAACCTCACGACTTTACGAGCCTTTTAAACTATGAATTTACCCTAGATATATTATATATATTTTTTTTACAGTTGACCACATGCAATCACCCAGTTTGTTCCGAATGATAGTAATTAATAATATAGAAAATCATACGTCTCCCCTTATTTACTCGACATATGCGACTGGTCAACTTTTCCGCATCTAGTTTTGAGTGTTGAGTGCAAGTTGACAATACTATGGCGTGTATATAATCTTAACAACTATACCATGCATTCATCACCTTCAATTCGTTTCATTGTTAGAAACTTAATATGTATCTCGTAAAGATATTTTTCTTCATCACATTTGTTGAGTTTATGATATATAAAATACAATAAAACATAAAAACATCAAGAGTACACAGCGAAAGACTTAAGATCATAACAAATAAATTAATTAACTGAAAGTATGTGTAACGTACCTCTTGCGAATGTCAAATCCCTCGAGCAAAACAAAGAAGTACTAATTGGTGTAAGAATAATGTCTTATAACCACGTTCTTGTACACACGAATTAACCAAACGAATCAAGCGATTGCTAGATCTAACACAAGTCCTCGTTTTAAGAAAAACGAAACCAAACTCCTTTACTATTGGGGTGTTCGGCCGAATATTAGACTAGAGAGAGGAGAGGAGAGATCTAGGGTTAATTCAATGCACAAGTGTATGAAACCCTAGACCCTAACCCTCTTTATATACTAGTAGGTAAACTTTGGGAACAAGTTAATGAATTAGGCCTTGGAGAGGCCCCCTATGGTCGGCCACTATAGAAAGGCCAAAGCCAAACCCATGACTTTTCCAAATTTTTTCATTTCTAGTCCTTCTCTTTTCATTTAACGGTCGTTAGTCATTTTTCCGTTAAATACTTAACGATCGTTAACCGGACTTAATGTGCAATAATTAATCGTAAACATAAACATTAATTATTAACTTTAATTCTCATTCGCTAATGTGTGCAATCCCGTGGTCACGAGTTCGAATCCGGACATTCACATGTTTGTAAATATATACATTTCCAACAGCTCCCACTGGATATGTTTACAAATGTGAAATGACATTGGTTAGCGTCTAGCAACACGCCAATGCCCCTAGACAACTCGTGTATGGTTTTCGGAGAAAACCAAGTTTGATGATTCATCATCATATTCATCCTTTGTTTCTAATACCATGTTAATAAGAATATGAATCTCACTCATTTCTTAATTAACTATTCTGCTTCTCGCTTTATATGATTGAGTAAGATTACCAATTCTTCCGAGCGTAAGACCTTGGGTATGGCCATAAAACATCTTAACAATCCTACGAGGGCCCAAGAGTATTATACTTCAAAATAAATTGAAGGAAACAAATCCCATTTTGACTACAAGGTGATTCATAAATTTCGCAACACTTCGAAAACAACCCTTATAACTACCGACACGTGTAGCGTTAGATTGCTCCACAAAATGCACTACAACCATGACATATCTCTTGTATCTCAAGTCGAGGATAAATATCCATGATATACTTAATGACAAAGATCCATAAAGTATCATCATGCGGGTGGGATAAGTCCTATACTCAATTCATTGAATATCATCTGAAATTAGTCATGCTACGCATCAAAATACTTTCAAGTATATTCTAACTAATACTCAGATTTGTCTTAATTCAATATCATTCACATGTTATTGATTGACAACAGACTATTTAGAATAACTTAAGTTATTCATGGATTTAAACATGCAAATATAGGACATAATATTATAAATGAAATTAAACGTATACCGTACTTTAATTCATTATAAATAATAATTGTTTAACATCCTTTAACCAAATACTAAATAGATCAATGCATGAGAATACTAGTTAATGAATTTTGCCACAAGTCATGAAAATCATACTTGTTGACAAGGCATAATTTCAATTAACTTTGATCTATAGGAATTTTGAGAATACTTATTTCAAGAATTCAATAAGTGAATTTCTTGTATATGTTTACATATCTTGATATTGTCATATCATTCCATAAGGTGCGTGATAACCGAACCACCCTTTTATGACAATCATCTTTCAAAACTTTAAAGTTTTAAAGTATTCTTTATTCTTTAATGTATAATGCAACTATGCTCTTAGTTGAGCATAACTAGTCAACATGGTCATTATCAAGGATACCATGACTAGAATTGAGTGTCATCTCAATTATACCAGCATCATTGTGTACAACAATATACTCTTTAAACATCCGTAAACTTTGAAGCAGGTTATAGTGTAATGTTGGTGCCTACCAAACTCAAGTTTGTTGGCAAGGACAATTATGAAATAATTGCCATATTTTCATCCATAGAATCTAGGAGCATATCCAGATGTGGAATGTGATTCTAAATCCAAACATATTCCTTTTAAAATATTTATTACACTAACAACTTTCAATGTTGTCAAATCATCTTGTAACCAAGCATGACACAACAATCTTATACACAACATGATGTACATGATGAATCTTCAAGTTAAACTTTAAGATCTCATTCATATTATATCTTGTTAAAGATATGTATTTATCATGTTTTATTAGACTCATTTATTTTACCGCAATATGTTTATAAACATATATTCCAAAATTGTATGTCTTATTTCCAAATCTTACAAACAAAGTTTCATTCCCAATTAAAACTTAATTTAGGTGGAATGTAGTTGCCCATACAACATATAAGATTTAAGAAAATAATACTCCCACTAGCTTTCAGGAATACTTATGAGCTATCTTATTTTTATTTATTAAATCAAACATTGATTTAATATTAAACATAAGAATCATCTCATAGATGCATGCATATATCCATTCATGTATTCTTGCAGTTTGTACATATTCAAAGATTATTTGAATTCATAAAACTACTTTGTATTACTTATCGTCCTCGCAAAAGTAATTCCACAACAAAGAGTTATGACATTCATTGTCAAAATTTCATATCAATGAAACTAAGTATGACAATTATAATCTTTATACTTCTATTTAATGTATCTAGTAAAGAATATTCAATCATAGTTAATTGCTTAAATATGATTAATATTATTATCACTAGACATGCATTAAATATGTGTACAATATTGTCCATATGATTTCTACATAAAGATTTAAACCACTAGGGTTTTATCCTTGAAGCAAATCATCTTCATTAAGATAAACCAAGTATCTAAAGTTGATTATCTTTATGGACAAGATCTCTACATTCATAGTATGATTGATTTACCACAATTCAACATTTGGTAAATTCATCATTATGATTAACAGGCTTACCATGATCTTGTAACTCATATTCCTCAGCATATTAAATATCCTTACGGATCTATGAATGACAATTCCCTCATATTAAGGTCTATCATTTTCATGTTTAGCCTCATCATGATATTTGCTAGTGCATTTTAGAAGATTATGTATTTTGTAATTCAATCTTTCAAGATCTAAACAAAACTCCCACTTGCCTTTAACAATTTAAAGATTACCTTTAAATAGTTTATCAAGTAGAGCAACAATACATTGTTCTCTTTTGGGATATTACAAAACACATTTACAGTTCCTAACATTAGTTTGTTACAACTCTCTCTATAAGTAGTTTAACAAAATTCAGAACTTCATTTATAAGACTTAATGTGATTCATCACATTCCATAAACAAATGGTGTCTTATCAATCTTCTAGGTTGGAGTCTTATTGAGTATATTCAATCTATACTCAATCTACTAACCTTGATAACTTTTGGAAGAAACTATAGTTATCTTGAATCAAACATGCCAATAGATTTTGATTCTTCTAACTGAACATACCATAAAACTATGGTATTTCATTATAATTAATATTGTAATATAATCTAACAATATTTAAGATAACCATCTACTCTTTGGCTCATCTATTTACCAACAAAGTAAAACTTAATGGTACAATAGAATTACCAAGTCAATGGCATGTATTATAACACAAGTATTTTGACCAAGTCAAAAGACATATCAATTATAATCCCACTATCGTTATAAGTCATTGATCACCTCATTGACTTCATGCATATGTCTTAAAACATAGCAAGTTAACGTCTTACTTTATATTGTAAGTCTTGTATTAAAAGACTTTATGTTTGTGACTTTACAAAATCATAAACATTTATAATAAAAGTAATTATGAACACCACCTCGTGTTTCAATTAATATTTCAAGTTAATATTTACTACATATATTTAAGTCATTCAACGAATACTTAAATTCAAAGTAGTATTAGATTACTTCATTTAATTATGTTATTCCATGAAATGTTCAACGAAGAAACCGCAAAATCATCCATGCTCGCTCACGACACGTGGATATTTTACCTTGGCTACAATCTAGTTCACGTTCTCACGCAACATAAATTGTAACTACAAGTATTTCTTAAATATTGAATAACATAAATATTTAAAATAAAGTAGTCTTTGTTATCATCTTGACACATGTTCTTAATAAGGCAATCATACATATTTAAATGTATAATTCCTATTAGAACGTTACTCTCTTACCTTGCGGTCAAGAGAATCATATTTATATGTGTTGTACCTTGCACACAATAAAGATTTCTCCCACTTGTGCATGGAACAACATCATGTAGCAGATAAACAACACGATACACGTTCGTTTATTTGATTAATATGATTTGTGTCATAGATATAACAAGTAGATGTAGGACTATATTGATTAGTAAGGAAACGCGCATGACAATCCTTGAAAACCATAAGTGCCTACAATTGGAAAGTAATTATCTTTGAAGATAATGGGTTACTACACAGAAATAAGGCTTGTAGCTCCCATCGAATTAGAAATCATTAAAACAACTTCTTATTCAAGAATGCAACACAAATGCTCCCACTGAATCTGACAACATTGTAAGTGTTGCATAACTAGTGAAACCAACTTGCTTGCTTTTTGCTTTCCTACACCTTTAAAGAACCATACGTAATCATTACTAAGGTACTAAAAGGTGTATTCTACTCTATGAATGATGGGTTATCCATCAATGTTATTAACTCGAAAAATTGGGTATGCAATTTCTTCCATAACAGGTCTACCATCCCCATACTGGTATGTAGCACCTTTAAAAGTTAAAGTAAACTAACTAGATAAATTAAGCTAGTTTTCCTTTTACCAATTTTCACGGTAATTTGTCTAGCTTCTAATTTTTATAACTCATATACATGTTTTCCAGTTAACCAACATTCATGTTTGTTACAAAAGGATTCATTCACCTAATGAAGGTAATGAAATCTTTATGGAAAATATGACGTGCAATTCATTGCTATGAGTTACATTAGAATTTAGACAATTCAAAACGTTCCTATTATACCTTTCCCATTCATGAAAAGGAATATGATTGAGTCTAATGCTTCTCCCATGGAAAAAAGACTTCGTTTGTCTTTTCGATAAATTATTCTCGATCAAACATTTGTTTGAAAAGAATGGAGCAATTCTTGATCAAAGACTAAACTTTGTTTACGGTTAAATGTTGCAATTATACATTCAAAAGAATTACAAAATTCAATTTTAGTATTTTGATAATTAACCTTTTCAAGAAAATTAATTACCCATGGTTCATAAGCATATAACCATTTAATTTTCATTGAAAAACTAGGATCCAAATTGTCATAATCTCATCACATCGGTTGATGCGCTAGTAATGAACCTTATACAAAGTGGTAGAGCTTTTGCTCAATTGCCAATTTCAATTGCAATTCCTAGATTTATGGGATTTACATATAGCCAATTTCAATTGCCATGTAAACATGTTTTATCCCATCTTATGCCTTGAGTTGCCGCTCACTACAAAACTCAATTAAGTTGTCCAACTTAAGAAACTGCAAAATCGTCCATGCCCGTTCTCACGACACGTGGACATTTTACCCTTTGATTACGATCTAAGTCACGATCTCACGCAAATAAAAGGTAATCTTAGGTGTTTCCGTTTCGTTGGATGGCATATAACTTAAATTAAAGGGTAATAGTTTTGATGTTAAATCAAAATATGTACAAAAATGTCATGCATTCATCTTTGTAGCATAGTTTTTATTAAAACATTTTATATCTTGTTTTAGTGTATAAGCTTTTCATCATCAAACTTTAATTGAGATATTGGATTCACCAATCAAGGAATTTAGTGTTAATTATCATCCATTATACCGTACTTTTGCATAAGTGTAAACACTTAGTGTTTCGGATAATTACCACCGAAGTGGCGCATGGAATTAAAACTAATTCGCCTTAAGATGAGCTTGCACATTTAATGGCTTACTAAGTAGCTCCACTCGAACTTACAGAGGGCGAGGACCGGCACGCGCTAAAGCACAACCTTAGACATCCTTTCGTGTGATGCATGCACTTCTTTAAACCCCTTTTATTAGTTCATTCTCATGGGTGGAGCATTCATTATTTGTACCAAAATCATCAATCAATTAAACGATTATGATTACTATTCTTAAAATACATGTTTCACCATTGTTTAGGTCGGTTTATTTTTCTTGTAAAATACCCTTGTTACAAAACACAAACAAGCAAGTATTTATAAAATAAACAAATAAACAATGAATGCATAACAAATAAAGGTCATGCATATCAAATAGCCACATGCAAACGGTTTAGATAAATCCTATTAATAACCAATTAATAATGATTGAGGTCTTCCCCAATTTTAGATATATCAAAATTTAGTGTATATCACTTAAACAAGAAAGACATACAATAAAAGCAGATCCATGATAAAACATGCATGTAATTATCATGGACATAAAATTACACTTAACAATTAATGCAATTAAACAGAGTTACGCATATACACATAAAGTTGCATGTATCTTAGAGTTTCTAATCCAATTAAAACAATAGTTTACAAAACCCTAATTAGGGCACACACACAAAAAACGCCCCCTATAAAAATTAGGGTTTAGGATATACAAACCCTAGATCTAAGCATACAAATAATAACACAACATGTTTATTTTATTTATGTGTTTCAGTAATTAATTACTTGTTATACAAGGCTCGTGATGCCACTGTTGAGTTTATGATATATAAAATACAATAAAACATAAAAACATCAAGAGTACACAAGGAAGACTTAAGATCATAACAAATAAATTAATTAACTGAAAGTATGTGTAACGTACCTCTTCATGAATGTCAAATCCTCGAGCAAAACAAAGAAGTACTAATTGGTGTAAGAATAATGTCTTACAACCACGTTCTTGTACGAATTAACCAAACGAATCAAGCGATTGCTAGATCTAACACAAGTCCTCGCTTTAAGAAAAACGAAACCAAACTCCCTTACTATTGGGGTGTTCGGCCGAATATTAGACTAGAGAGAGGAGAGGAGAGATCTACGGTTAATTCAATGCACAAGTGTATGAAACCCTAGACCCTAACCCTCTTTATATACTAGTAGGTAAACTTTGGGAACAAGTTAATGAATTAGGCCTTGGAGAGGCCCCCTATGGCCGGCCACTATAGAAAGCCCAAAGCCAAACCCATAACTTTTCCAAGTTTTCCATTTCTAGTCCTTCTCTTTTCATTTAACGGTCGTTAGTCATTTTTCCGTTAAATACTTAACGATCGTTAACCGGACTTAATGTGCAATAATTAATCGTAAACATAAACATTAATTATTAACTTTAATTCTCATTCGCTAATGTGTGCAATCCCGTAGTCACGAGTTCGAATCCGGACATTCACATGTTTGTAAATATATACATTTCCAACAACATTATCCTTCTTTCATAATGTCGTATCCCAATCAACACCTTTTTTCATAATGTCGTATCCCAATCAACACCTTTCAATACCTCATTTATACCCATAGTCAAGGATGCATCAACATCACTCCACAAAGTTTCTTATTCGTTTCGGGTGCCAGACTCGAATACAAGAGCATACCTCCTAGTTGATCTTGACGCACCTTTCATATGGAAATATTGCGTGTTGATCAACCCACCTGATGTAGCGTGTGGATTAGAGGAAGGATGTAGGTTTCCTTTAAGGTGTGACAACCCTTTATGCAAAGAAGCACAGTCTTTTAAAGTCAATTCTACATGCCCGTCGCTCAATATCACAGCAAAATATGGCTGTGATATATGCGCGGTTAACCCATCAAATCCTATCTCGAAAACTTGCAAATTATCACAGCTCACGACAGATTTAGTGACAATTTATTCTACGGATGGTCGCAACCCAACTTGGGGTGCGAACTTTCCGTTTGGAACCGAGATGGTGATATCATGTGCACCTAAAAATTTGTTACCATCTTTGCCAAAAGATGTTCATGGAGTTGCGGCTTTTTCGTTGTCCGCATTGGCTTTTCCTAGACAACTTAAAAATCCTGATGTCTCTGATAAATTCGCGCTATGTTTAGCGACGAGTTCATCGGCTGTCGGTGTGGCATTCTTAGGCGACGGGCCTTTTTACTTTAGAAATTTACCCAAAATTGATCTTAGAAGCTTTCTTTCTTATACTCCGCTGATTAGAAAGGATTCTAAATCGCTTGGATTTTATATTCGATTGAACCAAATTTAGTCCAAGGGGCATCAGTTGCTTTACCAACACTAAAAAGCCAGTCAGTATGACTTAGTACCATTGTGCCTTACACTACTCTAAGAAGTGATATCTATAAGGCATTTGTGACAAGTTTTTCGAAGGCGACAGCAAACATTCCTAAAGTAAATGCGGTTAAGCCCTTTAGTCTATGTGTTAAAACTAGCGCTATTTCATATGTTCCTAATATTGACCTAGAAACCGAAAGTGGGAAAATCTGGACGATTTCTAAAGAAAATTCGATGAAGGACGTTGGGAACGGGTTCTCTTGTCTAGCATTTCTCAGTGGTGGCTCACGAGCCAAGGATGCTATTGCGATTGGGACTTATCTGATGGAGAATAGTTTCTTGTACTTCGACCTAGTGAATCAAAAGTTGGGTTTCAGCTCTTCGTTGTTGGCTCGAGGAACGTCTTGCGGCAGCTTCAATTTCACAGAATTACCCCGGTCAAACTGATTTCGAGAATTGTAGGGGGGTAATAATAGAATAAGCTTCTTACATCGCAAAAAAGTACTCATTGAAGTTCGTTGTTTTACTAGTTTGTGAACTTAATTATGTACTTGCCAATAATATTTAGTTTAATTATGCTTTTCAACATAAAAAGTAAAACTCATTATGAAAGATTGATTTTTGTCAATACTAAAAGAAATGTAACAACGAAGAAAAAAAAAGAAAAAAAAAGGAAGAAGAATGCTAAAGCCACAAAAGAATTCACACAAAACATTTTACAAAATAATTTGTTATATAGTTATTGACATTCTTTAACTTACTTTTGAATTCTGTCTCTTAAATATATAATTAGTTTACTAAACACATCATTATATGAAAAACATTTATCACTCAAACTCAAATATATAGTTGTCAAAGGCGTTAATGGTTCCACGAAGGGTTTAATTAATTAAGTAAAGGACTTACTAATTAAAAGATAACTTAAAAAGGTTTCAGAATCCTCCTAAGAGGGGGTATGGGCGGAAAATAAGAAGAAGAGGAGGTGGATAAGGATTAGGAAAGTTAACCTGGCATGTTCCTAAGTTTATCAAGTCTATATAATGAATTCCCTAATTTATTATTTATAGATCTTGGAATACCCTAAATAAACATAGCTTCTTTCTCGCCCTTTTTCTTGCTTAAACAAATCGACATTCCCTTGCTAGGCTTGAATCGATTTTGATTGATCAAAACAAGTGCTTTGTTTGTTTATCGTGAATCCAAGAACTTGCATTCTAATTGTATTGCTATTAAACGTGTTGTGTGTGAACACCATAGAAGATTCTTACATTAGAATCTCTATGGTTTTGTGTTTGGATCTTGGGGAAATTAGTACCCGTCTACTCATTACGTTCTTGATCAGATCCACAACAAGAAAAGGTAAACAAGGTAGTTTCTTGTGTTTATGTTAATTAATTATATGCTATACTTGATCTTGTTATCCGCTGCGTTTACTAGTGATTATTACATGTTTAATATATTTATATTCCAACATTGGCATCAAGAGCCATAATATAGTGTAGTTAGTTATATAAAAAACATAAAATTGGTCATAAAAACGTATGATTCACATCATTTCTTGATTTTATTTTATTTAGCCCTTTGGGCCATTATTCTTGGTTAAATAGTCAACCAAGATCATCTTAAAATTGATAAATAAAAACCCTAGGCCATGTTTTAATTTTACGTGTAAATAACGCATGATTACTTGCTTTGATTGATCGTTATTTGACTTGTTTGCCGTAATTACTTGTTTAATTTGATATCCATGATGGACACATGCATGTTTATCATGGATATAGATTCTTGATTGATGTGTTTTAATAGGTATATATATTTCAACAAAGTTTTATATTTATATTTTGCCGAACTAACCTATAAACTAACACTAAAGGGCAGCATACCTGATCAGTTATAGCTAGTGATTGGTAAGTACGAGTCGTTCACAAGGAGTGAATTACCTAAATACTAACCTAAAGGTATTCTAACTAACTAAGTTAACTAAATAACCTAAACTAACACGATATGGGGGGTTCAGCCTGAGAGACTGGCACAAGTTTGGATTACTAATTAAACGACTAAAGCAAATAAACTAATTAAACTAATTAATACCAAGCAACAAATAAGGGATAAGGTCTACATTAATATTAGGAATTACGTGCTAGCCAAGTTCATTCAACCAAATGATAGTGATATGTTTACTAGTGCAATGATTACTAACTTATTCCCATTGGTGATTCACGAATGTAAACTAGGTGGGTGTTTTGCCTAAATCTGAGGCTAACAAGAGGTCAACGCTATCACAGTTAACATAGCCCACTTAAAGTCCTTCAACTATTAATTATTGTTTATCAAGGTGCCACAAGTGGCAACTAAATTTCAACAAGTTTTGCTAACTTACTTGCCTTAATCGTGTAATTATCTAACCTAGAGGCGTTAAGCTCACTAGTCCTAATAGTGGAATTTGCAAAGAGACCGTTCTAGGTGGTTATCCTAAGCTATGGGCCGTTTCCGATGGTTTTCTCTACACTCTACTATTACGATACTGATCTTTAAGTTTACTAATTAATTGAAGTAAGCACAATTACTGATAGTTAATTATAGTAATTAATCCATATTCCAAAAGATCTAGAAAATAAATAAGAACACAATCAAGCAACCGAGTATTGGCGATAAACATAAATAATATCCAACGAGAAAAACTAGTAATCGATGTAAAACATTTCAAAAGAAAATGATCTTCATAAACTTGGCTTACACCTAAGGATGTTAACCTATAATCTCAGTAACAAAGTACATAAACATAATCAAATCGAATAAAGTATGAAACATAGTAAATACGATACGCTAACCGAATGATTAATTCAAGTATTGAGGTTACAAAGAGTTCTCCTATGTAATCATTGATTTTTCAGGACCTTCTTGGCTCCTAAATTTGTCTGGAAGTCGAGCTTGGTGGTAAAAAGTTGTGTCTAAATCGTAATTTAGACTTTCTATTTATAGTGTCTGGAATTGGCTCGATACGGAGTATCAGATGGCTCAAATACGGTGTATCGAGGTCTTTTAGCATGGGCTCCACGATTAAAATATTCTAGTATATTTTGATAAGTGTATGAACCGCTTTCTAATACGGCGTATTGGTGCTCTTGGATATGGCGTATTGAGGTCTTTTCCGATCTTGAATTCTGTTGAAGTTAGGAACTGGATACGCCGTATTGCTGTAAGTGAATATGGCGTATTGGCTTCAGAACAGTGAACTTTACTTGATTTATTTGTTTAAGCTACAAATCATGTCCATATCCTTAACTTCTATCAATTTCTCCACTGTTTACTAGGATTAACAAAAGTGAACAATTAAGTACCAATTCTCATATAAATAGTATAAACAAAGCAATATAAACAGGATAAATGATGCATATATTTACTACTTATTTGATGTCATCATTGATATATTGATATAACTTTCTTGATTAATTGTTAATATGTTTACATGCAAATCTGATGATTATAACTTGATGCGGTGGATGTAACCCTTCAAAAAGTTTTACAATCCTCCTAGGTAGTGTACCTAACCATTGTAGTGTAGTATAGGTAAGACACGGGAGGATTGTCGTTCTCTAGGGGGTAGTGTTCGGAAGGTTGAGACATATGACGAATAGGTTTAAGGTGAGGGATGATTCTTTTTATCTTTTTATATTTTATGAAAGCAAAGTAAAATTTTGGTATTTGAATTGGGGGTTTCGATTATCAACTACTTAAAGTACTAATTAAACTAATTAAAAATAGAATTAAACTAAATTACAAATAAAGTAAATGAGAATTCTTATGATACGTAAAAGCGTGTTTACTTAGATTTCACTACTCCCTAGTTATCTTCTATCGATTAGTCGAATTGTCACATCCTTGTTTAATTGGCACGTTGTATTCCATTACTCGTAGGGAGGTGCCTAATGCCATAATTCTATGAATGTATTCATCTCCTCTAGAAAACTGGGATCGCCTAGTAACCTAAGTTATCTCCCCTAAATCTCCTATTATCAACAATCGCAATTCACGCAATAAACACAATGAAAAGTCTACTAGGGCATTCTTGGACATAAATGTGAGTCCCAAACCTCGGATCTACTTAGCTTGTATGAGTGTGTTGCTTTGGATGATTCCAAAACAACTATGATTGAAACAAAGCTTGATGCTAACAAGTATGCGGAAACTACTTGGTAACAGTTAGAAGAATGACCAATGAAATAGTAATATAGCAATGGACAATGTTATAACCAAAATGCTTCAATATTATTGACCAATAATACGGATACTCTAGCTAGTATCGGGGTATACAACCTTGATGATTTTACACATAATGAGATACCTCTAAGTATAACCTAGGACCTCCTTTTATAGTCTAAAGAGTCCTTTACAAGATAACTATTCGTTAACTACGTATATCTTCTAATTACATAAAATATATTCTGTTTCAACCTCCACACGTCTTTCCAAAACGAATAGCAGTACTTACTTGATCTAACACTACTAAGTTGTTAGTACTGGAACTGGCAGTACTAACTTATACCTGAAGTACTAAGTGTTTGGTCTTCTATTTTTCAACAATCCTCCCCTAAACTTGTTATTAGCCTTTAATGACAAGTTTTTGTATGTAGTATTGTGAGGATTCTTCCAAACACTAGTTTCCTCTTGCAGTCTTCATGGCCTTATCATACTGATCCATGGTCTTCCTTACCAGCTCTCTTGCCATCTATGAGTCTTCATCAATAATAAGTTTTGCAGATAGCATGATCACCAATATTCTAGCTCTAAGAGGGTACTCCTTTTCTACCAACATCAACACATCTACACCATCAGTTTTGGATACATGGTGAACACCATATGTGTCATATAACCTCCATGTGGTACCTCTATCTTGAACTTGGAACTTCCAGAGACTATCAAATGGATTAGGTTAAAAAAATCTTTCCAACTCAACCCATAGCTCCTGCTCTTTGTCATCTTCAAACTCAGCTTGGTTGAACTTCTCTCTGACCAATTCCCATAGCTTTACAAGGTCATCTCTATCAAATGCCTTAACTTCATGAACAAAAGTCTTGTACATCTCAATAATATTTCCCAACCTGATGATTCTCCAAGACTTTCGAAACCTATATCTGTGTGAATCTCCCAATCAATAATGGGATGCTTGGACTGCAGTGGATCTACATTGAAATCTTCTGGAATCACTACTATCATTTGTTGAAGCTTTTCATCAGTCATAGCTTCTTCTATTTCAGCCTCTGCAGCAGGATCTTCTTCAACCTTTTGCTTCTTTTCTGATTCAGATTCCATTGATATGGCTTTACTTTTTAGACTGATTGCTTTAAGTTCAGTTACCATAAGTACAAAATCTTGTACCCTTTTGTATGCTTTAACATACAAGTCTTCAATTTCTACATAATATTTCCCTTTGAGTTGAGCATCCTTCTTGTAGTCTTGATGCTTCAAGTATAACTTCATGTGCATCCTCCTGACGATTATGTGACTTTATGTTATTTTATGCTACATAAACATATTAGTATATTGATATATACACACTCGACATACTTTCAATCATTTTATACAAACGATGGATTGAACATATCTGCGTATGCTTATTTAGGGCATTACGACACAACCACATTTTCTCGATCATGTACATATTTGTACATTTGGTAATTTATGAAACCATCCCAAGACTTATAGTTGATTACATTGGTCTCATTCAATTTTTCAAGACATTGTGAGATACAATGGTCTCATTCATTTTTCAAGAAATTGTGAGATACAATTGTCTCATTCATTTTCTAAGACGTTGTGAGATACAATAATTTTTTTTTCAAGACACCGTGAATGAAACAATGGTCTTATTTATTTCTCAGACATTTTAAATGATTACAATGATCTCTAACTTTTCATAACCTTACATAATATTTGTGAGGATCTAAACACACTTGAGCCATGTGCTAGAATACTTTGAGTGTATACCAAATAGTATGCGGAATCTACTACTTGATACCTAGAAGAATATTAACAATGTATGAGACAATTCTAGAACAAGCAGTTAACATCAAATGCTTAAATATTATTAAGCAAATAATACAAGTGATCTGACTATCACTAGGGTTTACAACCTTGAAGCAAAATATATGCAAATATATGCTAAATATCTTCTATACATATCACTTTACAAGTTTTCTAACAATGGCAGTACAAAGTCTTCATTCTGGCAGATGTAGTAGTACAAAGTCTTCTGGAAGGAGTAACTCACTTAGTATTGTTAGTGTAATCAGCAGTACAAATTGTTAAGTGTTTTAATTCCCAACAATCCTCCCCTAAACTTGCGATTTATCTCTAAATCATCAAGTTTCTTAAATTAAATTTCAACCTTGATCTTGTAGGGATTCTTCCAAAAACTTATATTCTTTCCAATGTTTCTTCAGCCTGCTGATATATTTTTCTCAGTAACTCCCTTTCCATTTTAGTTTCTTCATCAGCTCTAAGTTTAGCACACAACATCACTGTGAGAATACAAGCTCTCAAAGGATATTCCTTTTCAACCAGCATGAACACATCAACTCCATCTTTTGTAGATACATGATGAACTCCACATGTATCATACAGCTTCCATGTTGATGCCATATCATGTGCTTGAAACTTCCATAAACTGTCATTTGGACCAGGCTCAAATAGTCTTTCCAATTCAACCCATAATTCTCTCTTCATCATCTGCAAACTCTATTAGGTTGAATCTTTCCTTGAATAACTCCCATAGTTTAACAAGATATTCTCTATCAAACACTTTGAGCATGTCTTCAAAACATTTGTATACCTCAGATTTACCTCTGATAAGGATTTAAAACGTACACTTTAAAGGGGTCATTTAAGCCCTTAATCGACCACTTTTATATCCTTTACTACTCAATTTATATCCTTTTCACTTTTTATATATCGTGAAAGCAAAATGCTAGAATGATGCACATTTGGACGATAAGGATTAAAAACGTACACTTTTTAGATCTAAGTAAACACATTTTTAATCATCATAAGAGCACACAACAATAGACATAGACTACACTCACCTTAGTTCAGATAATTAGATAAGTAGAGTAATCAGTAGAAATACCAAACCCCCAAATCCAATACCCCGAGATTCATACCATTTCATTTTCTAAAAAAACATAAAAAAGATAAAAAAAATAATCTTCCTCAACCCCAACCTTAGCGTAGTAATTTCTCACTAGCATTCCTATTCCCCTAGAGAACTATATCAATTCCTGAGGTTTACCCTAATACTACACTACAACGATTAGGTTCACTGCCTAGGGTGTTGAAAAACTTGCTCAACGAAAAGGAAGTTCCTTTGACCCCGAACAAGCGTTGTACGTGTATCAGTGGAATTGTTGCTGATAACACCTGACGACGTCAGGCTTTGAAGAAGAAGGGCGTCACTAAGAATTTTCATCTCAGACGGCCCAGATCCAGAACCAAGACGACGTCCCATATGAAGACTGACAGTGTCACAACTCTAAGGTGACGCCGTCCCATCGATAACTTGGCCAAGACGAAAACCCCAATTACGGCGATCTGACGGCGTCCCACCTATAAGGCGACGCCGTCGCAAGTGTAAATCTATATATAGAATTTGATTTTTCTGCATTTAAAGAGGTAGACTTTTTGAGTAAAAACCCTAAACATTTGTAGTCTGACTTGGACAGTATCTTAGGGACCCAAACCCTATTTTACACATCAAGATAAGTGTTTTAATCCAATAGTATCATTATGTCTTCTATTGATTGTGTGTATGCTTGCTTGTTTAACATGTCTAGCTAAATTTCTTGTGTGTTTGCTTAGATCTATGAAACCTAGTTATAAATTATTGTTAGGTTGTCTCTTATCTTAATTGTAATTGGCTTAGGAGTGCAACTAGGCTATCGTTGTGTTTAATGCTTGAATAATCTTTGTGAAAGTTAGTTTATGATTAATCTAGTGGATTTCGTAGGCTAAACCCAAAGGTAACCTCAAAGAGTTAGGGCATATGCACACCCTACGACTTTAGGCAGCACAACACGTTAAGAATAAGGACGCGCCAATTCAACCATCAATAAAAGATAACTAGGAAGTAATAGTATTTAGGTAAACATATTTGTAATCATCATACGAGCACACATCAAATAGACATAGCTACCCGTAGTAATAGATAATTAGAATAGTATAAGTAATCGGTAAAAGTACCACCCCTAAACCAATTGCCCCGAGACTTTACCCTTAGTTTTCCAAAAAACCAATAAAAGATAAAAAAAAAAAGAATCATCCTCAACCCCACCTTAGCGTAATACACTTCTTGCTAGCATTCCTATTCCCCTTGAGAACGATATCAATACCGAGGCTTACCCAATACTACACTACAACGATTAGGTTCAATGCCTAGGGTGTTGAAAACTTGCTCGATTTAAAAGGAAGTTTCTTTGACCCCAAACGCGCTTTCAGACGCGCATCAAGTTTTGGCGTCTGCTGGGAATAGAATAGCTAGTTAGATTTTATCTCGCTTAGGTTCCCTTGCTTGTTCCTATCAAATAAGAATTTTTCTCATTTTAGCTTCCTTGTAGTCTATCCCCTTCTTCGTGACTTTGTTAGTAATCTCATCACTTTTCATCATGAAAGGTGATAACCTACCACCACATCACCCAATTCCCATCGACCCACCACCAATTGACCCGCCAAGAGGCCGTACTCTTGGTGAATACTCTAGACCGAGCTACCAAGGCTATAGGAACACCATTGAGCTCCCTGATCAAGCTCAAAATACAGCCCTGCAATCCGACACCATCCGGTTGGTGCAAAACGGATGTGCATTCCATGGACTTCATTCCGAAGATCCTAACCAGCATCTCAAGGACTTTCTTAAAATTGTTGATTCCATCAACCTTGATGCTACCACACGGGAGACCACGCGCTTGCTTATCTTCCAATTCTCTTTACAGGACCAAGCTAGTAATTAGCTTGAGCGACTTCCCGCCGGATCCATCTCAAGTTCCAACAACGTCAACGTGAATCTCTCTACGTGGCATGGACTCGATTCAAGGACTTGCTCCATAAAGTCCCTCATCACGGCAGCGATCTTTGGGTTCAAATCCAACTCTTTTACAATCATGTCGACTTCTCAACTAGGCAATCCATCGACCAAGCGGCGGTGGCAAACTTAGTGAACTTACCGCGGAAGAATCGTGGGGTACAATAGAGGACCTTGCCTCTATGACAACGAAGTTGGAATGACCCCGTGAGTTACCCAAACCGTCAAGGTAATCTCCTTGCCTCCCATTGACTCACAAACTTCCAATCGTAGGATGCTCGAACTTGAAGATCAAGTCAAATTCTAATGAGCTCCTACGAGAATCCTAAGTCTTCACGCCAAGTAAAAAGTCTCTTCCTTGTGTGAGCTATGTAGTGGTCCCCATGACACTCGTACTTGCACGAGACTCCCCGAACAAGCTTCCATTGACTACGCATCCTTGCGTACCAATGGAATGGGAGGGAGATTCCCCACAACACCCGGACCTAGGACTTTCAATGATGCCCGAGAAGCATGGAGGGGCTAACCCGACTATAATTGGGGAAAAACCAAAGAATTCACCTATAATGATCCCCCGTGGTCCCACGACCCTAATCAACAAAACATAAAAGGGATGTTGCAATACCTAGTTACATCCCAAGAGACTCAAATAAGCAAGCTTTCGGACCGCTTTAACCAACAACAAGCCGAGATGGATAGGAAGATAGATAACTTTTTGAAAGCCATGACCAATAGTGATAGGAAGACCACCGAAAAGGTTAATGCCATCTCGACTCATTCTTTCGAAGCTTCCGGTGTAAAAATTAAGGACCCAAGTAAGTTCTTCGAAACTATGGATCCCTCTTCATCCAAGCATGTTCAACCGTCAATGTCATCACTCTAGTGAAACCAAATAGGAATAGTGACGAAGCGCACCATGAGACAATGCTTGAGGTTAGTGAAACTCCTAAGGAAGAATAGACCAACAAAGTAGACGAAGTAGGTGATGAATACTTCAATAAGTTTCCTACGGAAGAGGAAATTTCACGCCACCCACACCTAGTACGCGACCTTCGTCACATGCATGCTAGGAGAAGCCCTCAAATCATCTTTGGAAATCCATGGAATCTCAGCATACCATGTTGCATAGGACATATTTTCATGGCAAAGGCCTACATTGATCGCAAATCCCCAATAAACATCATGACTAGCACATACTATAATTGGGTAATGAAGAAACCTATCCCAAATAGGCAAGACCCCGATGATACTAGAGTTGTTGTAATTTCCTTGGTAGAGTTAAGGGATTGCCCGTCTATGTAGGTAGTTTCAAGTACCTTATGGATTTCATAATTGTGAAGGATATTAGTATGGCCATAGATCCTAGTTTGTCCCATGTAGTTCTAGGAAAGCCATTTATAGAAAACACCAGGATGACTTATGATCCGTCGTTAGGGATAGTTAGATTCAAGGATGAGACCAATAACGTAGCTTACCAAATGCCATTTAAGATAGAGAAATTTTCATCACTATCCAATGATGAAAAAGAACTTAAGCTATCAGTCTGCTATAGGAATGAGAAGGATAAGGAGAAAGGAGCAGATTATGTGATGAATAAGATTTTCGGGTTCTATAAGGATTGTTTGAAATTAGGACCGGAATATAGAACAAATTAGGAGGAAGATGACTTCTTAGAAAGATGCACGATAGGGCATAACTATACCATGGAAAACCCTAATAGAGATCGTCATGAGGAAAAAGATGACGGGTAAGGAAGTCACATAGGAGCACGACTTCGAGTCTAGCTACAAGACTCATAAATAAAGAAAAGCGCTTCGTGGGAGGCAACCCATGCTTAATTGTTTGCTTGTTTGTGTGTCATATATCTTTTTCGTTGTTGTTTATTCTCATGTTTGATTTTATGAAAATGCTTTATTTTGTCTTTAACCTCATCTTAATTACATATAAAGGTATTTTACAAAAAGATAAGTGTAGGGAAGATTACATACATTTTAAAAGAACATGAACATGAGAATTACAATTAGTGAAATTGATATATATGTGTGTTTGTTAGAGTCAAACGCTTGTATTGAGTCATAATGGATGTTTTGCAGGAATTTTTTCAGGTTTTAAAGATGTGATTTTTTCAAAATTTTTCCAGGAAAACGCAGCAGACCATTTTCTGGCATGACAACCTGACGGCGTCAGGATTAAAGCCTGACGACGTCAGGTCAAGCAAAAACAGCTTATCAAATTTTTCCTTTTCTGTGCTATTTATAAATTTTTGGAAATTCTTAGGTCTTAGTTTTCCAAAAAATCTGAAAACATCCATTCCACAAGCATTATATCCTAGTGATATATAGTTTTACCGACAATTTTACGCGAAGGTTTCTTCCATTTTTTTAAGTGTGCAGGTTATATTTGGCAAGAGGAAGAAACTCAACATTGGATGGAGCTTATCACATATACATTCTTCTTAGGAAAGAATTTAACCGCAACTTCACACGGATCCTACCGAGCTAATCATGGGAGTACTAGTTTCTTTCTCTTTTACTTACCTTCCTTTATCATAACTTTGATACTTTCGGGGAACATTGTGGACAATGTTCAGTTTAAGTGTAGGGAGGGAGAATAAAGCGGGAACTTAAAACTATGCTTATCTTTGATCATTTGTCTTGTCTTGGTCATTTGTGTAATAAACTATGAGAAATATTTGTTAGGGCAACTTTAGCACCAAATTTAAATTTTTTATGACATGTGCGAGCTAAAACTTTAGTCTTAATAAAGCGTCTCATGGATAGGAGTTATATGACTAGCACAAAAACCATTTACCATTCAAATTCCACCCCAAAAAACGTGAGGTTCGCCCCTAGATCTTTAGGAATAAAAGCATTCACCTTTAATGCTTAGAGAGTGTACCGGTAGTATAATAGATTCTAGAACTTGTTTTGTAATGCATTTCGATATCGCTAGTGAGACTACACCTGTGTAGTTAGGAATAACCAAATGATAAGAGGCATTAGGATAACCCTTGTTTGAAACCTGTATTATAATTACTTTTTCCACATCGGTTGAGTAATTACCCCACACCCTTGCGATGTACTCACCTTTAGTACACGATACCCCTAGTTAACCCCTCAGAGCCTATCCTTTTCGCGGTTCTCGTGATGTTTCAGTTTTTCGGAATATCAATGAAGAGCATTGTTTACAATCCACCCCCAAATGTACACCAAATCGCCTTAGCCTACCTTGTATGCACTCACATTTAGTGCATTATTGTTATCATAACTAAACCCTTAGTTCAATTATCTAGTTACTTGCATGGTTGCTAAGTCGAGTCATATCTTTTGTACACAGTTTTGGGATGATTGGAACTCATGGGTAAAAGTACTATTTTATGGAGTAACGAGAAGGAACGTTGAATTCAAATTCCCTTTGTCTACGTAATTAAATACTCCAAGTGTTTTTGATCTTTTCAAATCGGGTCAATTAGTGTTAGAGTAATAAAAACTCAAGTGTAGGGATGCTCCTATAAATCCCTTATATTTTGATGTTATCGTAGAGGATGGTAGAGTAAAAATGTATGAAAAAAAATCAAAAAAAAAATGAAGAAAAACATATGGGCTACCATCCTACATCTATCTTTATGTTTATGACTTTTAAATTTTTGTATGTTTGTTTCAAGTTATCTAGAGTTAGTGAGTCGAGTCTTGGCTTAGCAACGCCACTCTTTTCATGCTTGTAACATAAGATTTTTGACTTGCCACCACTAAATTGCCTATCCAACAAATCCCTTTGTTTCCCTACCGTAAGCCTAACGTTACAACACTTTTAAAGACCTCTTAGATAGTTGTTCCTAGGTGCTTACGCCAAAGCGATGGAAGTTTGATCTAGTCTCAAGCCTATGGTAATCTATGTAATATGCCAGGTAATGAGTGTTTATCTTCCATTTCCATTTACTATATTTCATATAAACCCGAGAGATGAGAGAATCCAAACACCCCTTGTGAGGTGCTAGTATATAATTTCCGTGCTTGTTATGACTATTGCGGTGCTTTTACTTGCTATGAATTATTTTAAACCTATGCTTCATGCCCCCTAACTTATAAATTGATTAGCCAAAAGCACGTTTGCTTGAGGACAAGCAAATACCTAGTGTAGGGATATTTGATAAGTAGTTAAAATGTACACTTTTAAGGGGTCATTTAAGCCCTTAATCGACCACTTTTATATCCTTTACTACTCAATTTCGTTTCTTTTCACTTTTTAGATCTCTTGGAAGAAAAATGATGGAATGATGCACATTTGGACGAAAAGGAGTGAAAAAATGAAGAAAATGGCAAAGTCAAGATCGAAGCCGCTCAAGCTACTCAAACTGAATATGACGGCGTCCCAATCAAAGGGCGATAACACCTGATGGCGTCAGGCTTTGAAGAGGAAAGGCGTCACTCAGACTTTTCATCTCACACGGCCCAGATCCAGAACCAAGATGACGTCTCATATGAAGACTGACTACGTCACAACTCCAAGGTGACGCCGTCCCATCGATAACTTGGCCAAGACGAAAACCCTATTGACGGCGATCTAACGGCGTCCCACCTATAAGGCAACGCCGTCGCAAGTGTAAATCTATATATAGAATTTGATTTTTCTGCATTTAAAGAGGTAGAGTTTTGGAGTAAAAACCCTAAACGGTTGTAGTCCAACTTGGAAAGTATCTTAGGGTCCCAAACCCTATTTTACACATTAAGATAAGTGTTTTAATCCAATAGTACCATTATGTCTTCCATTGATTGTGTGAATGCTTGTTTGTTTAACATGTCTAGCTAAATTTCTTGTGTGTTTGCTTAGATCTATGAAACCTAGTTATTAATTATTGTTAGGTTGTCTCCCATCTTAATTGTAATTGGCTTAGGAGTGCAACTGCGCTATTGTTGTGTTTAATGCTTGAATAATCTTTGCGAAATTTAGTTTATGATTAATCTAGCGGAATTCATAGGCTAAACCCAAAGGTAACCTCACAGAGTTAGGCATATGCACACCCTACAACTTTAGGAAGCACAATGCGTTATGATTTAGGACGTGACAATTCAACCATCAATAAAAGATAACTAGGGAGTAATAGTATCTAGGTAAACACATTTTTAATCATCATAAGAGCACACATCAAAGAGACATAGCTACCCGTACTAATAGATAATTAGAATAGTAGAAGTAATCAGTAAAAGTACCACCCCCAAACCAATTGCCCCGAGATTTTACCCTTAGCTTTCCAAAAAACCTATAAAAGATAAAAAAAATAATCATCCTTAACCCCACCTTAGCGTAATACACTTCTTTCTAGCATTCCTATTCCCCTAGAGAACGATATCAATACCCGAGGCTTACCCAATACTACACTACAACGATTAGGTTCACTGCCTAGGGTGTTGAAAAAATAGCTCGAAGAAAAAGAAGTTCCTTTGACCCTGAATGCGCTTCGTACACGCATCAACCTCCAACTCTAATTATCTTCTAGAATTTCCCAAATTATCTGTGTAAACTTCCTAGTCGATTATAGGATATTTAGCCTGTATTGGCTCAATACTCATAGCTTCTGGAATGAAAACCATCATTTTTTGAAGTCTCTCATCAGTTAACACTTCTTCTTTTTCTTCCTCTGCGGTAGTTGCTTCTTCATCTACCTTCTGTCTCTTTGAAGATTTAGATTCCAATGATAAACCTGTTGTCTTTGTAGTCATACTAGCTTCTTCAGTACCCATGGGAATAAAAGTGTTTACTCTTCTGTACACCTTTTCAAATTCAGCCTTTATCTCTTTAAAGCTCTTATCTTAGAAATCCTTCCTTGCATAAACATCCATGTTCCTCATGTAAACCATCATGGTAGTTCTTTGCTCAACTTGAGATGGTGGTTTAATCCTCTTCACTTGGGCTTTTTTTTTTCTGCATCAACCTTTCTTCTTGAATTAATTAACTGTACAAGCTGTCTTGACTTTTCTTCAATAGAAAGCAGTTCATCTTCTCTAAGTTCACTAAGTCTTGCCTTCAACACATCATCATAATATCATAGATGGAACCTGTGTAGCATCATGAATCCTGGCTTGTTCCTCTTCATGTAACTGTTTAGTCAAGAATGCATCATATTATTGCTTCTTTTGCCAATGTTTGATCTTCAAGGAATTTTGCAACTTCTTCTTAATGTGCTTTCTTTGCTACTTCTTCATCAAAACTGATATGTGCTAGAACCCTTTTCTTGACCTTCTTTGGTGGTGCTTTCATTTGTCTGCCCTTTTTCTTTTAACATATACAGCCCTAGCAGTACTAACCTCTACACTAGTAGTACTAACTTGAAATCTTTTACTTGTAGCTATATATGCAATGTTTTCTTAATCATCAAAGTTCACTGGCTTTATGTCTTGTTCTTGAAGGTTAACAAGCTCAGTTTGTTGTTCAAAATCTTTTGTATCAAGTTGCCTATTACCACCTATATCTGTATCATTAAACCTCTCCTGATCTCCTGTGTCCTCTTGAATTAATGTAGTATTAGGATCTGCATCAATATCTTTTATCTTGCTCCCATATTTGGAAGAATCATCCAAATCAACAACATCATCATCTGAGCTATCTTCTGAACTTGAGGATTCCACAATGTTTACTCTTGTTTTGGCTTTGAGTGACTTGACTTTAGTTTGTAGTTTCTTCACCTTCACAATAAGTTTTCTGTAAGCATTACCATATAAAATCTTTGTCTCCTTGAGTTCATTCTCCAAGCAAGTCACCCTGTTAGTCAAATTGGTACAAATAGCCATTAATTCATTTAGTTTCACACTGCCCTCAACACTTCAAATATACGCGATACGCGCGAATTGACAAGTCAACCCTTGTTGGGTTTATTGATTTGATGATATAAAACAATAAAGAATGAAATATCAAGGACTTAAAGTGACAAGAAGTAAATCTACACAAAGATGGAGGGACTTGCTTGCAAAAGAAGTTTTTTTTATTAGTCCTACGTAGTATTTTGTAAACCCTAATCCTCTATTATATAAAGAGGGTAGGGCGTAGGTTTTATGGGTGTGCACAAGTCAAGATGTAGTCTTAAAGGGGTGTGTGTGTACGTCTAGGGCGTATGGTTCATTGTAAACGCCTAGAATAGATTAGTTGGTGTAATGCTCCAAGGTAATCAAGGTTTACCTTGATCCCTGTTAGATTGTAACCGTTCTAGAATTGATCATCTAGAATTGGAGCGTGTAGTGAATGTTATGTATTAAAGATGATGATGAAAACCCTGTGTCAATAACAATTAATGTTTTGTTCTATGTTCCGCTGCGTATAACCATTGTTATTGTTAAACCCTAAGGCTCAAAACGATCTCAAGGAGTCTAAAAACTCCACAATTTGTATCAGAGCTTATGATCTAGAAGCTGTGATCAAGAAGAAGTTGTGTTTGATTCAGATCTGTTTTTATTCAATCATTCAAGATGAGTGACGAAACTCACATGGTTACTGTCTCTAAAGTACCTATAGTGAAGCAGGGACAGTATGAGTTATGGAAGATGAGGATGATGCAATACATTCGCATGATTGACTACAACATATGGGATGTCATTGTAAAGGGTGATAATCTACCAAAGATTGGTGCTGATGGTAAAGCAATCACCATTGTGGCTGAAACTGATAAAGCTCAAAGGAAGCTGGAGATCAAGGCTCATAGTATTCTAAGCATGGGAATACCCAATGAGTATTCATTGGACTTTCAAGAATATTAGACTGCCAAGGAGTTGATGGATGCTATTGAACAAAGATTCGCTGGTAATAGTGCTACCAAAAAATCAAGGAAGAACATGCTTAAGCATCAATTTGAAAACTTCTATGCTACCAGTGGAGAAAGTCTTGATGGAACTTACAACATACTACAGAAGCTCATCAGTCACTTGAAATTACTTGATTATAAAGTTCCTCAAGAAGACATCAGCCTCAAGTTTGTTAGAAGCTTGGCACCTGAATGGGCAATGCACACAGTTGTTTGGAGAAACAAAGATGATCTTGGCAAACTGACCTTGGAGAATCTCTATAACAACTTAAAGGTCTATGAGTCTGAGAAGAATGTAGCTAGTTCATCCTCTACTACTCATAATTTGGCTTTTGTTTCTACCAACAACATGAGTTCTCAGGAAACTACCACTGCTACTTATGAAGTTTCCACTGCTAACTCTAATGTTTCCACTGCTGGTGATAACATTAGTGATAGTGCTATATGTGCTTTTCTAGCTGAACTCACAACCAATGCTTTAGTGTTGAACCAAGATTTGGATCAAATTGATCCTGATGATCTTGAAGAAATTGAACTTAAGTGGGAGATGGCTATGCTCACTTTGAAGGCTAGGAGACTTATAAGGAGAACTGCTAGAGAGATCAAGTACAGTGGTCAAAGCAAAGCTGGGTTTGATAAGAGCAAGATGGAGTGTTACAGCTGTAAAAGGAAGGGGCACTTTGAAAGGGAGTGTATGGCTCCGAAGAGGAATGGTGAAAATTTCAAGAAGGCAACTGAAGAACAAGAGCCTTCTTCAGCATTGGTGGCTCAAGATGGACTTGGTGACTATGACTGGAGTGACCAGATTGAGGAAGGACCTAATGCTGCTTTTCTTGCAAGTGAAGCTTCCAAAGTACACAACTATGCTCTCATGGCATATGCTTCATCATCATTTGGTTCTGATTATGAGGTATCCAATAATTCAAATAGTTCTGGTTGTTCTTTTAAATCTTCTCAGGACACTTAAGAAGCTCTTAAAGCTGTAAATGAGAGTCTTAGAAAAGAAGTTGAATGTCTTGAAATGGATAACTTAGGTTATAGAGTTGGACTTAAAAATGTTGAAGAAAAACTTGAGTTTAGTAAAAAGTCGATCACTTCAAGGTTGTAAAACCCTAATAATGTCAAGAGTATTCGTATATAAATAAATATATTGAGGTATTTAGTGATAACTACTGTTCTATTATTATTATTCTTCTTAAGGTTAAATACTAGATTCCGCATAATGTTTAAACAATTGGTATCAGAGATCGGGGAGCTCGTTACCTAGGGATTCACAAGGTTTCTTGGCGAAAAAGGAAGAAGAAAATCAAGTTTACGCAAAATTCGCAACTTTTCTGCAGCACTGTTTTCTAACGTCGATAACTTTTTCGTGAACTGTTGGATCGGGCTACAATTTTTACTAGAGCTTCTCTATATACCCATCTAACTTTTCACCGAAGGGATTGTAGATCTGAGCTCTCAATCAAAAGATATTCAGTGTCAAAGTTTGCTGCAGAAGGAGATTTTAAAAGCACATGTGATTGATTTATGAACGATATCATAGCAGTAGGGGAAGCACGTACTAATATTAGTTACTACTGCCTTGTAAGATCAGGCCATTGGCGTTATTGGAGAAGCAGGTATCGAAACCATAATGCAAAGAGCAGGTACTACATTAGGTTTACGTGTCTAGAAGCTATTGGTTGATCGTGATTCTCAGTTACTACTGCTTATCGATTGTTTACCACTGCTACATGCTTTTCGTTACCACTGCTAGCTTTACTAGTTTCCACTGCTAGCATGTTTGGTTACCACTTCTAGCGTTTCTTCGTTACCACTGCTCCATGATATGTTACCACTGCTGTTGTGGGTTACTACTGCCATCGCACGCTACTACTGTTATTGTACGGGTTAACACTTCTTGCTTTCTAACTTTCCACTACACTAAGGAAAATTATACCAATAAAAATACATTTAAAACTTAAAAATGTCAAAACATGACAATTATTTTGCATCAAGTATAATATTACACAATATCAAATTCGATACACATTATAATTTGACAATTTGAAAAGATTAATCTAAATCGCGAAAGTAAACAAAGTCGTATGTGGTTTATACAGAAAGATAATTGGTACGTGGTTCACATGTTTAAGTGACCAAACTCTAACATATGTATCAAATCGACTCGCAACAAGGCAGAGCTAGGCAATAGACATATTTGTGGGAACAAGGCAAAGCGGTGATTTCTTATGGACAATTAGGGTACCCTCTTCTTCCATGTCCAAATCTTCATTTTTAGCACCCTTAGGAAGTTTCCAATCAAACCAATATAGAAGGTTTGCGATCACGAACTCTACAGTTACTGGAGCCGTGTTGTACGCTGGGCATGATCTCCGCCCAGCTCCAAAGGGAGCCATCTCAAAGTTCCCCACCCCAAAATCAACATCAACATTTTCAAACCTCTCTGGATAGAACTCTTCCGCATTCTCCCCCCATACGCTTGGATCTCTTCCTATCCCCCATACATTAAGTATAGCTGACGTCCCAGGAAAGACGTCGTAACCACCAATTTGACAATGGCTAAAGCATTCATGTGGAACCAACAATGGGGCAGGTGGATGTAGTCGTAGCGACTCTTTCACCACCATTTTTAAGTATGTCATATTAGTGATGTCCATCTCACTTACATTTTGGATCTTTCCTGCGGTGTTTCGAATTTCGCTTTGTAACTTATGCATCACTCTAGGATTTCTAGCAATCTCGGACATAGTCCATTCCATGGATGAAACAGTTGTGTCAATTCCCCCTGTAAATACATTCTGAAGACATATATTTCTTTAGTCACGAAATATTTACATATATAATTCTGTTTTTAAATTAAACAATAAATTGTTTACCATTATAACAGCTTTCATGTCATCTTTAGTCAACCGAGGATTAGAAGCATTCTCATTCGAAGATAACTCGATCAATCTATGTACAAAATCCTTGTCCTCGTCGCATATTTCTTCAATTTTATGATTAAGATGCTCATCAACGATCATCTGGATGTAGGCATCAAGATTAGCGAAACATTTTTCCAACCTACTATTCCATCCGCTAACTATGTCAAATATTTCACCCTATGTCAAATATTTCACCCAACCAAGGAAAATTGTCACCAAGTGATCCATTAAGCATTAGGGCAGCTTCATCAAGGATCTCTTGCCATGACAAACCTAGCTTACTAGGTTTCTCTTTATAGTTCATACCAAATGCCGCTTTACAAACAACTTCCTTAACCGTTGTTAAAAATATATTGCTTACGTTAACCACTTCTTTCGATACATCTAATGATAGAGAACGAACCATGCTTTCAGTTTCCAGCGCCAAGATTTGGTTGAAAGATTTAGCTTTTTTAGGACCAAGGAATTCAGATACAAGGATCTTGCGCTTTTCGCGTCTAAGACTACTTTGAGGTGAAAAGGCGATATCCAAAAAGTCGTACGTTAGACGCTTAGTAGCCTTGAAATTCGGCCGCGAACAAAATACGTGATCTTGAGTTTGCATGACTTGTTTGGCCATGGCAGACGAAGATATAACAAGTAAAGGTTTTGAACCAATATAGAGGTGAAAAATAGGACCATAATTTTGGGAAAGTTGCCATAGGGCTTGAGGACGAGGTTGCCCGAATAGATGGTGCAAGTTTCCGATTATCGGAAGCTTTGGAGGGTTTGGGGGAAGCTTATAGACAACATTCGACGATGATTTTCGACTATATACGATGAAGGACATAAAAAGGACTAGTAATGTTGCGAGAACCCATGAAGGGAAGAAAGTGAAGATTTCCATGTTTTTTATTTAATCAATTATTACAAGTTAGCTGCCTAGATTTATAGTGGAGTTTTCAAAGCGTAGTCATTATTATTAGAGAACATGTTTTACCATGTCAAAGTTTAAACGAGAATTTTTACACGCTTATACCTTCAATTTCACATATTTTTTTCACCAATGTTGTAACAATACTTAAACATACAACATTTTTGTTGATAAATCACTTACATATCACTATACTGAAGGCTTTAGATTCTATGTCAAACTTATTACCATATTTAGGCATACTTGCATGCCTTAAATAAATAATTTTAACCCATACGTAGTTATGCCTCGCCATCACGTGAACATTGTTAGACAAGTAGTAAACAGGTTATAATCACCATGTTCGATCTATCAACTCTTGAGACTATGCTATATGTAGCATAAATCTAACCAAGAATAGAAGTGACGAACATCAATAACCAAAAGAAGTAAACAATAATGTTAAGACTACTGCCAACAAGGGATCAACAAGCCATCCTCACGCGGCATTGTTGCTTAATGCCACTTGGAGGTGGAGGGTTCACGGCGGGAAAGAGGACGAACGGTGAGCTCTTTGTAGAAATCAAAGAATACTGAAAATTATATTAATCAGATTAAATAAATTAAAGAGATTACCTGGCATTAACCTAAACCTAGGAACTAACGGGCCAAACTCAACGGGCTTGCGGGTCTTTATTATCTAACACCTCCTCTCAAATTCACAATGCTGCATCAGTAAATATTAAGAGTTTGTCAAACATAAAATAAACTAAAACTGAAAAACAAACAAAATTAGAATGTCTCAGAGTGAGCAGATTCAGGCAGACTGATGTAGATTCAGACAAATTCAGATTTAGACATATTCATATTCATATTCAAATTCAGACAAAACCAGGCGAAACCAGATGCAAAACCACGTGTGAAATCGGACAAATGCAAAACCAAATATAACCGGATGCGCAACCAAGCATTACCAATACCAATACTAATACCGAACAAATCAACTATAGCCCGAACAAACATAATTGTAATTACCAAATAGAAATTAATACCAATGCAAATCACAGCCACACCAATCCATAAATCAAACTAAACCACTGCTTGCCTTTATTTTTCAAACGAATCATATCCATCAAACAAAATTACGAAAAAGCAAAGGTCAAACATTGGAATAGAATATGAATGCATATAAGAATACCAAATGCATGCACCAAATAGAAGATAAACCCGTTATTTCCATTCAACCAATAAGAATCAATTATGTCCAAGCTTCAATGAAGATCAAGTATAAGAATCAATTATGTCCAAGCTTCAATGAAGATAAAGTATAAAGAAAAAGCCAAAGTACAGATCTAGTAGGGTCATGATTATAATTAACGAGCTTCCTTGATCAAACCGACAATCAATACCTTCGAACAAATTAACAACCAACAATCATAACCTTGAAGCTATGTAGAAATTAAGAGAATACTTAAAATTGTATTAATCAAATTTAATAAATTAAAAATATTACATAACATTAAATAAAAAACTAATTAACTTAAACCTAACAACTAACGGGCCAAACCTAACAAACTAGCGAATCTTTATTATCTAACACTCTTCACTACATAATAGAGCGTGCAAAAGTGAGCTACTCAAGTATTTTTATTACTAATATTTAATTTGGTTTGTGAGTATATGTGGGTTATTTAGTAAGGTATATTATATAAAAATTGTTATTTTAATGAAATGTGAAGTAGTGCGATTTTTAGAAGTGAAAAGTAAGAGAGAGAGAGTAAAGTGAGATAAAAAGCCCGGTCAAATTACATCTAACGAATTAGTAAAATTAAAAACTAGATACAATTATGTGAAAGAGCCCTGTAGGCCATGAACAAAATGAACCCTTGAGCACCCACATTGTATGATTAAAAATAATACATACATCCAATGTCTTCGGCTATAAGTGTCGATTTAATTAATATTATATATGTATGATTTGATTAAATAATAAATACATCCAGGTCTTCCGCTATAAGTGTAGATTTTACTAATATTATATACTTATGATTATATAATACATACATCCAAGGTCTTCTCCTATGTGTCAATTTTATTAATGTTATATACGTTTAATTAAATAATAAATACATCCAGGTCTTCCGCTATAAGCGGGATTGCTTTTGTAGACGTGAATTTGGAACAGATGAATGACCGGAAAATTTGTTTGTCTATTTATTTGGCTAGTCCTTGAAGGACCTACGTTGCAAAGACAATTCAAACCTTAGGGACTATTTTTCGTGGCTACAAAGGACTTACTTTGCAAGGACACTTAAACCTTAGGGACTATTTTTGCCAAATTGCTATAGATAGCAATTAATGCTACAAGACTTACTTTGCAACGACACCTAAATTTTAGGGGCTATTTTTGCCAACTTGCGAAAGTTATAAATGCTACAGGACTTACTTTGCAACAACACCTAAACCTTAAGGGCTATTTTTGCCAACTTGCGAAAGTTAGCAATTAATGTTGCAAAACTTTTGTCTTGCTCTATAGTATATACTGAGTGGAAACCGCTGACGCAATGGATTGTTTTAATAGACGTGAATTTGGATAGGGACTATTTTGCAAAATTGCTATAAAGGACTTACTTGCAGAACACTTAAACTTTAGGGACTATTTTTGCCAACTTGGACTTACTTTGCAACGACACTTAAACCTCAGGGACTATTTTTGCCAACTTACGAAAGTTGGCAATTAATGCTTGACACGTGTCGTGAGAAGAGCTCATGTCTTGGCTAATAGTATATAAGTGATGAAACCCGCGACGCAATGGATTGCTTTAGAGCGTGAATTTAGATAGGGACTATTTTGCCAAATTGCTATAAAGGACTTACTTTGCAAATGACACTTAAACCTCGGGGCTATTTTTGCCAACTTATGAAGGACTTACTGCGGCGACACCTAAACCTCGGGCTATTTTTGCCAACTTACAAACTTAAGATTTAATGTTGGGACACGTGTCATGCAAAGACCACGGTCTTGCCTTTTAGTATATATAACGAGTGTGAAACCCGCGACGCAACGGGATTGCTTTTGTTTGCCAAATTGCTATAAAGGACTTACTAAATGACACTTAAACCTAAGGACTATTTTTGCCAAACTTGAACTTACTGCAGAACATAACTAAACCTCGAGATTATTTTCGCTAACTCATGAAAGTTGCGAATTAACGAAATAGTGTTTGGGAGACACTGTTGCTGCATTTCAATAGTTGTATTAATAATAAAAATAATAATACATCCAAGGTCTTCCGCTACAGGTGTCGATTTTATAAATATTATATATTTATGATTAAATAACATACATTCAAGGTCTTCCGTTATAAGTGTCGATTTTATTAATATTATATGCGTATAATTAAATAACATACATCCAAGGACTTACGCTATAAGTTTCGATTTTATTAATATTATACGTACATGTATGATTAAATAATACATACATCTAAAGTCTTCCGCTATAAGTATCGATTTTATTAATATTATATTATTATATACAATGCATTCTATTGTCGACTTTTGAATATTAAACACGCAAATGGATGAAGATGATAATGTTGAAATTTAAACACTAAAATGACAGATAGCTTTATAGATAATAGATGTCATGAATATTTTAAAGATAAAAGCTAACCGTTTTTATTTTGGTCGGTTATTTGTGACGTGAATTTTATTTTTGCTTTTTAATTTCTTATTTACACAGTTAGATTGCCAGCGTGTACACTTAATAAATAACCAAAATACTTTTTAAAACCAGAACCTCTTTTCTTTGTAAAAAAAACCCTAATAGTAACACAAGAATTAATATTAACCAAAATCAAACCCCCCAAACCCTAATCATACAAATCAAATGGTACAAAGCTCAGTTGTTTGAGCTTTACCTAACTTTGCATCATGAAGAAAGAGCAATTTATTCTGATCCAATAAGTGTTCATAATCAACTT
The DNA here is from genome assembly GCA_022545495.1 of Chrysanthemum lavandulifolium. Lineage (NCBI taxonomy): Eukaryota > Viridiplantae > Streptophyta > Magnoliopsida > Asterales > Asteraceae > Chrysanthemum > Chrysanthemum lavandulifolium. The sequence goes on from CM040238.1 coordinate 206,614,315, forward strand.
GAGAGTTTGGAACATGAACTTGAAGCTTATAAGAATGACATGGAGTTGCAGATATAAAACTTGGAGTTAGAACTTATCAAAAGCAAAAAGAAAGTTGCAATGTTGTTGAAGTGTCTGTTTGTTTTGGTTATCTTGTTTCTGTTTGTTGTTATGTTTTAGATTGGTTTGTTAAGTTGTAGTGGTTCTTAGGTTGTAATGGTCTGTTCCTAGGTTATGTTTTAGATGAACTACTTTCTTTTGTGTTTTGTAAGAACATGGTTGATGGTGTAGTGTTTGTTGTCGCAATGAAAGTGCAGGTTCTAGCAATTGGTAAATACATATACCCATACATATTTGTAGACATCTATTGGTCCATAAAACAACAATAATGATTCAATGTGGTCTTCACTAACATGGGTGAAAGTGTTCTTTTACTAACATAGGTAAAAAAAGCAGCAATAAAGAAAGACAGAACAATGCATTGATTAAACTAAAATGGGTCAAAATTTGTCAATAAAAAATGACAAACATCAACACATAAAGATAACACAACAATAAATAAAGATAAGATTCTTGAAACTTCCACCGAGTGGTTCCCAAAGAGCGTAAATCTTTAGCGAGCGAAAGCTAGAGACTTGATACTGAAAACTCTCTGACTCTATAAACTGCACTTTTCTTTCCCGCCTGCATATTTTTTCCCATTAATAAAGATAAAGTAAAGGATGTGTCCAAATGCATTGTTTACAAAATATGTGCCTATTTAGTCAAGGCAAAACCATCCACATAACCCTAAAACCTTATCACATTCTATTACAAAAGAAAAGGTTTCAAATAGTACTTGGTTCACACTAGAATCAATCAAGTAAACCTAAAACTAAAAGCATTAATCAACAGAGAATGCCTTGTATGGTGTTGAACCAGTGCCAAACAGATCAAATTTAAATTTCTTATACTGGTTGGAAATTCTCTCAGATCTACCTCTGTTCTTGTAGTAGATTCTTCCATATGATGGTGTTTCAGCTTTTGGTTTTCTACCCTATTTTTACCTTTGTACTTCTGCCCATCTTCTTGTGCATCAGGTATGTCAACAGGTTCTTTTCCCTTATTATTTGGATTGTCTGCAATTGGAACTTGATCTACAACTGGAACTTAATCTGCAACTTACTGTGTTGGGTAGGAATAACTGGAACTTGACATGCGACGGTCTCAAGCTCTTCTCGTAAGTCATTTGCAACATCTTTATTTGATCTAACTGTGTTGACTGGTGAACTGCTTCTGCTACAGAAGAATTGCACTCAAATATTTCCCTTATTTGGTCTTCATACATCATTGAATTCAGGAAACTCTTATGCATAAAGTTCCCATGACTTGTCAACAATCTCATTTTATCTCCAGATTTTCCTTATTTTTCCCCGTTCTTTCTCCTCAGCCTTGTCAGCAATCTCTTGATCCTTTCAAGCTTCTAGATCCATATTGTATGCATGTTTCTATTTGAATTAAATATAATAAATACAACATTAACAAATTCACTACCAAACTGTTGGTTGTTTGTTACAAATATACTTAATAAATAGAATTTAAGTTACCTCTAGAGAGATATAACACTTTTTATAGCTTATTGAACCTGCAAACCATGATTTCTTAGATCCTTTCTTGTTACCTAAAGTACTCCCTCTCTTTGCTCCTATACCTTTAGCTTTGTTAACTTGTTTTGGTTTTAGGTGGTGCTTTGGCAATACAAGGTCAACAGTGTAAGAAGGCATATGTTCATAAAAGCTTTCAGGTTGAGCATTTGTATTGTCTTGTTTTGATTCCTGTTAGGATTTAGAAAATTCATATATAATACTTGGTCACCCTGACTATTATTTAGCACAAGTTAGTTCGTAGTCTTAAACATAGGATAGTTAGCTTAAGTATCACTGTGGAGTCGGGTCGGGTCTTTAGGTGGTGCTTTGGCAATACAGGGTCTACAGCCCGTAGAGGCATTTATGTGTAAGTATAAATACCCTCTTCCCACCAAGGGAGAGGGTTGGAACTTCATTTGGTTAAATCTAAACCTACTTACTTTCTCTCTCTAAGAAGTCTCCTATTCTCTCCTTTGTCTTTCTACATACACGGCCTAAACCACAAATCCAAACGTGTTTATGTTATTTATATTTCTAAAATTGGTATCAAGAGCCATGGTTAGATCTTTTAGATTGTGGGTTCTCGAATTTGTAGCTTGGTCTTTGTGGTTTAGTGTGGTTCGAATGGTTTCATAGGAAAAATCATAGTTTGTTCTTTGTTTGTGGTTAGAATCGTTAAACGCTTGTACTTTTGTAGTTAGGATTGTTGTATGAGCCTTATTGAGTGATTAGATAGCTGATTTCATACGTTTGTGGTGTGTTTTGAGTGCATTCGAAGGTCCTAGTTAACTTGTTCTTCCTTGAGGTTTGGTATTTCATACTTGCGGTTTGACTGTTCTTGCTTGCGATTTGAAGATTTCAAAACTGCGGTTTGAGTAAAAGTGTACTGCGTTTTGAGGATTACAAGTACTGCATTTTGATCATTTGCTAAAAAGGGTGAAAAGAAAAATCTGTTTGAAAGTGACGCGTTTACTTTTTTTAAAAGTGACATTGCGTTTTGTCATTTTGTCCTGCGGTTTGACATTAAGTTGCGGTTTGAGAAGTTGCGGTTTGAAGAGTTGCGGTTTGAAGAGCTGCGATTTGAGGTATTGCGTTTTGACTATTGCGGTTTGCCCTTGCGATTTGAGTCTCTGCGTTTTGAGCATTCGGCGGTTTGATCAAGCTGCGATTTGAAGGGTTGTGTTTTGAAGAACTGCATTTTAAGAGTTGCGATTTGTGCTTGCAGTTTGAGGTTGCGACTTGAAGAACTGCGTTTTAAGAGCTGCGATTTGTGCTTGCGGTTTGAGGGTTGAGATTTGAGGAACTGCGTTTTAAGAGTTGCTTTTTGGTGTTGCGGTTTGAGTTGTTTTACAAGTTGCGGTTTGGTAAACTGAGATTTGGGGTTGCGATTTGACATCTGAAGACCATTTTTTCTTATTTAACTAAACGTTGTGCTGCCAAAATTCTGTATCACAGTTTATCTTTGATTTTGTAAAATCCCGCGAAAGAATCTATTTCTCGGTTTAAACCTTAGATTTGCAAAATCCCGTGTTAAGTTCACAACATGTCTACAGTTTCTGATGACATTCAAGCTGCTGGGTCCGATACCCTCCCTCCTATGCTAGATAGGCAGATGAATCATGAACACAAAGAATTCAATTGTACTGTTTGGGTAAGGAAAATGGCATCAACATTCTTCGATCTATTGATGAAGGATCGTATCAGTTGGGCACTACCAAAGACAAAATCGCTACTGCTGATGATGGAGCTATCACTCTTGGAATGGACAGACTACGTACCTACAATGATCTCGATGAGACATAAAAGAAGCGGTATGATATAGATATACGAGCAACATTGTGCTTCAAGGGCTTCCTAAAGACATTTACAAACTTATTAACCAGAGCACTGCAGCCAAAGCAGTTTGGGATAATGTTAAAATGCTTCTTGCTGGATCTGAATTGACAAAAGAATATCAAGAATCACAGTTGTATGATGAGTTTGAACACTTCCAGATAGCCGGGTGAGAATATCAATGAGTATTATGTTAGATTTCACAAACTCGTAAATGACATAAGAATCATCAAGATGACAATGCCAAACATTCAACTCAACTCCAAGTTTGTGAATAACATGACACCCGAGTGGGATAGGTTTGTAGTAACAGTGAAGCTGAACAAAGGATTGAGAAACACAAACTATGAACAACTGTATGCATACTTACAACAACATCAAAAGCATGCTACATATGATCGTCTGATCATGGAAAGGTTCAATCCAATAAAAATGAATGATCCTCTTGCATTGGTTTCGAATGTTCAGCATGTCACTCAATCATCACAATCTCAAGGTTATCAGTACCCATCCTCTTCACAGAATCAGAAATTTCTGCCTGATTCATGATATACTCCAACTGACAAGATGATTGAAAATCTCTCCAACCAAGTCGCTTTGCTTGCTCAACAATTTTGAGCAGCCCTACCTCAAACCAACGACCAACTTCGTACTTCATCAAATAAAAAAAATCAAGCTACTGTGGAGGATGGAAGGGTTTTGTTTCAGAATGTTCAAGGGTGATAGAACATGATCAATGAAATGTTGTTAGGGGAAAAGGTACGGCTGGTGTTGGTGGTGCACAGAACAGAGGTGGGAATGCTATGCCAGGACAAGGTAAGCAAATCAAGTGCTACAACTGTGGTGGTGTTGGACACATTGCTAGAAATTTTACTCAGCCAAAGCGTCCACAGAACTCAGATTACTTCAAGGATGTGATGTATTTGATGCAAGCTCAAGAGAATGGTGTTGTGTTGGATGAAGAAGAGCTGTTGTTTTTAGCTGGACAAGGGGCAAATACTTTTGATGCTGATGTTGACGACCAACCAGTCTATGATATGGCCCAGAATGATCCCAACATCTTTCAAGTCGATGATTGTGATGCCTTCGACTCAGATGTTGACGATCAACCCACTGCTCAAACCATATTAATGGAAAACATATCACCAATGGTCTCCTCACCTCAACAAGTTGGTCCCTCCAATGCATCAGTTATCTCTAAGGTACTCAAACTTTACGATATGGCTGATGAACAAAAGATTCCCAACGAAGTACAACAGACAAAAGTTGTTGCGTCAGATACTGCAAATATGGGAAATAGCAATGTTATCCTATATGAGCAGTATGTTAAACACAACGAAGGTCGGGTTGTACCTAGTAGTGCATCTTCTTTTCTTGATAATGATTATATGTTGCATGAGTACACTTCATTCATCCGTGATGACTCATTGACCTCGACACTTAACATATATAAGGAACAAGTTGCCATATATGAACAGCGTGCAAAATCGAACTGACTGAACGTGAGCAGAAAATGGATAGTCAAATGTGTATGTTGATCACTTAACGTAATTCAAGGGAAGAAAAATTAAAACAAGAGTTACAATCTTTACAAGTAAAACTTAATCAAACTGTTAAGGAAAAACAAGAAATACAAGATAATGTAACATTGCTTAAACATAATTTCAAAGAAAAGGAAAAAAAAACTTTTGAATGATTTTTCTAAACTTAAAACATTAAAGAATAAAATAGAAAACAAGTTGTACGCACAAGACAAATCCATACAAACTGCTCACATGATGTTAAATCATAAGAAATTGGGTGATGAACATAGTGAGAAAATCACAGATGACCCAAATCCTGCCTACCTTAGGATATCTAAAGCTAAAGTGGCCCAACTTGCCTTGTATGATGGAAGCGAAATCATTAAGCCTGGTCATATCCTTGCTAGTGAACCACTATCAGAAGAGGATAGAGAGTTAGAAGAAATATCTAGAGATAAAATGGCTAAGAAAATGAATGACCCTGTGAGTGTGAAAAGCCGGGTCAATCAAAAACCTCCCAATTATTCGATGGAGAACTTCTTAGCCGCCTTCAAGCCTCAAAATCAGCTGACCCCTAAACAAGTATTTTGGAAGTTAGATATAGAAAAGAAAAAGGCCAAAGAACTTGTAATAAAAAATCCTCCCCTAATAAGATTACCAGCTACAACGGTGTACCCATCGAATACCCCCATGCATTTAGTTCCCAGAAATCTTCCTACAGAATGTAAAATGTTAATTAGCATTTATGTAATCTATCAACTATTTGCTGATTTCGAGAAAACATTTAAGAAGAGAATTTAACCATTAGCTATTACTGAAGGGGAGAGAGGGTTTGAGGAAACTAAAATGTGTTATCTTACTGAGGTTATGCCATTCTTTGAATTAGTCAAACAACACTTTGAACACTCAAAAGGCCCTAGAAAATGAAGTTAAAGAAATGAAAGATGTGTTCAAAGACATGGAGACCACGATAAAATAAAATGTACATCACTAATGAAAAGTTGATTGCTAGATGCATTGCCCAAGATGTGTATTATAGTGCTACTGATTCTGCATTAACTGCCCCTTAATTTCATGATTTGTCACTTGCATTTAAGTTGCTCAGACTCGTGTCAATGAGCTTGAAGCCGAGAATTCTAGATTGCTTGAGAAAATCCAAAACGATGATCATGATAACATGGTCAGGCATTTGTTCAAAGTAGAGGTTGATAATGTTAATTTACAATTAAAATGTCAACATCTAGAGGAAATAATTAAACTCTAAATGCCAAGACATCTTTGGATGCTCCTGAATTTGATACATATTTTGAAATAAGCAATCGAGACGATAGGATTCAAGCTCACTATAACACGATCTGAAAATTGAAAGCTCAAATTTCTCAATTGAAGGGAAACAGGAGTGAAGTGGTAGGCTCCCATAAACCACCGTCTCTAGATTCTCAGAATTTTTAATATCAAAACATCATCAATAAATTTCAACAAGAAATGAATGTTTTCAAGTTGAAAATTCAAAAGTTAAATTGCAATACAAAGAATTATAAGATTCAGTTAAGGTCTCTCATGACAAACACAATGAAAAAATAACTTCTTTGCTTAACGAGATTGAGAATCTAAAGACTCAGATGAAAGGGAAAATGCCAATTCTCACGTGTAAATATGTTGTTCCAAATGTTTCTGCTTGTAATAATTATGCTATTGAAGTGATGTATATTCCCCCTCCTCTTAGGAACAATAAGATTGCATATCAAGAATATCTCACTTACCTTAAGGATAGCCTAGATAGTCTTCGTGAGATCGTTAAAGATCACAGAATAGAGAAACCACTAGATAGTGTTGTTGCCTATGCTTGTATGTATGCTAAATGATCTTAGGAACTATTAGAATATGTCATTGGCACATGTACTAAAATCGATACCAAGCGAGATAGATTTGTTGCACCCTCTTCAATGCCTAAGATCAAGCATGTTACCTTTGATGTACCCATGACAACATCTGAACCCAGCACATCAAAACCAGAAAAGAAAATAGCAGTAAAACAAACTAATGTTTCCATCATTACTTCTACAGGATTAAAATGTGACACTAAAGCTAGCGAGTCAAAGCTTAGAGGCAATACAAAGAATGATAGGACTACGCAATCTAAAAGTGTTCACCAGAAGGAAGTAGAAGACCACCGTAGGAATCATAAGTTTGATTTGAACAAAAAAAATCGTGTTGATTCTAGTATTAGCTATAAGCGTAATGTAATTAATTAAAATTCTAATGCTGTGTAATGAATGCTTAATATCTGGTAATCATGATCAATGTGTTGTGTCATTTTTTATGTCATCAAAACAATCCCCAGTTGAGATAATTGGAAAAGTAAAACAAGTTAAGCAATCTTGGAAAACTATAGGGAAAATGTTTACTAATGTGGGCCTTTAGTGGAAGCCAACAAGTTGAATGTTCACTCTAGGAGAACTTTGCCCCTTAGCTAGAACCACCATACCTAGAGTAGGGCATGTTAAGGAATGGAAGCCAACTTGTATAATTATCCCGCTAATAACATAATGTCCATTAACTAGGTCTTGTATGTCTACTAGTGATGCCCCAATTGTTAACACCAAGGCACCTAGAGTGTCTGATAATACAGAGATTGTTTGCACTAACCAAAAGGACCCCATCAGCACATGGGGATCCATTGTTTCCAGTTATCCACCTTCGTCTATTTTCAAATGCAGGTCGTACAAATAGTCCTTTGGTATTTGGATTTAGGTTGCTCAAAACATATGACCGGAGATCGCTCACGGCTCAAGAATTTCGTGAATAAATTTATCGGGATAGCTAGATTCGGGAATGACCATTTTGGAGAAATTATGGGTTATGGAGACTATGTTTTTGGTGAAAGTGTAATTTTCAGGGTGTACTACGTGGAAGGACTTGGTCACAACTTGTTCTCTGTTGGTCAATTCTGTGATTCTAATCTCAAAGTGGCTTTTAGAAAACACACATGCTTCATCTGAGAATTGGATGGTGCTGATCTTCTGAAAGGTTTTCGTGGCACAAATTTATACACCATCTCTATTGAAGACATGATGCGGTCCTCCCCTATTTGCTTGTTGTCCAAAGCCTCAAAGAACAAATCTTGGTTATGGCACCGTTGTTTTAATCACTTAAACTTTGGTACCATTAAGGATCTTGCTAGAAAATACCTTGTGGACCAATGAGCAAAAAGTATTCTCACAAACCCAAAACTGTCAACACCATCAAAGAAGTTCTTCACACCCTTCACATAGATCTATGCGGACCAATGAGAGTGCAGAGTATATATGGGAAGAAATATGTTCTCGTTATGGTAAATGACTATTCTCGGTTTACATGGGTGAAGTTTTTGAGAACCAAAGAAGAAACTCCAGAGGTTATCATTAAACTGATCAAGAAACTACAAGTTAGACTTAACAAAACCGTCAGATTCATCCGAACAGATAATGGAACTGAGTTTGTGAACAAAAAACTCATTCCATTTTATGAGAGCACTGGCATTAGTCAACAGAAAAGTGTTCCACATACTCCTCAGCAGAACGGCGTTGTTGAAAGACGAAAGCGTACTCTTGTGGAAGGTGCACGAACCAGGTGATGTGCTTCGGTTGGTGCAAGTTTTAAAAATTTATAATCACGAATTAACCGTATAACCTATTAACACATACGAGCAAGTATACTCGTCCGCAATAGCAAAGTTTGGTAAGTCGAGATCGTCCTAAGGGATTTTTTTGTTTTGAAATAGATTTGATTAAAAAGTTTCTAACAAGAAAGCTTGTCAAGGCTTCCTCAAATAAGTGTTCTAGTGAAAATATGAATCAAGAATATAAATATATACTTGTGTGTAGTCTCATGATCAACCATAGATAGTGTTCATAAAGGTTTGGTGTATACTCTTAGTATGATGCACAAATCATAAGCAAATGATTCCCCAACCATGGTATTTGTTTGTAAAAATCATTCTAAGAACAAAAACATTTAGGTAATCCTTCGGTCCTTATCCCAATGATTATCCTATAAAAGTTCCATTTGTTTGCAACATGTTCTCATTAAATTTGTTCTTACGAATCTTTCGACCTTCGTGATGAAAATGTTCCTAGTCTTGTTTTAATAAGCAAAACATGGTGGTTGTCAATCACCATATCCCCATACTAGTTTGTCACTACACTTTTGGAATAAAACACAAGAGAAATCCTTTCGGTCCTTTTTCTTAAAACATGTTTTATTGACAAATCAATCCAAGACTAGTATTTTCCAACAAACTCATTTAAACAAGATCATATATACATGCATCACATTTTGAGAACACTATTATGATTAATCACATTCCAACACACAAGTATATCACAAACTACTCCATGAAAACAATCATATCTAAACACAAGTCATAACAAGGTAATTAAAACAATTCAAGAGAATAGATTTCCATAACAAAGTTCATAGAATACCTAAACTTTTGTGATTACAAGAATTAGAAATCGTGGATTGTAGCAACCACGTGCCTCCAATCACCTAGGATCACCGCACAACTCCAAACCACCAAACAATGGACAAGAATGGTTCCTTCCTTGCTTACGGACGCTTTACAAGAACTACTAAGCTTTTGGGTTGAAATAATAGGGTAAGTGTTAGTTTTGGTGTAAACTAATACTCTTTTGGTTGTGTCACACTTAGTATACAAGTACTAGGTCCATTATATAGCTAAAGCTCTTGCTTAATCGCCCAAAAACGTTCTCTCCAAGTTAATATCAAGAAATGATCGGACTCAATGATTATGGGAGTTAAGACAACAATAAATGCGAATTTGTGTAATCGCAATGCCGAAACCGGATCGGTTTCTAGGCCGACCGAATCGGTAATAGCTTGATTAATCGCCCACCGGATCCGGCTGCGGGTTGCACCGATCGGTCGGGTTTTGCTTATTTTGACTTGTTGTCGACTTCTTCCTTTGCGCTTCATTCTTTGCTTACGTTGATGATTTCCAAAGCCAAACTTGATCTTTCCTTGTCGTAGATGCTTCAAATCACTACGCTCCATATCATTGAATCCACAAGCTTCCAATCTCAACTTCCTTCCTTAAGAATCTTCCAAATGTGTAAAAACTTCATTTCTTCATTATTCGCGATACACGGCTACATATACATACACAACACGCATCTTTGCACTTTTGCAAGAGTTATGAGTAAATATAGCCGAATATCATGCACAAAACCGACAATAACGCTACTAAAACATGTTCATTTTAGACGTTATCAAATTCCCCCACATTTAAGCTCTACTCGCCCTCGAGTAGGTCAAACATTTGCAAAGATTGATTTCAATGGTCCATAACTCCATGGTTCCAGAAAAATGTTACAATTACCAATAAAGATAATTATTATTTTGCTTATAATATGTGAAAATCTTCTAAAAATGAACCAAACACTTTAGATAACATAACTAGGATACCTCACAAATGGCTTTAAGATTTCACTCAACACTCATATATTGGTGGGTATATGTAAATCACTCAATGCCTAGTCATGATCAATGCTTTTTACCATAAGCTTGTACAAGTATCAAAACAAAGAAAATAAATTCATCAAAGAGGTCTTTTATTCGGGTTATAACGTTAAGGCTAAGGGTTCATAATAGGTATAGATAAGGCATGTGATAGTTTATGAAATTGGTTTAAAATAAAAAATAAAATCAAGTCCAAACCTCCATGGTGCTAGTCATCATACAAACCACGATCCCGAAAAATGATTATTACTCCTCTTCTCATATCGATTCTCCGCAAATATGTATAACTCGATTTAGCTCATTGGCCAATCAATATCCATCATATAGCTCCTTGGCTAATTTTTTATTTATTTATTTATTTTTTTTTATTTTTTTTAACTTCTCCTTCTTCATATATCACAACTCCCCCACACTTCGTATAAGCATCACCACAAAAATACAAATAAGAAGTATGCATCCTTCGTCTTTGTCGGAATGGCACACATGAATGGCAAAGTGCGGCTAACTCGTAATCATCGAAAACAATCCAATCATTCCAAACAACTAGCAACAAACCATTGGACTTGATAAGGGTTGGCTAAAGCTTAAAGGTGTAAAATATTTTTGTATTTTTCTGGATTAAACAAAATTGAAAAGGAATGGCTCGAGAAGGTGTAACTAGGGTATCTAGTGCTAAAATGAGCACTAACAAAATGGGTCCATGTGAGTGGTTAACTAACCGATGTGGTCACTAATATATCATTAGATGTAAAATGGAAGGCCATTTGGGTTATTCCTAAGGTGCCTCTTATCACTTGAAAATATTTAGATCACTCGAAAGTGATTTTAACCGTAATGCATAACTAGTACAAGTTCTAGAATCGACATAATCACCGGCACACTCATAGCAAATATAAAACAAAAGATGTGTTTTATACAAAAGAAACCTCACAAAATGTGGGAAAAAGGCTATTATGCATGCTAGAAAATGCTATCGAATCCAAATGAATTACTTGATAATTTGGTTCAAATCTAAAAATTTTCAAAACCTCATTTTACCATTGAAATCCCAAATTATGTATTTTAATTATCAATACGCGCGAAAACCATTAGACCATCAAGGGCGAATTTCTTCTAATCACTTGCATCCAAAAGTTATCTAAAAAAATAAAATACGTACCATTTTCCTATTTTCTTCCCTCCCCATACTTAAGTTTTGCATTGTCCTCAATGTAATGAAAATGATGTAGAAAACTAGAAGGGGTTGAATAGTTTACCGATTAAAACTTTGTTTTGAACTTATTGAAAGATCAATTTATATTGATCTTAAGTACGTTAATGAAATATGCAAGCAATATGTAATAAGTAAATAAGGAAAGAAATGATCAAACCACAACAAGTTGTTTATAGTGGTTCGCCTACAAGGACTCTTTTTCCTTGCCCTACTCCACCCCCGAGTCTCACACTCGAGAGTTTAACTTCACTAGTCAACAAGCTCCTTTCACCGCGGAGAAAACCTTTACACTTCGCTTACACTATTTCCGACACTAAGCTAGATGTCGAGTTCTTTCCAAGGGTACAACTACTCCCACACACAATGTATTTTGAGGACTAAAATACTAACCACTCACACTCACAAGATTATGATGGTTTGATACAACAATGAAGTATGAATCAACACTAGATCATACAACACTAAACAAACAAGACTTCCAACTTCTCGTTGAAGCTTGAATATGACTTGATCTTCTTTGCTACAAAAGAGATCACTAATATGATATGCAACCGAGTTAGAAAGGTTGAGAGAAGATATGTATGAGAGTATGTTAGAAAGGGATGAGAAACTACTTGGCTTGGCATTGCTATTTATAGCCAAATGGACAGAGTTGCTCACGGACGGCGGACCCTTAAAGGGTTCCGCCTGTACCATTTTGGTACCGCCGGTCCGACAACAAGATATCAAATCTTGCTTAAAGTCAACTCAATCTAAGAGAGATTGTGCAAGATATGGAGAGTATAAATCTTCACAAAATATCTAATGGAATCTACAAATGATTCCCATGATGTAATACATGATGTCAAATGTTGTATTACTATTAATAGAAATATGCAATGCTTAAGTAGTGTTTGGTTTTAGGAACCTAACACATTCTACAAACTACTATCATACATAATGATTAGAGTCATATCAAGATGTTACTAATCATAAATGTAAATGCTTGAATGATGAATATATTTGTTTAAGAAAGCTTGTTTTAATATCTAATAAACTTGACAAGCTTTAAGCTTTTATAAATTAAATTTACTTTTGTCGTTAACAAAACTTAGGCAAAGATCAAAAATATAAATAACGCTTAATGACGATATTTGTATTAACAATCTCCCTTTTGTTGAGGACAAAATATAAATTTTATTTTATAAAAGAAACAAAGTTTGTACAAGAGTTATAAAATATTAGTTTTAGAACTTGAAAAGGAAATGATAATGTGTAGTATGAAATTTGACTTTTATGAAAGTCAAAGAATTCACTAGTTGATGCATGATGTTGACTTTTCGTAAAGTCAGTATGCGCTTGACTTTTAAGAAAAGTCAAGTATTATCAATGAGGGTTCTGCTTGACTTTTAGAAAGTCAATTTAGCGCTTGACTTTTCGTAAAAGTCAAATATAAATAATTTCCAAGTTCTATATTTTCTCCCCTTTGTCTCAACAAAAGAAGAAGCTATGCGGAATGTAATGAGTCGAGCTTATTATCTCCCCTTGTTCAAAGCTCCCCTAAATTGGGTGCTTTAATGGGAAGATACATGGATTGTGAAAATAAAGCTACAAAAAAATGTTAGTAATAATGATCATTCACAAGCATTTCCAAACACTATGTAATGACACCAACAACATAATAAACAACATTCATTTGTTAAAATTTTTCATGAGTAAAGGTCATGAAAAGAGAACACAATGATGTGTTTCTAGTACAAGAGAAAAGAAAAAAAAATTATCCTAAAACAAAAACAAATAAAAGACTATTCTAAAACCATCCTAAAGAGATGGTGGATGGGAAAGAGCGTTGAGACGCCAAGAATGCGGTTGAGGATGAACCTCATTTCCTCGTGGAAGTCATGGACCATAATCCGGTCCGTTTCATTTGTTTGACCCGCTTGCTCACAAGTTGAGCAACCGTGCCTGGAGGGTAGAAAGTTTCATGGAGGTTGTGGTGGTGGAATGGTTGATGTGTTGGTGGTGTTGGGATGTTTGGAGTGGTCATGATGGATGCAAGCAAAGCACTTTGCATTTGCATTGTCTCACTTAAGTGAGAATCCACCATGCCTTTGAATTGGTGGAGGTTGTGGAGTTCGGCTTGAATCTCTCTCTAGTGGGATTGTCATCCCACATGCTCTCCGAATGTCCTCAATGTGAGGGACATTGATGATGGAAGTGGATGATCCCGATAAAGGACCATGAATGTCTTTGTGAATGGGGTGGAAAAGGAGAGGTCTTGGCCCTACGGGGCGTTTGGGTCAATGGATGACCGAGGTGATTCATGAGCGATTCGCTCAATGGTGCCAAAGGATGGCAATGGTGGTGGGTGACTGGCCTAGAGGCAAGTCTTCCAAGTCCTCTAGGAAAGGATTTGGTGATGTTGGTGGAGTTGAGAATAACTCCATGGGAGTGAGAGGGAGACCTTGGTGAAGGTGGTGATGGTGTTTTGGATGTTTGGATGGGTGCCGTGGAGGTGAAGTAGGTGCTTTGATGGTGGTGGAGTGGTGATCACAATGTGATGAAGTAGGTGTAGCCAAGGTAGGTGTGTATCATCTCTAATGGGAGATGAGATTGTAAGTGGTGAGGAGTCGGATGATGAGCTAAGATGAGTAAGACAACAAGGCCTTACGCTAATTCTAGCGGTTTTCTTGCAAGGTTTTGGTGATGATTTAGTCATTTTAACTTGGGTTTTGATTTGCTAGATAGTAATGAGAATAAGAAAGGTGTGAGGATGATCATGGTAAAGCCTTTCAATTTATAGAGGTGTAAAATGTTGAGAGATGTGTTTGATTTGATGTTGAACCATTGAAGAGATGAGGTTCCTCATGATTTGGAAGTGGGTTGAATGCTAGTCATGTCACCCAAGTCAATCCATTCAAAGAAGATGGAGTGAAGAAGAAAAGATATGCAATAAATGTGTTCTAGTGAGTGGAATTTCCTAATATTCAGACCCACGGATTGAAGGTACCAAAATTTTGGTTCCTTCCTTTATGCAAAAGGGCTCCTTGGGTGGATTTTTCAAATTTTGAATTTTGGTGGAAATGGTTTTCTTACATTCCTTAGTGAGTAATACTAGTTCTAATAACAAGATAAACTAGTTAAGATTGATTTATGAGTGATGGAAGATAATTTGGAATTACGAAGAGTCGAAATTTAAAATTACCCGGAGGATCCACGGCACCAAAATCATACATGCACGGAACCCAAAAAGGGTGCCGCCTCGTCCGCCTCAGACAGATATGGCGGTACCAAAATTCATAAAGGACGGTACCAAAATAAGGGTGCCGCCTCGATCCGTGGAGGTCAAATTTGGATGAAAGTTTCCTAAAACCGAATTTTCCAAATCAAAAATTTTCTCAAAACCCGTTAAACTAAACATTTCTAGTTAGAAAAGTAAATAACACATATGTAAACATAGTGGAGCATAGATTAAGAGCAGGCTTATTGATTTTCACAATATAGTGAAAATGGGTAAAATTTGATAGCATACTTGTGCTATCCCCCGCATGAGATTGTTAGCATACACCATTGTTTCAAGTTATATTATCATCCTACATAATAAAAACAACTAAATAGTATCAAACATTAACGATAATGCATTGTTCCAAACACTCCTTAAAGTACCCTTATTTGTCCAACTTGTAAATCTTGTTCATCATCCTACCAAGGCACTTGAACATTCCCTTAGTTTGCTTGAATTTCACGATTCATTCTCAATTTCGGGAAGAGATGTGTAATACTCTTGAGGTGGAAGACGAGAGCTTGGAAGACCATCCTGAGCTATTTGATGATGATGATGAAGGAGTTGGAGGTTTAGCTCTCTTGCCTTTAGTCTTAGCAACTCGAGCATCACTCAAGGGCACAAAGATGTGAGGATGAGATCATATGAAGGTG
This sequence comes from Chrysanthemum lavandulifolium, assembly GCA_022545495.1. NCBI lineage: Eukaryota > Viridiplantae > Streptophyta > Magnoliopsida > Asterales > Asteraceae > Chrysanthemum > Chrysanthemum lavandulifolium. Next base: position 206,629,923 of record CM040238.1, read on the forward strand.
CATCCCTTTGGGGTTGGTGGAATTGGAGCAAAATTTCTATAAAGACGGGTGAGAAGCATCCCGTATGGAAGAGCAACGGATCCTCGAGTTGGAATATCAATCATTCTCCTAGCTATGTAGTAGGCTGTTGAATGGTTGTCGGGTGGACAAGTTGTAAAGCATGTGGCAAAGACAAGCGCTTATGTGATCCCTATTCCTATGGTGCTAATGACGCTTGCTCTAAGTAACTCCTCCCATTTCTTAAATTGCTTAAGTTCATTGAGCTCCATTCCATATGGATCTCGGTCACCTCTTTTCCTTTCGGGTGACTCGGGTTGTATCCGCTTTTGGGTTAAAAGGTGTTCACGGATGACATCCTTATCGGCTAAACGGGTTACGTAGGGAGAGAGCGGTCATTGATTGCATCAAGGGCGTGAGTGACCACTTATCCGTAGACACAAGTTCCACGGTTGGGAATTCCTAGTACTCTAGCAAAGTCACTTAAAGTGATGGTGTAATCATTTTGGTTGATTCTAAAGCTAAGACAAAACTCATCATCTTCATCACTAAAACCGTCACACTAGCATAGAATTCTAATACGAACCTAGGACAAATTGGTTCATCAATGTCAAGAAGACAATCGAATTGAATGGCGGCTAGTTCTTCACGAAGATTGGTATGCTCAAGGAAGGATGAGTGAATGGTTCTACCTCGTGGAAATACCTTGATTCTAGACCCCTAAATATTTCTACTTGTTCCTTGGTGAGTCCTTTGGTTTTGTGGTGTTTGGGAATGTAGTTAGGGTGTCTTTGTGATCATAGAATCTTGCGGCTACCATGGTTATTCCTAAGGACAAGAATTAACATGTTAAAATGAAAATGAATTTTAATATTTTTGATTCTAGTGTGTGTCTATATGAAAACAATTTGAGTCATGCGGTTATCTCGACTCATTTTATGCACAAAATGGTTTTAGTGGAGTGTTTGGCAAATACCATGAGATAACCCAAATGCTCCTAATTCAATGTGGCTACATTTGAATATACCCGGAGTGCATATTAGTTATGCAATACCTTTAGTATTCAAGAGCATGCAAGTGATGAAAATTCTAACGCTTCTATTTGTATTAGCAATGAAAATATTTTCCTATAAGTGAGAAGCTTTTCAAAACTTTTGACATGGGGTGTTTGGTTGTTTGAATAAGGCCTTATATTTATTATCTATCAATTAGTGGGAAACATGATTTGTTTATGCAATATGATAATGTAGTACCTAATTTGAATGACTAGTTATGCAATTTGCCAATTGAATTCATATTTGGTATAAAAGCATACATAGAACCCCATGTAATGATTTGTGATAGTTTTGTGCATAAATAAGAATCCTAGACTCGTAATTAAGAGATGAAATGTAGTTAGGATACTTACAATGATGTTATCTTCAGTGATTAGTGAGTGGGAAGATGACAATAATGAGCTTGGTTTAAGTTTTACACGCTTTGGTAAAGTGGGTTGTGAGGAAGAAGATGTTATGTTTAAAGTCGTTTTGTTTCAGAGACATTGACGGACCGCACGGCACCAAAATTTTGGTTCCGTCCGTGTTGTCGCTTTGTGCCGTGGCTACATGAGCGTAAACAAGACAAAAGTTTGACTATTCTAATGTTTTAGGCTATGTTTATTCTACATGCTTGGTTCCATTAACCCTAAACCAAGTCTAAGAAGATTAAAAGGTTCTCGCTTAAGAGGTTTAGTAAGGATGTCGGCAATGTTGTCTTCGGAGGATACTTTCTCGATTGAAATGTTTCCTTTTGAACATTGTCGCAAGAAAGTGATGACGGATTTCAATGTGCTTTGTACGAGCATGTTGAACGGGATTCTTGTCGAGATCGATGGCTCCTTTGTTGTCGCAGTATCACAATGTCGTTGAGATGAATTCCATAGTCACGAGAGCTTGCTTCATCCAAAGAGCTTGTTGACATGCTTTTCCTACCGAGACGATTCTCGCTTCAAGAGTAGAGATGGCTAAAGCCGCTTGCTTTTTGCAAACCATGAGGTGAGACAATGTCCAACAAAAGTGCAAATACCACTTGTACTTTTTCTATCGACATAATCACCGGCATGATCCGAGTCGGCATACACTATGGTTTCTATACCCGCTCCTTTGGGATACCATAATCCTAAACATGTTGTTCCCTTAATATATCTAAAATCCTTTTAATGCTTCTAAGTGTGATGCCTTTGGGTTTTCTTGAAAGCGAGACATAGACAAACACTAAACATAATGTCGGGTCTACTAGCCGTAAGATAGAGTAGGCTACCAATCATTCCTCTATATTTAGTGTTATCTATGATTCACCTTCTTCGTCCTTGGTGAGTTTAGTGTCCAAGACATGGGTGTTTTAGTTGGTTTGGAATCTTCAAGACCAAATTTCTTAAGCATGTCTTTTATATATTTAGATTGGTTAAAGAAAATACCATCTTCTAGTTGTTTAATTTGAAGTCCTAGAAAGAAGTTTAACTCACCCATCATACTCATTTCAAACTCGTCATGCATGATTTTAGAGAAATCATTACATAGTTCTTGACAAGTTGATCCGAATATAATGTCATCAACATATATTTGAACAATAATAATTTGCGATTCTTTTTCTTAGTAAAAGAGTATTATCTACTAATCCCATAGTATATTTGTTATCAATAAGAAAAGTCTTAAGACGGTCGTATCAAGCTTTAGGTGCTTGTTTAAGGTCAGATAATGCTTTCTTGAGTTTGAAGACATGATGTGGTTTCTCAAAGTCGGTAAAACCGGAGGTTGAGCAACATACACTTCTTCGTTAATAAACCCATTAAGAAAAGCACTTTTAACATCCATTTGAAATAATTTGAAATCATAAGCACATGCATAAGCAAGTAATATTCTAATAGATTCAAGTCTAGCTACCGTGCATAAGTTTCATCATAGTCAATTCCTTCTTGTTGATTATAACCTTGTGCAACAAGCCTAGCTTTGTTTCTAGATACTATACCATTTTCGCCCATTTTGTTTCGAAGACCCATTTTGTTCCAATTATAGTTTGATCTTTAGGTTTTGGAACTAGTTTCCAAACATCATTTCTAATGAATTGGTTTAATTCTTCTTGCATGGCCATTACCCATGATTCATCTTTTATTGCTTCATTTATGGTTTTGGTTCAATGGTGGATACAAAACAAAAATGATTACTTTGATTTTGAGCTTGTGATCTTAAGGTTCTTTGATTAAGTTTTCCTATGACCTTTCTAATGGATGACTTTTAGATTCTTTTATGTTGACAATTTCCTTATTTAATGGTTCATCTTCCTTGTTATTATTAATTTGACTTTCAATTATTTGACTTTCAACTAAGTCATCATCTACCAAAGGTGATGTCTTAGAGGAGGTGGACTTTCGTCAAATGTTATGTTCAACGATTCCTCGACTATCATTGTTTCTTTATTTAGGACAATGTAAGCTTTACTAGTTTGAGAGTAACCAAGAAAACACCTTCATAAGACTTTGGGTCAAACTTGGTGAGATAATCCTTAGTGTTAAGAATAAAACATTTGCAACCAAAGACTTTAAAATATCCTAATGTTGGCTTTTTACCTTTATAAAGTTCATATGGTGTTTTGTTTAGGAAAGGACGATTAGGACTCTATTTAAAATATATGTAGAAGTATCAACGGCATTACACCAAAACTTTTGAGGAATGTTTTGTTCATTAAGCATTGTTCTACTCATTTCTTGAATTGTTCTATTTTTACGCTCTACTACTCCATTTGATTGAGGTGTTCGTGGAGCGGAAAAGTTATGTGTTATACCATTTGCATCACAAAAGTTTCCAAATTGAGTTTCGTTGTCAAATTCACGACCATGATCCGCTCGGATCGACACAATTTTGACACCTAGAAGATTTTGAATTTTCTTGCTAAGTATTTCAAATTTATCAAAAGCTTCATTTTGGTTTTCAAAATAACGTCCAAGTAAACCTTGAGTAATCATCTACTATGACCAAAGTGTATAAGTTGCCTCCATAGCTTCTTATAGCGGATGGTCCAAACAAATCCATATGTAATAATTCTAGACACTTAGATGTAGATATCATATTTTTAGATTTGTGACTACTATGTGTTTGTTTACCAATTTTGCAAGCGCCGCAAAAGTGTTGGTCATATTTTAGTTTTGGCAAATTCCTAACTAACTCTTTTGAAGATAGGTTTTGTATAAGTCTCATATTAGCATGACCTAAGCGCCTATGCCAAAGAGATGAGCTATCGCTAATGTTGTTAGGCAAAGTTTGTCATTATATGTTTTATCTATTTTCATGACGATATGTTATTTTTCCTAACTCCTTTAGCTATGGTGATACCATCTTTTAGTATTTTACTACCATTTTCATCAAATAGTACTTTATACTTTTTATCACATAGTTGACTAATACTAAGTAGATTAAATCCTAACCTATCCACATGAGCAACATTTTCAATGGTTAGAGAGTTATGAGCAATCGTACTTTGCCAATGATTTTGCTTTTGAGATTGCTACCGAAGTGACATTACCTCCGCCATACTCTTGGTATGATGAGAAGAGACTTTGTTGCCCGTCATGTGTCGTGAGCATCCACTATCTTTTATCCATTCATCGTGTTCCAATCCAACTTTCAAACATACCTAAGAAGCGAATAACTCAAACATTTGGTCCCCAATATCTCATGGGTCCGTTTGGGTTAAACATACCATTTATTTGATTCATGTATGGAAATGATTGATAAGGGTTCCATGGCATGTAACTGGAGTTTGATATGGTCTAGAAAGTTTTGATTCCAACCGCTGTGTTGGTAGTTATGTTGAACGTTGTGGTTGCTCTTAGGAAAGGGCGTTTGGCAAAAGAAGTTTTATGTCGTTGTTGAGTAGTTTTGATCTAAATTCATTTTAATAAGTCCTACTCCCGATATAATGGCTGGTTTTAGTTTAACATTATCATTGGTTTTCTTTGTTATTTTAACAAATTCAAGACGGTCCAGACATGAACATTCTTCTCGTCAAGTACCATGTACTGCTTTTAGACAACGGACGGAACCCTTTTTGGTTCCGTTCGTCCCGGTCAGACAAAGCAGCAGATTTGATGAATGTTCGCCTTTTTCGGCCGCTTTGTTTTGACTCTTAGGTATTAAAACTTCATTAAACCCTAGCCCATTCATGTCTCCCGGTGTTTTATGGATTTTAACTATTTCATCGGCAATAGCGATGTTTTTGTTAAACCTTTAAACTTAGAATTATTTTCTATTAAAACTTCTTGTGTGAGCTTTAGTTTTTCTATTTCAAGATTTAGCTCTTGACATGATTTACAATCATTGTCATTTGCTTTTCCTTTTCAAGTCGCTTAGCTTTTTCTTTTAACTCATATACCTCATTTTCCAAAACTCCTTTTAGTTTTTAGAAATTTATTTTAGTTATGATTTTTAGACTTAGCTCACACAATTGATTATATTGTTTTTGCAAGGTGTCATCATCTATGGAAGAATAAGAAGAATCGGAAAGTACCTCATTTGACTCATGTGCCATTAGAGCGATCTCTTCCTTGCTTGATTCTTCATCGCCTTCACTATCACCCAAGCACCGCTACAAAAGCTCGCTGAGTTTTGCTCTTAGGTGGCTTGGGACATTCTCCCATGAGATGACTTGCATCACCACATCTAAAACACTTTCTTTCACCTTTGTTCTTCTTATCATCCCGATCTTTTCGAATGGCTTTTCTTCTCGAGGTTGTCTTACAAACTTTCCTCTTCTTCTAAAGAACTTCTTGAAATCTCTAACGCCATGGCATACTCCTCATCTTCACTATCGGAACAAGATTCACCATCATCGCTGATTCCGCCTTTGCTTTAAGAGCAACGGATTTGATCTTCTCCTTTCTTCCTTTGATGATCTCGTAATCTTTCTCCATTACCATTTCGTGAACTTTGAGGTTGCCAATTAGCTCGCCTAGTGACATTATTGAGAGATCTTTGATTCTTCAATAGCGGTCACTTTAGCTCCATTTGGGATGGAGTGCTCTAAGAAATTTCCGACAAAGTTCTTACTACGAAAAGATTCGTCAAGTGCTTTAAGTGATGTAATGATAGTGTTAAACGAGCAAAGCCACAATCAATGGTTTCATCTTCGTGGATAACAAATTGTTCATATTGTTGAACAAGAAGATCAATTTTGTTATCCTTGACTTGTGAATTACCTTGATGTGTAACAATTAAAGATTCCCAAATATCTTTAGCGGTTTCACACATAAAAATTCTTTCATATTCTTTTCTAGGTAAAGCATTATAAAGCATCATTTTAGCTTCATTATTTTTAGCAACTAATTTCTTTTGTTCATCAACGGAAATATCTTTTGTTGTAGAACTAAAATCTCCTTTAACAATAATAAACCAAAGATCTATATCTTTTGATTTTACATATGTTTCAAAACGGTTTTTCCAATAGATAAATCCATTGGTTTCAAAGAGTGGTGGTCTTTGCATAGATTGCCCTTCTTTAAAGTTTTCGTAATCCATGGATCGCTTCAAGTTTATAAAATACAAGTTATTTTAGAAATTCTTGAGCAACGAGGCTCGTACCAATTGTAGAAAACTAGAAGGGGTTGAATAGTTTACCGATTAAAACTTTGTTTTGAACTTATTGAAAGATCAATTTATATTGATCTTAAGTACGTTAATGAAATATGCAAGCAATATGTAATAAGTAAATAAGGAAAGAAATGATCAAACCACAACAAGTTGTTTATAGTGGTTCGCCTACAAGGACTCTTTTTCCTTGCCCTACTCCACCCCCGAGTCTCACACTCGAGAGTTTAACTTCACTAGTCAACAAGCTCCTTTCACCGCGGAGAAAACCTTTACACTTCGCTTACACTATTTCCGACACTAAGCTAGATGTCGAGTTCTTTCCAAGGGTACAACTACTCCCACACACAATGTATTTTGAGGACTAAAATACTAACCACTCACACTCACAAGATTATGATGGTTTGATACAACAATGAAGTATGAATCAACACTAGATCATACAACACTAAACAAACAAGACTTCCAACTTCTCGTTGAAGCTTGAATATGACTTGATCTTCTTTGCTACAAAAGAGATCACTAATATGATATGCAACCGAGTTAGAAAGGTTTAGAGAAGATATGTATGAGAGTATGTTAGAAAGGGATGAGAAACTACTTGGCTTGGCATTGCTATTTATAGCCAAATGGACAGAGCTGCTCACGGACGGCGGACCCTTAAAGGGTTCCGCCTGTACCATTTTGGTACCGCCGGTCCGACAACAAGATATCAAATCTTGCTTAAAGTCAACTCAATCTAAGAGAGATTGTGCAAGATATGGAGAGTATAAATCTTCACAAAATATCTAATGGAATCTACAAATGATTCCCATGATGTAATACATGATGTCAAATGTTGTATTACTATTAATAGAAATATGCAATGCTTAAGTAGTGTTTGGTTTTAGGAACCTAACACATTCTACAAACTACTATCATACATAATGATTAGAGTCATATCAAGATGTTACTAATCATAAATGTAAATGCTTGAATGATGAATATATTTGTTTAAGAAAGCTTGTTTTAATATCTAATAAACTTGACAAGCTTTAAGCTTTTATAAATTAAATTTACTTTTGTCGTTAACAAAACTTAGGCAAAGATCAAAAATATAAATAACGCTTAATGACGATATTTGTATTAACAACACACTCACATTCGTTAAATAAATCCCAATCAATCACCCTTGGAACCAAACATGTCCTATGTTGTAACTTCGACAATCTTTCTCGAAAAGCATGTTTCTCTCCATCGGTGAGATTTTTGAATTTTAAATTAGCATTTGCTTCCTTTTCACACTATACTTAACCTTCTTCTTCTCGCTCCTTTCACAAAACTTCGTAACAAGCGGGTTAATTGAATTTCCTCCCACCGAGCTCCCTACAATAATTCTCAGAGAAATCACAAAATAAGACCATATAAGAGTGTTAGAACAAACAAGAAGGTTAGAGAAACCTCTAAGATACATTTCAAAATTTCAAAAAAATCCACACGTAAACCACAACCGGATTCGGTTGGATCACCAACCGAATCGGTTTCAATATGTCAGACACCAATCGTTCGGTTGCAATGCGCAACCGAATCGGTTGTGCAGACTGCATAAGGCATTTTCCTTCAAATCCTCATAATCTCGAATTTCTAACTCCCAAACCATTCTTAGATCGCATTCTATCATCCTCAATGATTCCCACATCCTAGAATTACTCTACTCTTGCTTCCAAATCATCAAACATCTAACATCTTAGAACTCATTCTATATTTAAAAATCATTAGTTCTAATAATGTAGCATCCATCACTCTTAAAAACATATCATCCTTCATAATGAATTACCAATTGCAACTTATCTCATTTCATAAGCACAACCCAATTAATTCCGAAAAATCTTATCATCTAACATCCAATCTATGATGAATCAATCAATCAATCTCTTGTTGTAATGCACTCCTATATCAATTACCCACTCAATCCTAAAATATTACCACTTAATTCGAATTATAACAAAACCCTCAAATTGGTGACCTAATATTCAATTCGAATCAAATGTTCTATTAAAACCTTAATTGAGTTAATTGAATGTAGATGCTTACTTGCTCGGGTGCCATGATGTTATCCTACAACTTAAACAACTTTCAATCGCTCTCTTGGATGAATTTTGCAAACCACCGGAAAATTAGTGTGTGTGTGTGTTTTGAAAAAATGAAATTTTTATACTTTGGTGCAACCGGTTCAGTCAAGGACACAACTGTTTCGGTATGCTTTTTGCCAAATTTTGCTTTTTATATGTTTAACATGTTACTTAGGCATTTACCCTCCAAGCAACATTTTTTTTTACTCAAAAATTCCTGCTAAAGATTCACACAACATTCATTCACCAAATGAAATTTTGAACAATCATTCAATCTAAAAAAAACTCAACTCAACATATAAATGAACTAATCCAAACTCAACTCAAAACTCATAGTCATAATGCATTAAACCAAATTACCTCAATCATAAAATAAAAAAAGATAAATAAGAAACAAAAATACTAATGCATCAAATAAAAAGAAATAGTTCATGAAATTCAAGCAAATGATTGCTTGTTATTACGATCCTTGCCTTTTCCTCAAAATTCCTCAAAATACTCTTGTCTAAGAATATCCTCGCTTTGAAATTTTCCGGTCAACTCACGGAACGTTTCAAAAGTTTTGAATTTTCTCATAAATCTTCGTCCGTCCGGGCATAATATATCAAACTTCACATGCCATGCTCCATCTCCGGTTTGTCTCTTGTAAGTCCCCAACCCTTCGGGTTTCCACTCCAAATTCTTAAGTTGCACGGTAAAGATCCTAAAAGTCGGTCAACTTCTTGTAAACTAATATGTTTTTGAATGGGTATAGAAAGCTTCTATCGCGAATGCACGTTCCATTTCGTCCTCTATATCGAAATAAGGTGGAGTTAAAGGTCCAGACATTGGATTACCGTGGACATCACGCCCACTTCAAAACAAGTTAAATCATCATTTGCATCCATCCATTCCAAATCTTCCATACATTCTAAAATTGGTCCTCTTGGTTTTGGGTAGTATGTTTGCCTCGAATCCCATCGCCAATAGTCATGGTGCCTCCCCATGTCTATAATTGCTCCACAAGTTCGTAAAATGGCCTCCCCAACAATAGCGGTAAACTCTTGTCCACCGGAATATCCGGACAAGAAAATCTGCCAAATACGGTTGATAGCTAATTTGCACTTTTACATTCTTAACTTCTCCCATTGCCTTTGCTTGAGTGTTATCCGCCATAGTGAGCTTAGAATGATTAGGTTGCGGATTACTTAATCCCAAAGTTTTGAACAATGGATACGGCATCACGTTAACACTCGACCCGTCAGACGCCTAAAGCATAAACTGGTGTAGTTCCATTTACTTTGATTGGCAACACAAAATTACCCGGATCCTTTTCTTTTCTTGGCATGCCTTTAAACAAAATCCGATCTCAATCCTCATCCGTGAGATTCTTATCTTCCAACCTAGCCCTCGTTGGCATCAATGCATCCAACTTCTTTCGGTAAAGCACATTGATGAGTGTCTAAATACTCATCATTTTGTACAATATAAACTGCAAAATCATCTCGAAAACACTCGTAAACACATCAAAATGATCAAAATATCACAAATCGTTGTTTTATGTGTTTTAAATGCAAAATATCAAAATCGATGAAAAACATATCAAATTTGCAAAAACTGCAGCTTTAGTCCCCAAGTTTCAAAAGTTGTCAAAAACAACCCCGAGCACATAATTTCAAAAGAAAAGTCACCAAAGGTCCTTTTGGAAACAATAATTATCACATTTAGTCCTTTGGTGAAAAATCTAAAAGTTTTGAGAAATTACGCTTTGGTCCCCGAGCTTTTAAATTGGTCAAAATTAATCCTTGAGTTTCAAAAATGTCAAAGTTAGCCCTTGGATTATTGAAGTTTGGCAAGACCAACCTTTGACTACTCTTCATAAGTTACATGATTGGTCCTTGAATTCCAAATATTACATTAGTAGTCCTTGTGTTACTAATATCCTAAACCAAACCGGACCCTAATTATTTAAATCCAAGCCCAATCCTAAACAACTGTGCCCAATCCACTTATTATCCAACCCGTCCAAATCCCTTAACCTGCTACTCCAAACCCAATATTTAAACATAAACAAACCGCTTCTATGATCCTGTCTTCCCGACAGATTGTCTCGCATTCCCCTCCTCCGCCCACCTCTTTGCCACCCTACTACACCCTTTATCTCCCCACCTCACCTAACATCCCACCACATTTAATGCTTCCCTTTACTGCCTAAAGTATCAAACCCGCTTTGGCGCCAAAAATACATATGGCGGGATCACTACGCACATCCAAGTACGAGAATGATGGGATCCACCTGAAAAGTGAGAAAGAGATGGGAGTATAAAAGACCGGAAGGAAGGCGAAAAGGGAGTTAGTTTTTAGTTTTAGTAGTTAGTTTTTGAGTTTTTAAGCACTTTTTTTAGTTCACTGTAATTTTAAATTTCAACTTTTATGTTCTAAAGTAATTTCAGTTGTATTCCCTTTGTATTCTCCATTTTTAAAAGTTTAATAAAATTCGGATTGATTTTAAAAGCCTTGTTCAAGTATTCAATACTCTTTGTTTTCAGCTCATTATTGTCATTTATATCATATTAGCCTAGTTTCAGTATAAAACAGTTCATTCAAGTTCATTATAGCTTTTGTAAGCCTATGTTTGTTTTAAATAAATTCATACTCAAATTCACTCAATTGGTCAACGAAAGTCAAAAAGCTCATATTTGGAAGAATCACCTAGCTAGTTGAGTTGGAAATTGGAAATGGATTGAGACTACGCTTTCCTTGGGTTTATATCGGTTTGATGGTGGCATTTGGTTAATGTGTAAGTGTGATATGAGTCGGGCAAACAAAGTGAGTTTATATTCCTAAATTTAGCTTAATTTTGAAATTTATCGTTTATAATTGTAGAATTGTGCCACTTAGTTTCTTTGATGTTGGTTAGTTCGGTTTCATCGATTGCTAGCTTATTTCAATAACACGGTCATTATTAGCTTGTTTCTTATTTTTGCATATTATTTTGTTCAAATCTGTAAAATTGGTACTTGTGGAGATTGTGATATTTTCTTTGCTAAATTTGCCTCAAATCAACCTAATATGGATATTATAGTCGAATATTAGGATGTCTAAGTTTGGATAAGTAGCTTGAGAAGTAAACTTGATTTCGGTTTGATAAGTAGTGTTTGGATCAGTAGGTCTCACTGAGTTTGAGTTCATTTCTGTGAGTGGAATTAGTTGCTTGAGTTTAAATTTGTTACATATCAGTTACTTCTGCCACTAGTCTGTACTTTAGACCAAGGAAAGTCAAGATTACATTCACATTGTTCTCATGCTCATTTCAGTTTAAGTCAAAAGCTAAAAGGTTGCAGTTAGGTGTAGAAGTATTTAGGATAGCTTATTTAGGTCTCATTTCATCCACATTCATCATTTGTAGTCTGGTTGATAAGATCCAATCTCACTAAAGTCAAAGTTCCATTTCTGTTTTCAAAAAGTCAACATTTGAAAGAACAGTTTTACGCAAAACTTTGGGCAAGTTCCATGTATTCATTTTCGAGTCAATACTGTTGAAACTTGGGCATTTGCACCTTCAACTCGGTCAAGGGTTTAAAAGCTATTTTGCAAATTTTTCTATAAGCATTTTAAGCTTCAAATAAGTCGCTTTCAAAACGACTTAATGTGCTCGAAACCGAACATCGATTCGACGGAAATTGCAGAGCTTTTCACAAGCTCATGAGAGCTTGTGAGTGGCTCATTTTGGTTTACTTGTTCCTTTCGGGTCTACTCTAGGATCCCACATCCGGTTTTAGGTTTTAGCTTATTCAACTTATTTTTGAGCCGCAAGTAGAGGTAAACTGTTTTTAGATTTAAGTGTGATTCTCACCAAAGGCTTGTTTCGAGTTCCGGAGGTTTAGAGTAGCTAAATTAAGTTGCATTAAGGTAGTTTTAGCTTTAAATAGGTCCTGTGATCATTTGGTTCAATTAGGCGACTTTTAGCTTATTCCTAGAACTTATTGTAGAACATTTGCACCGCAGCTTCAATTTTCCATACACTAGCCCCCGTTTTGATATTTTCCTAGATTCGTAATAATATTTTAGACTTTCCTTGATTTTTTATATTTTTCCAAAGTATGGTTTGATGTTTTTCCTCATTTAATTCAGTTTTTAGGCATTTTTAATTACCATTTAATACAAATAAATCAGAAAAGCTTCAAAAAAATAATTTTTCATTTTTCCTAGATTAAGAAAAATATAAAAAGCAAAAAAAATAATTTTTCCAGATTTTTCCTAGTTTAATTTGTAATTTTTAGAATTTAATTAGTTTTAAATAGTTTTTAATTCACAAGAAATAGAAAAATAATCAGAAAAATACAAATTCAGTTTTGAAAATTCTATTTTGATATTTTAGACTTTTCCAATTCATAATCTTAATTTTCTAGCTTTATTTCCTAAATTCTTGTGTTTTAGGTAATTAATTCATAGTTAAAAATAGTTTTTAATTAGATAATTAGTTTTAAAAATAATTTTCCTTTTCCATAAATTTTCTTTTATCATTAGGATTGTAAAATGTATTTTCATATTTTTAGGATTTATCTTGTGTAATTTTCACGCTTTTTATTTGTACGCTTACGTAATTTTTATTTAAACGTAAGTTTTTAGTTTTAAGTTTTAAACGTTCATCATTTTAAATATAGTGATAGCGTTTATTTAATATTTTTAATCTTTTTAATTTCCTTTAATTTTCATTTTAGCCCTTGTAGTTTATGTCCTTTCTCCGTAGTTATAATAATTCCAAATCTCCTTTTCCGTCCAAATTCCTCGATCACTATACGTGAGGTGATCCATTGCATAGCTCGCTGGGACATAACGACCCGGGGAAACACTATACTCCTCAGATCTTCATTGCTTTGGTCTCAAGCTGTCTGGCTTTTGTTACGGTTGACCATTCACAAGTGGTTGATTTGTGTGATAAAACCTGACGGTTTGGACGCAATCACACATAATCTTGAAGAACTTCTATAACCGGCTTCTTTTCATTGAGCTCTAGAAATTTTTGTTCTAGATTTTCTAAGATAGCTTCTTTTTGGTTGTCGGTTAAGGGTTTAATAGTAGTAGTAGGTGACAATGGTGTGTAATCATTTTTGGTGGTGGAGGTTGTTGTTGGAGTTAGTTTATTTGATGATGGTTTTTTTCGGTTTGCTTTTCCCATTTTAACCACTTCCACTTCTTTCTCTTCCATGTTTGCACAAACTTCCACTAGCATCTCGTTGACTCCTTTTCCTTCTTCCAACTCGGTTATATTAACCCGCATTTCTCCCATACCAAAATCTACTTGACACTTGGTCGTGACAAGAAAATCTCGACCAAAACACACATTAGGTTCATCCGCATTTCCTTCTTCTAAAACAACAAAATCAGTTTCAAAGATATGTCCATGAATATTGACCTTCGATTTTGACCATCTTCCTTCCATATGCTTCATAGTCCATACACATGACCGATTTCGTCAAGAACCTCTTCCAAGATATAATTCTCCATAAGCCATATTGTCAGTGCATCCCAAGCACGCACTCCTTCCACTTCACAAGGCTGCCCAAATCTCATTAGCGGTGAATCATACACCGCTGATTGTGCTTGTGTAAACAAGACCACTCTTTTGTTTTGGGTAGTTGAACCTTGTGTTCACATACTTCTTCCATATCACCCGTGTCAATTCCCAATTCTTTCTTGCTTTCCTCCAAAATTCCTCCAATCTTTTCTAATGAACTTCGGTATCCTTGAATATTTCATCCAAAGTACGAAGGTATTCCGAGATTCCGCTCAAACTATCCATGTTACTAGACAACTTAACAAAGCAAAACAAAACAAATCCGAATGATTAGCGTTAAAGTTAGTAAAACAAGAACAAACTATAAAAACATATAATAAAACAACTAAGACATCTAACAAAATTAAAAACTCAAATAAAACTCAAAACCTAAAATGATAAAATCAACTCGTAAACTCCAACCGGATTCGGTTGGATCACCAACCGAATCGGTTGGTTAAAAATTTTAGATGTAAATACGAACCGGATCAGGTTGCGGGTCATGACCGATCAGTTTGATCGAAATTAATTTTTTTTTAGAAAAATATTAATGCAAATTAAGTGTCATTAAGGTGTACTAACTTCAGTTAATTAAATAAAACTCTTCATAAACTAATAATTAAATAACATATTAAATCTCATTAAAACTAAAATTAAAACTAAAACTAAATAAACTACCAATAAATTCTATCATGAAATAAACTATAACTGAAAAATTACTCCTAACCATTACCATCAACTATTAAAATAAAAATTAATAAAACTAGATTAACTAATAAATGACAAATGTAAAGAAAATAAAATAAGTAAAAACAATAAATCTAAGAACTGATTAAACCACAAAATTATTCTAGAAATCAAAACACAATAAACTAAGAAGATAGACAACCAAATTCGAACCAAAAATATTTTCACAGAATGTCTAACCGGATTCGGTTGGCTAACCAACCGAATCGGTTAGTTTGTAACAAAACTTTTTTTTTTTTTTTCAAAACTACTAATTTCAAAGAAAATTAAAGAAAAATCCCGGCAGCAGCGCCTAAAACTTGATGTGCTCCGGTTGGTGCAAGTTTTAAAATTTATAATCACGAATTAACCAGATAACCTATTAACACATACGAGCAAGTATACTCGTCCGCAATAGCAAAGTTTGGTAAGTCGAGATCGTCCCAAGGGATTTTTTGTTTTGAAATAGATTTGATTAAAAAGTTTCTAACAAGAAAGCTTGTCAAGGCTTCCTCAAATAAGTGTTCTAGTGAAAATACGAATCAAGAATATAAATATATACTTGTGTGTAGTCTCATGATCAACCAGAGATAGTGTTCATAAAGGTTTGGTGTATACTCTTAGTATGATGCACAAATCATAAGCAAATGATTCCCCAACCATGGTATTTGTTTGTAAAAATCATTCTAAGAACAAAAACATTTAGGTAATCCTTTCGGTCCTTATCCCAATGATTATCCTATAACAGCTCCATTTGTTTGCAACATGTTCTCATTAAATTTGTTCTTACGAATCTTTCGACCTTTCGTGATGAAAATGTTCCTAGTCTTGTTTTAATAAGCAAAACATGGTGGTTGTCAATCACCATATCCCATACTGAGTTTGTCACTACACTTTTGGAATAAAACACAGAGAAATCCTTTCGGTCCTTTTTCTTAAAACATGTTTTATTGACAAATCAATCCAAGACTAGTATTTTTCCAACAAACTCATTTAAACAAGATCATATATACATGCATCACATTTTGAGAACACTATTATGATTAATCACATTCCAACACACAAGTATATCACAAACTACTCCATGAAAACAATCATATCTAAACACAAGTCATAACAAGGTAATTAAAACAATTCAAGAGAATAGATTTCCATAACAAAGTTCATAGAATACCTAAACTTTTGTGATTACAAGAATTAGAAATCGTGGATTGTAGCAACCACGTGCCTCCAATCACCTAGGATCACCGCACAACTCCAAACTACCAAACAATGGACAAGAATGGTTCCTTCCTTGCTTCGGACGCTTTCCAAGAACTACTAAGCTTTTGGGTTGAAATAATAGGGTAAGTATTAGTTTTGGTGTAAACTAATACTCTTTTGGTTGTGTCACACTTAGTATACAAGTACTAGGTCCATTATATAGCTAAAGCTCTTGCTTAATCGCCCAAAAACGTTCTCTCCAAGTTAATATCAAGAAATGATCGGACTCAATGATTATGGGAGTTAAGACAACAATAAATGCGAATTTGTGTAATCGATTGCGTAAACCGGATCGGTTTCTAGGCCGACCGAATCGGTAATAGCTTGATTAATCGCTTCACCGGATCCGGTTGCGGGTTGCACCGATCGGCTGGTTTTGCTTATTTTGACTTTTGTCGACTTCTTCCTTTCGCTTCATTCTTTGCTTACGCTGATGATTTCCAAAGCCAAACTTGATCTTTCCTTCGTAGATGCTTCAAATCACTACGCTCCATATCATTGAATCCACAAGCTTCCAATCTCAACTTCCTTCCTTAAGAATCTTCCAAATGTGTAAAAAAAACTTCATTTCTTCATTATTCGCGATACCTGGCTACATATACATACACAATAAGCATCTTTGCACTTTTGCAACAGTTATGAGTAAATATAGCCGAATATCATGCACAAAACTGACAATAACGCTACTAAAAACATGTTCATTTTAGACGTTATCACCAGGCTAATATTATCTAAGGCTCCGATGTATCTTTGGGCAGAAGCTATTGCCACTGCTTGTTACACTCAAAACCAATCCTTGATACATACTCTGCATAAAAAAACTCCATATGAGCTGATACATAACCGGAAACCAAATCTATCTTTTCTACGTGTGTTTGGAGCTCTATGCTACCCAACAATTGACAGTGAAGATTTGGGAAAGTGAAATGATAAAGCAAACACTGGATTCTTCGTTGGTTATGCACATGATCGTAAGGGATATCGAGTCTACAACATACGAACCCGACATATTATAGAAACTATTCACGTGACATTTAATGAGTTGACCGAGCAACTGGCTCCTGGTCATATCAGTTCCGGTTCCGCGACTAATTTTTTTTCACCAGGGCCAATTAGTTCAGGTCTTGTACATAACCCCACTCTTGCAGTTCCTTGTGTACCACCTTCAGATGAAGACTTGAAGCTCTTGCTTGATCCAATGTTTGATGAATATTTTGAGTCACCAAGTATTGATACTCCAACCTTAATGGCTGTAGCTGCTCCTGTTCCAAACATTATCAATAGTCCATCTGTGTCTACTTCTGTAGGTCAAGATACTCCCTCTGCTAGTCAGTCACAATCATCATCAGATCTTCAATCTTCTTCGATACATCAAGGCACTGCAGTATAAAATTCTTTAGAAATAAATCCTTTTGCTCCTCCAGAAGATGCTCCGTTCGAAAACATATTTTCTCCTGAATCCCCTTCTGTGACATCTTCTTCAGTGGATCTACACACCGCTACCTCAGTTCCCTACCATCAGCCACATGAACATCTTAGAAAATGGACCAATGATCATCCGATTGATAACATTAGTGGGAATCCTTCTAGTCCGGTATCCACTCGAAAGCAACTTGCCACCGATGCCTTGTGGTGCTTTTATAATTCCGTACTATCCAAATTTGAAAATATTCAAGACTGCTATTGATGAGGTCTGTTGGTTCGATTTAATGCAAGAAGAAATTCATGATTTTGACTAACTTGAAGTATGGGAATTAGTACCACCTCTAGACTGTGTAACGATTATTTCCCTCAAGTGGATATATAAGGTGAAGCTTGATGAGAATATGATGTGTTGAAGAATAAGGCACGGCTTGTTGCTAAGGGATATCATCAAGAGGAGGTCATTGAATTTGAGGAGTCTTTCTCACCAGTTCCTCGAATAGAGGCGATCAAATTCTTTCTTGCTAATGCAGCCAGCAAGAACATAATGGTTTACCAAATGGATGTGATGACTGCTTTTCTAAACGGCGAGTTAAAAGAAGTAGACAATGTCTGTCAACCAGAAGGATTTGTGGATCCCGATCACCCTAATCATGTCTACCTTCTGAAGAAGGCTTTTTACGGGTTAAACCAGGCACCTACGTCATGGTATGACACTTTGTCAAAGTTCCTACTAACAGACAGATTCTACATAGGTGCTATTGACCCTACGTTATTCACTCGGAAAAAAGGCAAAATTTACTTCATGTTCAAATCTATGTTAATGATATCATATTTTCATCAACCGATCAAATGCAATGTGATCATTTTTCAAATGATATGAGCTCAAAATATCAAATTTCTATGATGGGTCAAATGTCATTTTTCCTAGGATTACAAATTTTTCAAAGTCTGGAGGCATTTTTATCAATCATTCTAAATATGAAAATGAAATATTAAAGAAATTTAGATTTGATTCTAGTGACCCTCTTGGCACTCCCATGGTGGAGAGAACAAAATTGGATGAGGACCTCTCGGGATCCTGATTGATCAAATTAAGTACCATAGTATGATTGGATCTGATACGCGTACAATGCGCGTTCTGGGTCAAAGGAACTTCCTTTTCGTCGAGCAAGTTTTTCAACACCCTAGGCAGTGAACCTAATCCTTGTAGTGTAGTATTAGGGTAAGCCTCGGGAATTGATATCGTTCTCTACGTGAATAAGAATGCTAGTGAGAAATTAATACGCTAAGGTCGGGGTTGAGGAAGTTTATTTTTTTTTATCTTTTTATGTTTTTTTAGAAAATTGAAATTACGAATCTCGGGGTTTGGATTTGGGGGTTGGTATTTCTACCGATTACTCTACTTATCTAATTATCTAATCTAAGGTGATTGTAGTCTATGTCTATTGTTGTATGCTCTTGTGAAGATTAAAAATGTGTTTACTTAGATGTTATTACTGCCTAGTTATCTCCTATTGATGGTTGAATTGTCACGTCCTTATTCTTAACGCGTTGTGTGTCTAAGGTTGTAGGGTATGCGTTTATCCCTAACTCTTTGAAGCTACCTAAGGTTAATGACTACGAAATCTCTAGGATTCATAAACTTAACACTAAGGTTATCTTTGGATATCTAGCCTACAATTCCACAAGTAACTATAAGCTATGGTTCAACAAAGACTAATCAAGCATTAATAACATAACGAATGACCTATGGCAATACTAGGTCAATCACAATTAAGATAAGAGACAACCAATCAATACTCAATACCTAGGTTTCATATATCTAAGCAAACACACAAGTAAATTAGCCGGACATGGAGAACATGCAAGCATACACACAAACAATTGAAGACATGATTAAATCAATGAAGTAAAACACTTATCTTGTTGTAAAATAGGGTATGGAACCCTAAGATATCGCGACAAGATGCCTTGGTTCGGTTTAGGTTTTACCCACAAAACTACTCTCTAAAAACCGAAAAATATGGATTCTATATATAGTGTTACAAAATGCGACAGCGTCACAATTTAATTGTGACCCCGTTGGGTCACCGCCATTAGGGTTTCGTCTTGGCCACGTCAACTCTGTGACGGCGTCACCTTATGCTAGTGACGTCGCCGACTTCAACCTTTGACGCCGTCTGGATCCAAATCTAGGCCGTCTGAGTTGCGACACCCTACTCTTTTAAACCTGATGTCGTCACTTGTAAATTAGCAATTTGGCTACTGAGTCGTCTCAAGATGTGTCACGACGGCGTCGCAATTAAGCAGTGACGCCATCCCCTTTCAATTCCAGCAGCTTTAGTATCTCGATTCTTGACTTTGGCCATTTTCTTCGTATCTTTGCACCTTTTCGTCCGAATAAGTGTCATTCTAGCAATTTGCCTTCAAGAGACCTAAAAAGTGAAAAGGAACGTAATTAAGTAGTAACGGATACAAAAGTGATCAATTAAGGGCTTAAAGATGAAAGTGAACCACAATGAGAAACATACTTTCCCCATTAACATGCATATAACAGAGCAACCAGCCCCCTTCAACATCTCTCATAATGTGTTCTACGCTGTTGAAAGCTAGATCCACGACCCCTCAAAAGTGTACCTTTTAAATTCTTATCAAATATCCCTACACTTGGTATTTGCTTATCCTCAAGCAAATGTGCTTTTGGCCAATTAATTTATAAATTAGGGGTCATGAAGCGTTAGTTTAGAATGATTCACAACACATATAAGCCCTGCAAAAGTCATAACAAGCATGAAAATTACATACTAGCACCTCACAGGGGGTGTTTGGATACTCTCATCTCTCGGGTGTATATGAAATATATCAAGTTGGAAATGGAAGATAAACACTCATTAACCTGTCTTAGTACATAGATTACCATAGGCTTGAGACTAGATCAAACCTCCATCGCTTTGGCATAAGAACCTAGGAAAAACTATCCAAGAGGTCTTTTAAAGGGTTGTAACGTTAGGCTTATGGTAGGGAAACAAAGGGTTTGGTGGGATAGGCGATATAGTGGTGGCAAGTCAAAAGTCTTTATGTTACAAGCATGCGAAGAATGGCGTTGCTAAGCCAAGACTCGACACTCTAAAATCTAGATAAATTGAAACAAACAAACATAAATTTAAAGATAGATGTAGGATGGTAGCCCGTATGTTTTTTCATTTTTTTAACAATTATTATTATTATTTTTTTCTTCATACACTTTTACGCTACCATCCTCTACGATAACATCAAAATAATAGGGATTTATAGGCACATCCCTACACTTGAGTTTTTATTACACTAACACTAATTTGACCCGAATTGAAAAGATAAAAAACTTGGAATACATTATTACGTAAATAAAGGGAATTTGAATTTAACGTTCCTTCCCGTAAATCCATAAAATTTAACTTTTCCCATGAGTCCCAATCGTCCCAAAACTGTGTACAAAGATATGACTCGACTTAGCAACTTATGCAAGCAACTAGATAATTGTACTAAGGGTTTAGTATGATAACAATAATGCACTAAAAGTGAGTGCATACAAGGTAGGCTAAGGCGATTTGGGTGTACATTTGGGGTGGATTGTAAACAATGCTCTTCATTGATATTCCGGAAAACCGAAACATCACGAGAACCGCGAAAAGGATAGGCTTTGAGGGGTTAACTAGGGGTATCGTGTACTAAAGATGAGTACAACGCAAAGGGTGTAGGGGAATTACTCAATCGATGTGGAAGAAGTAATTATATTACGGGTATCAAACAAGGGTTATTCTAATGCCTCTTGTCATTTAGTTATTCCTAACTAGACAAGTGTAGTCTTACTAGCGATCTCGGAATGCATCACAAAACAAGTTCTAGAATCTATTATACTACCGGTTCACACTCGAAGCATTAAAGTGGAATGCTTTAATTCCTACAAATCTAAGGGCGATCCTCACATTTTGCGTGGAATTTAAGTGGTAAAGGGTTTTTGTGCTAGTCATATAACTTCCTATCCATGTGATGCTTTATGAAGACTAATGGCCCACTTCTACATGTCATGAAATTTTTTAAATTTGGTGCCTAACTGATGTTTTTCATGATTTATTACACAATTGAAATTGGACAAGGCAAATAGTCAAGGATAAGCATAGTTTCAAAGTTCCTGTTTTATTTTCCTCCATACACTTAAACTGAACATTGTCCCTAATGTTCCCCGAAAGTATCAAAGTTATGATAATGGAAGGTAATTAAAAATGAAAGAAACTAGTACTCCCCTGATTAGCTCGGTTGGATTTGTTTGAAATAGTGGTTAGATCTTTCTTCAAGATGAGTGTTTGCGTTAAAAGCTCCTTCCAATCTTATGTATTTTCTTCTTGATAAAATAAACCTGCACACTTGAAGAAAACAAAAGAAACCTTCGCGTAAAATTGGCGGTAACAATATATATAAGACTCTACTAAACTAGGATATAATGCTTGTGGAATGGATGTTTACAGATTTTCTGAAAAATTAAGACCTAGAAAATTTTAAAAATTTATAAGTAGTTCAAAAAACAAGAAAAATTAGTAAGCAATTTCTACTCCTCCTGACGCTGTCAGGTATGCGATCCTAACGCCGTCGAGTTATGACCGACGCCCGTCAGTTATCCTGACGAACCGGTCTGCGATTTTACGAAAAAAATTCGGGAAATTTTTATCTTTAGAATCTGAAAATTTCCTACAAAACATCCATTTTGACTCGATACAAGCTGTGGAAAAACTAGAAAGGGGGGGGGGAGGGTTGAATAGTTTTACCAACAAAAACTTCCTTTTAATCTATTTAGATCGACTTATGTCAATCTATTTGGATATGTGTATTAGATGTTGATAAACAAGAATATAAAGGTAAGTAATGAAAAGATAAGAGTAAAAAGCATAAAACCACAATACGAGTATTTATAGTGGTTCGGCTACAAGGACACCTTCCTTGCCCTACTCCACTCCCCGAGTCACCTACTCGAGAGTTCGTAATCACTACACCAATCTTCTTATGGGGGAGAAGCCTTCACAACGTCGCCTACCCTTTTTCCGATGCTAGGCTAACCACCGGGTTCTTTCACTCCAAGGTGAACCACACCTACACGACGTCGCCTACCCTTTATAAGGTACTAGGCTAAGTACCTAGTTCTTTCACTCCAAGGTGAACTACACCTTCACAACATCGCCTACCCTTTATTAGGTACTAGGCTAAGCACCTAGTTCTATTGCAATGGAGGAACTACTACCACACTACACCAACGACTAATCCCAAAGGAGATCTACTCCTTTACAACATCATCAAGGATATCAATATCCTTGGATCTAATACTATTCTATCTTGTACAACAAAACACACCATATCGAATGTACATCTAAGGCACCTTTCACTAATGCCTTTTGACTAGATCTACAAGACACCTTTCACTAATGTCTTGTGTCTTCACTTCTAGGCACCTTTCACTAATGCTTCTTTGTCTTGACTTCTAAGCACCTACCACAAGTGCTTATCCTATAGACGATAGATACCCTTCACTAATATCTTCGTCTTGACACTTGAGACATCTTTACTAATGTCTTCAACACTACATTTCTTTGAAGAAGAAAGGAATCATCAACAAGAAGACTTCAAGAGCCTTGATGATGAGGAAGCATGACAACTCATGGACTTGAGCTTGCTCGACTTCAAAGGTGGTGATCTTCCCTTTAAGAGGAACCTAAAAGATCACACAAAAACAAAACTACAAACATAGATCTCTTGGATCTAAGGTTAGTGAGATTTAACTCATGGGAGAAAGTATGTTAGAAAGGGGTGAGAAATAATGAAGAAATGGCTCACTATTTATA
Source organism: Chrysanthemum lavandulifolium (assembly GCA_022545495.1). Taxonomy (NCBI): domain Eukaryota; kingdom Viridiplantae; phylum Streptophyta; class Magnoliopsida; order Asterales; family Asteraceae; genus Chrysanthemum; species Chrysanthemum lavandulifolium. The sequence goes on from CM040238.1 coordinate 206,653,471, forward strand.
GAGAAAAAATCCTACTGTTCCCCGGATCCCATGGATCCCTACCACAAGGGATCCGGCTAGCACAAAGCTAGGGATCCGTGGAACGCTCCTCTTTACCTATTGGTATTTTTGGTTATGGGTCATTGCTCATGGGTTATGGGTTGATCCATGGTTTTCTTTCTAGATACAATGTATCTTAAGGATACAATGAACTTGGTTAAGTGGTATATATAAAACCATGGGTTATGGGTCAATACATTTGCTAGTTTTTACCCATTCTAATATTTACATGTTTTTACCCATTTTAGTATATACATGTTTTTACCCATTTTAGTACACTTAGTTTAAGTATGTGCTAACCCAATATGTAAACACTAGTTGTTGTACATATGTATCTAAATCATAAAATCACTTATACTTGTTTTAGTGTTTTATGTGGAAATGTGAATATCTTAGAAACTATTAGTTCAAACAATTTACGTATTTTATTTGTTTCGTTAATATGATTTTACGTTTGTTATCGACAAAACCTTAGAAGATTGTAAAATATAAATAAACGTTACGTTTTTACGGCTTATTTGTATTAACAATCTCCCCCTTTTTGTTGATGACAAAACATAAAATTATTTTAAGGAAAAGCTAAAATTCGTAAAAGTTTGAATTTGTAGTTTTTACTTTCTTCTCCCCATTTTTGTCAAAACAAAAAGTGTTTGAAGGAAAGCAACACATCTTTTTTAAGGAAAACATGTGAAAGAAGTAAAATTAAAAAGAAATAGAGAGCAAGTAACGGGAAAGGATATCTTCTTTTACTCCCCCTTGACGAGTCCATCCCTATGCAAAGGCATCAAGTAAGTGATACTAATCTAGTTTGTTTGCATATAAGTTTGCAAAGGATTTCATCTACGAGACGAGTGTGCTCCCTCTAGATGATTGCAATTTTGCAAGGGGATGTCACGAAATGTAAACCTAGTATTGCAAGTAATTTGCAATGTATTGCTTTAATCTCTTCTAGCTTTGGGATGTCAAAGTCTTCATGTGTAAATTGAATAACTACAAAAAAAAGTTTAGAAAGCAAGTATAGTTCACAATTTCCTGCAAATGTGGTCCAAGTTAGTAGAAAATAGCTTTCTGTCTCACGGATCCCGTGGTTCCTCCTAGTAGGGATCCGTCTAGGCACTCTGAAGGATCCGTTTTATTGTTTAATTTCAAAGAAGGTGATATAACAAGTAATGTTATCACAGAAATGAGATATGAATACAAGATAATCATATCTCCAGAAAAACAACAAGTAGCATGTAATTTCCATTTAATAAAACTAGAGTTATGATATACATGACTCTAAAAACTAAGAAAATAAGAAAATATATGACCAGGAATTTCTAAACCAACTATCGCTTGATGCTAGGACACCACTAAAAATCTTCTAGCTCAAGTTTTGTTTAGGTTTGATCTCGTCGAAACGTTCGAGGAGATGATAGAACATGAAACGTTGGTCTTCTTGTACTTCATGTATCAAAATTTCAACATGTTGACAATGATAGCAATCTTTGTCATGGCTAGGTAGTGGTGGTGGAAGAAATGAAATGGCTTGATGCGAAGGATCAAGTGAAGCGGCTTGCGGAGCTTTAAACGATGGAGGTATTGGTGGAGGTGCATTTGAGAATGACTCAACCAAGAATGATGGTGTTGGTAGAGAAGTGTCAACATCCATATGGTCGGGTGGTTGACTTTGACGATTTCTCATAATCCAAATGTGATTATATGATGGAAACGACGAAAAGGAAGCCGGAGCAAGTGTTGACTCAACACCTTGATTTTGAACTATTATTCCTCCTAATGAGGAGAATGTTGTCGGCGGAAGCGGATGAGACGGCCTAGGAGGCAAGTCCTCTAGATTGTAGAGGTGTGGTGATGATAGTGGGGATGTAAATGAAATAGCTCTAGGAACTAATGGTGATGGTTTAGTGGAGATGATATTGTTTGGCCTAGGAGGTATGGTGGTGTTTGGTATTGGTAGTTTTGTGGGTATTATCCTTTTAGGACTTGTTTTGATTGGATGATGAAGGATCCTATCATTTGTTGGCTTGACCAGAGATGATTCGGTTTAAGAGATTTCGTGTATAACACGAGCCTTTTTCATGGGTGGTTCTTTGGTGGATAAGTTATACTTGGGGTTTTCCTCATGATGAGATGATTTCAAGAGGTTGTAAGAGCTGAAAGTTAGGATAAGAGTGATTACTATGGAGGTCCTAACAAAGTGGTTTATAAACCAAGAGATTTGGCAAGTGCATTTAAGCCTTAAGCCACTAGGATTCATTGGAATGTGATGATTAACATGCACAAGTGTCAACTTCAGAGTTTGCACTGATCTAGGAACTCATTTAAGATGAGATGGAGTGTTTCAGTTTGGAAGATGAGTTGAAATGATTGTTTTAGCAAGATTTGACATAACCTGTCATCCAGATCCCACGGTTCCTTCCTCAGAGGGATCCGTCTAGGCTAATCCTAGGGATCCGGCTGTCAGCAGCTATGGAAGAGTTGAAATGATGTTTCTAAGATATAAGACCTATAACATCTTGAGTGTTTCAGTCCTCCTAAGTGTTTTAAATGAAGGGGTGCTTAAGTACTTGAAGGCAATGAATGATGTAGGTAATGATTGTCTTTTATGGAAGGATTTGGAACTTCGAAGAGTACCAATGGATGAGAAAGGATGACACTAAAGATTAGAGTGTCAATTGAAGCTAAATGATCCTAGATATCAGGTTGTGACTTTGGATAGTGTTTTTGGAAAATATCCTAGAAGTTTTGAGATGAGAAAAACTAGAGTTTGATCAACTTTGATCAATTTTGAGGTGAGGATGATTTATGAACAATTTTGCCATAATCGAAATATTTCTAAGACTAGATGTGAGGGATCAAGTAGAAAATGAAGTGTGAGTTTAAGAGCGGAAGATTAATGGGTTAAAGATGAATTGGTAGATCTATAAGCTTCTTAGAGTGTAAACTAGGCGAGTTATGTGTGAATGGGAAGGATCAACCTATCTTGCTAAGAACTTAATTTGCCTTAATACACTATGTTTAGCTTAGTGTGAGGTGTTCTAAGGATATGTTTGAAATATAATGCTTGCAATTGCATTTTCTTTTTTCCGGATCCCACAGTTCCCTAAGTGTAGGATCCGCCTAGCACAATCTTTGGGATCCCTATATCGCTTTCAAGCAGACCTTTACTAAAGGTATGCAATGATCTTGACAATGCATTATATCTCAAGGATAGTCTAAAAAGAGTTCTAATACTAAGATATCAAATGTAAGATGTTTTATTTCATGAAAGGATTTGGATTACATTGATAAAGCACGAGAACAAGAGGATTGATCCTATTTGAATTACTACTAAGTTCCTTGAGTGTTTTCGCTAGATGGATCATTATGTGATTGATGAGTGTTGGTGGAATCAAGAATGAAGAAAGTCTTCATGAGAGATATGTTTAGCGGTTCCATCATCTTGTTCACAAGTACGTACAACGGACTTTAAAATTGAGGATGGAAGTGCATAACATTGTGATAGAGGCGTGTCAAGAATATTCCATAAGGGATGAGTTTATTCTTGGAGCCTTGAAGATTTGCAATTCGCCTTGCAAAGAAGTAGGCGAGATTGTATGGTTGTTGTGTTAGCAAACAGTATAACATGTGAGCACAACAAGTGGGAAGAACTTCTCGATTTCCCCTAAGGCTCCAAACATTTTCACGTAGGATGAGTGCAAGAGGCTTGTACTCTTCTCGGATATCCCTTGTAAAGATAATGTTTGGATCGGAGTAATATGGTCGAGGTTTGCATATTATGAGATTTAAATCTTCCGGAGAGGGTATGTGTGAACAATATGGACTATTTTCTTCATGAAAGTTGAAGAGAGAATCAAGAGACCAATCTTCGGTAAAGGCACATTGTCCATGATTTGGAATCCGAAGGATGTGAGCAAAATGCCCAAGGCTTAGGGTGAACTTTTGGTTTTTGATATAAAACCAAAGTGATAGAGAGCGATCCTCGTTACGAACGAGTTCGACTTGACAGAAGAATTCCATTATGAACTTTGGACATATCTTCTCGTTGATTTCAAGAAGACATTCTAGTCCTATGGCTCGGAAGGAGGTATTGATACCTTCTTCTAATTGTAGAGAGGTGTCTACAATACATCCTTCATGGAAGTGACGGTTTTCGAGATTATTGAACCCACAGACATGATTGCCAGGTGTGTTTGGTTCGAGAGAGATGTTCGGAGTGTAGACGCTAGTGAGTGAAAAATCAAACTCATATTCATGCGTCATAGTTGAACCTATACAAATGATAAGTTAATAAAAAGAGATGTTTGTGGTCAACCTATGATGATCTAATGTTTTACTAGATTTTATTAACAATGCTATTTAGCACTTTAACTTAATCAAGGTTTTGACTTTCTAGTGGATTATTACGTTTAGAAAGATAGTGGTTTTAATATGCATGAAAACTGCTTTTCGAAGAGGACGGATCCCACGGTTCTTTTACAAAAGGGATCCGGCTTGTATATCTTCCGGGATCCGTGGATCTGTAGTAACACAAATAGATTTGATAGAAACATAGGTTTTACAGTTTTTATACTACGAAATATGTTTTATCCTACATTTTCTTTTAGCATGCATACATGACTTCTAATGTATCACGAAAGAATATAAAACATATAGATCAAAATAAGTGACAAACACATTATGATAAAAGTAACCTAGATAAACTAGATTATTAATAATATTGCATTTCAATACTAAGAATGATACAAAGGATTGGGTATATGATCCCAATGTAGATTAACAACACAAAGTAAATGTCTCCATATGTGAACTTCATCATAGGGAACACAAGTGCAATGAGTGTTAGGGCGATGAGCACGAGTGCGATGTAAACCATGTTGATGACGATCCTCCTTGGTTTTGGTTGAGATGAAGTGAAGAGGAAGATGAAGTTTTGAGTGAGATGGAATTTTTGAAATTGGAAAATTTGAAAAAGTGAGGGTTTGGTAGAGTGGTCGATGGTGGGATTATTTATAGGGAAGGAGGAATTATTGAAATTCGTGTTTTGTTTTATTATTGGATTAAAAGAAATAAAACATAAGTTTTATATATTACGACTATAGACGTGAAATATAACACGTGTGTGAGAAAAAGGCTTCCTAATGAAGCTTCATGTAAAGCATGTATAAACACAAAAGATAATCATATAAATACCTAAATAGGTATACTTAATTATCAAGCAAAGTAAAAGGAAAATCATACCTCTAGCGCACTTAGGAATGTCTTTACAAATGACACAACAAATGTCACTTGGACGATTCCCGCTCCTTTGCGTTTAAGATACCTTCTTAAGGAAGGTATTCTTGTTACCAAGCGACTCCTAAAGCTTCGTGGGTATGAGCTTTGACTAATCAACATGACAAAGAAGATTAGTGCAATTAAATGAAAAAGTAAATAAATAAAAAATGTTGTTATCAACTCAACATCCAAACATATAGTTTTGAGAGACATGGTGTTTGCCTTTAAAAAAAAACTTTTTTTTGTAGTTTTCAATTAACCATGGATCATATCAAGTTTTTAAAGTACAATATACTTCAAGAAACTTGGTAACGAAGCTCGGATGCCAATTGTGGAAAAACTAGAAGGGGGGGGGGGGTTGAATAGTTTTACCAACAAAAACTTCCTTTTAATCTATTTAGATCGACTTATGTCAATCTATTTGGATATGTGTATTAGATGTTGATAAACAAGAATATAAAGGTAAGTAATGAAAAGATAAGAGTAAAAAGCATAAAACCACAACACGAGTATTTATAGTGGTTCAGCTACAAGGACACCTTCCTTGACCTACTCCACTCCCCGAGTCACATACTCGAGAGTTCGTAATCACTACACCAATCTTCTTATGGGGGAGAAGCCTTCACAACGTCGCCTACCCTTTTTCCGATGCTAGGCTAACCACCGGGTTCTTTCACTCCAAGGTGAACCACACCTACACAGGTCACCTACCTTTATAAGGTACTAGGCTAAGTACCTGGTTCTTTCACTCCAAGGTGAACTACACCTTCACGACGTCGCCTACCCTTTATTAGGTACTAGGCTAAGCACCTAGTTCCATTGCAATGGAGGAACTACTACCACACTACACCAACGACTAATCCCAAAGGAGATCTACTCCTTCACAACATCATCAAGGATATCAATATCCTTGGATCTAATACTATTCTATCTTGTACATCGAAACACACCATATCGAATGTACATCTAAGGCACCTTTCACTAATGCCTTTTGACTAGATCTACAAGACACCTTTCACTAATGTCTTGTGTCTTCACTTCTAAGCACCTTTCACTAATGCTTCTTTGTCTTGACTTCTAAGCACCTACCACAAGTGATTATCCTATAGACGATAGATACCCTTCACTAATATCTTCGTCTTGACACTTGAGACATCTTTTACTGATGTCTTCAACATTACACTTCTTTGAAGAAAGAAATGAATCATCAACAAGAAGACTTCAGTAGCCTTGATGATGAGGAAGCATGGCAACTCATGGACTTGAGCTTGCTTGACTTCAAAGGTGGTGATCTTCCCTAAGAGGAACCTAAAGATGACACAAAACAAACTACAAACATAGATCTCTTGGATCTAAGGTTAGTGATTTAACTTAGGGAGAAAGTATGTTAGAAAGGGGTGAGAATAATGAAGAAATGGCTCACTATTTATAGAGGAAAAATCCTCATTGTTCCCGGATCCCACGGATCCCTACCACAAAGGATCCGCTAGCACAAAGCTAGGGATGCGTGGAGCGCCTCTTACCCATGGGTATTTTTGGTTATGGGTCATGGGTCATGGGTTATGGGTTGATCCATGGTTTTCTTTCTAGAGACAATGTATCTAAAGGATACAATGAACTTGGTTAAGTGGTATATATAAAACCATGGGTTATGGGTCAATACCATTTGCTAGTTTTTACCCATTGTAGTATTTACATGTTTTTACCCATTTTAGTATATACATGTTTTTACCCATTTTAGTACACTTAGTTTAAGTATGTGCTAACTCAATATGTAAACGCTAGTTGTTGTACATATGTATCTAAATCATAAAATCACTTATACTTGTTTTAGTGTTTTATGTGGAAATGTGAATATGTTAAAACTATTAGCTCAAACCATTTACATTATTTTATTTGTTTAGTTAATATGATTTTACGTTTGTTATCGACAAAATATTAGAAGATCGTAAAATATAAATAAGCGTTTTACGGCTTATTTGTATTAACAATCTCCCCTTTTGTTGATGACAAAACATAAAATTATTTTAAGGAAAAGCTAAAATTAAAAGTTTGAATTGTAAGCTTTACTTTCTTCTCCCCTTTTGTCGAAACAAAAGTGTTTGAAGAAAGCAACACGTCGTTTTTAAGAAAACATGTGAAAGAAGTAAAAGTAAAAGAAATTGAGAGCAAGTAACGGAAAGGATCTCGTCTTTACTCCCACTTGACGAGTCCATCCCTATGCTGAGGCGTCAAGTAAGTGATACTAATCTAGTTTGTTTGCAAATAAGTTTGCAAAGAATTTCGTCTGAGAGACAAGTGTGCTCCCCCTCGATGATTGCAATTTTGCAAGGGGATGTCATGAAATGTAAACCTAGTATTGCAAGTAATTTGCAATGTATTGCTTTGACAAAAATCTCCCCTAGCTTTGGGATGTCAAAGTCTTCATGTGTAAATTGAATAACTACAAAACAAAGGTTAGAAAGCAAGTATAATTCACAATTTCCTGCAAATGTGGTCCAAGTTAGTAGAAAATAGCTTTCTGTCTCACGGATCCCGTGGTTCCCTCCTAGTAGGGATCCGTCTAGGCAATTCTGAGGGATCCGTTTTAGCTGTTTAATTTCAGCAAAGGTGATATAACAAGTAATGTTATCACATAAATGAGATATGAATACAAGATAATCATATCTCCAGAAAAATAACAAGTAGCATGTAATTTCCATTTAATAAAACTAGTGTTATGATATACATGACTCTAAAAACTAAGAAAATAAGAAAATACATGACTAGGAATTTCTAAACCAACTATCGCTTGATGCTAGGACACCACTAAAAATCTTCCTAGCTTTATTTTGTATTAACACAAGCATTTGAATCGAACAAACACACATGTATATCTTTTAAATAATCGTAATTCTCATGTTCATGTTCTTTTTGAAAACGTGTGTAATCCTCCCTGTACTTATCCCTTATGTAAAATACCTTTATATGTAATTAATACGAGGTTTAAGACAAAATAAAGCATTTTTACAAATTTAAACATGAGAATAAAAAATCAATAAAAGATACAAGACACACAAACAAGCAAACAATTAAGCATAGGTTGCCTCCCATGAAACGCTTTTCTTTATTTATGAGTCTTGGAGCTAGACTTGAAGTCGTGCCCCTACGTTGTCTCGTGCATGCTTACGTGCCCATACTTAAGCCATTCCAATCATCTCCTAACTCTAGGCATTTTTTATAGTATCGCTCATTTTTTTCATAAGTATGCCTAAGTCCTCGTTGTTTATCTCTCTCACTAAGTATCAGAATGGGAGCCATCCGATTGCATGCCTCTATATCTTTGTGCATAAACCCAGGGTGTGTACGAGGCATTTGATAGACAAAATCTTCAACTCCATCGGAGAATGTGATTATACCATCAATCATCCATTCATTCAACCTAATCATTCTCTTAAAGTTTGTTCCAAAGATATTGGGTAAGAATTCCATCAATGAATTTTCCTGAATCCTCTAGGACCATGAATTCAACCACATAGGCAAAACTTCCGACAAACACATCCAAGTAAGTGACTGCATCAACAACATTATCCCCTTGATAGGCTAATTCATCTACCTTTATTTTATTATATAGGTTCTTGAGATTAAGTTTAAAGGTAAGAATGAGTGCAAGTTAGCATCAAAACTTTCTAATCCTATCTTACAAGGGAACTGCATGTTGAAGGGTCCATTAGCCTCAATTCTACACCTTGGGTCAAAACATTGGGAAAAGTCTTCTTCCATTTCAAGATTAACTTCATCGATGACCTCCCCATTATCAAGTGCTTCACCATAATCAAACTCCTCATCAGAATCTAAGTCATAGAAAGGACTTTGTTGTTGCCAATTTATTTCATTATGCCCTAGGAGATTTCCAAAGTGGTGAACGGGTGAAGGGTTTTGCGGGATTGCGTTCTCAATTTCAGGATTGGGGTCAGGTAGTGTGAAAACTCTTCGGCGAAAGATGCGAATCATGGTGAGTGGTGGGTTCACTAACTATAACACCCCCAAATCTCGGTACAGCGGAAGACTTCATCAAGTTTTCGGGGCGTTACTTTTTGGATTGGTATCGCACACAAGTAAAATAAAAGATAACCATTTGATAACGCCTAAAATGAACATGTTTTTAGTAGCTTTATTGTTGGTTTTGTGCATGATAATCGGCTATATTTACTCACAACTGTTGCAAAAGTGCAAAAGATGCGTATTGTGTATGTATATGTAGCTAGGTATCACGAATAATGAAGAAACGAAGTTTTTATGCACATTTGGGAGATTCTCGAAGAAGGAAGTCGAGCAAGGAAGCTTTTGGATTCAATGATTGGGAAGAACAATGATTTCTAAGTATCTATAGCAAGGAAGGATCAAGTTTTGCCTTGGAAATCATCAGCGAGAGCAAAGAATGAAGCGTATAAACAAGAAAGTCAACAAAAGTCAAATCAGCACAAACCAGCCGGTCGGTCGTAACCCGTAACCGATCCGGCTGGGCAAATGGTCAAATCGCAACCGATCCGATTGCCATCGCAACCGATCCGGTTGTATGAGCTGCAGTTACACAAAGTTGCATTTATTATTTCCTTAACTCCCCATAATCATTGGAGGCCGATCATTTCTTGCTATTAACTTGTTAGGAACGTTTTTGGCCAGTTGAGCAAGTTTATTTGGCTATATAATGAACCTAGTCCTAGTTTACAGGGGGGACACAACCAAAAGTGTATTAGTTTACATCAAAACTAATACCAACCATATAATTCAGCCCAAAAGCTTAGTTCTTACTGAAAAACGTCCAGGAGCAAGGAGGAACAATTCTCATCCATAGTTTTGGTAATTTGGAGTTATACGGTGAATCTAGGTGATTGGGGCGCGTGGTTGCTACAATCCACGAATTCTAATTCTTGTAATCACAAAGTTTAGGTATTCTATGAACTTTGTTATGGATTTCTATTCTCTTGAGTTATTTGAATTACTTTGTTATGATTTGTGTTTAGTTGTTATTATCATGGAGTAGTTTTGGGATATACTTGTGTGTTGGGATGTAGTTAATCATACTAGTGTTCTCATATGTGATGCATGTATATATGATCTTGTTTAAATAAGTTTGTTGGAAAAATACTAGTCTTGGTTTGATTTGTTGATAAAACATGTTTTAAGAAAAATGACCGAAAGGATTTTTCTTGTGTTTAATTCTAAAAAGTTGAGTGACAAACTAGTATGGGGATATGGTGATTGACAACCACCATGTTTGCTTATTAAAACAAGACTAGGAACATTTTCATCACGAAAGGGTCGAAAGATTTGTAAGAACAAGTTTAATAAGAACATGGTGCAAACAAATGGATTTTCTAAAGGATAATCATTAGGATAAGGAACGAAAGGATTACCTATATGTTTTTGTTCTTAGAATGATTTTTACAAACATATACCATGGTTGGGGATCATTTGCTTATGATTTGTGCATCACATCAAGAGTTTACACCAAACCTTCATGAACACTATTTATGATTGACTATAGACTACACACAAGAGTATATATTTCTTATTAATGAATTTCACTATAAACATCACTATTTGAGGAAGCCTTGACAAGCTTTCTAGTTGGAATATTTTCATACAAAATAATTTCAAACACAAAATCCCTTGGGACGATCTCGACTTACCCAACTTTGCTATCACGGACGAGTATACTTGCTCGTATGTGTTAATAGAATTAGACGGTTAAATCGTGTTTATAAATTTTTAAAACTTGCACTACGCCCAACACATCAAGTTTTTGGCGCCGCTGCCGGGGATTTTATTTCAATTTTTGATTTTCTGTAAGATTGGCAGTATTGGAATTGAACTTGGTGAAAAGTAAAAAAAAAAAAAAAAAAAAAAAAAAAAAGTTTTGGTTAAAAGCTAACCGAATCCGGTTAGAGCTACGGAATAATTTTTATTTTTGATTTCATGGTTCTAGTTTACTTAGTGATTTGTGTTATAGTTCCTAGAGTAATTCTTGTCATTTTAGATTTTATTTCTGATTATATCTTGTAGTTTAATGATTTCTTAGATTTTTCATATTTTCTTTATATTTGTTATTATTAGTTAATTAGTTCTAGATTATTTTAGGTTTTAATCTTAATGATTAGATAGTAATTTTTCAGTTATATGGTTTAATTATCTTTATGGTAGTTTTTAATTGGTAGTTAATATAGTTGTTAGTTTAATGGTTTAATTATTAAGTCATTAATTATAGGTTTATGAAGAGTCTTAATTAATTTAGAGTTTTAGTACACTTAATGATTTTTTAATTTCAATTAATATTCAGTTTTAATATTAAAAAAAAAAAAAAAAATAAAAATAAAAAAATTGTGTCAATCTAACCGATCGGTTGCAACCCGCAACCGGATCCGGTTAGATTATTTGGTCTAGTTATTTCCACCAACCGAATCGGTTGGTGAGCCAACCGATCCGGTTGGAGCTCTCGGTAAAATTTTTATAATTTTTAGATTTTGAGTTTTAACTTATGTTTTTAGTTTTGTTAAGTATCTTTACTTGCTTAGTATATGTTTCTATAGTTCGTTCTTGTTTTTACTAACTATAACGCTAATGATTCGGATTTTGTTTTGTTTTGTTTTTTCAAGTTTAGCTAGTTAGTATGGATAGTTTGAGCGGAATCTCGGAATACCTTCGTAACTTGGATGAAATGTTCAAGGACACCGGAAGTTCACTGGAAAAGATTGGAGGTATCTTAGAAGAAAGTAAGAAAGATTTGGGGATTGATACGGTTAATATGGAGGAAACGGGTGAAAAAAAAGTTCAACTTCCCAAGAAGGGAAGAGTTGTGGTATTCACACAAGCACCTTTAACGGTGTATGATTCGCCACTAATGAGGTTTGGTACACCTTGTTGTGTAGAAGGAGTAAGTGCTTGGGACGCTTGAACTTAATATGGCTTATGGAGAAAACTACATTTGGAGAAGGTTCTTGACGAAATTGGTCATGCGTTAAGACTATGAAGCATATGGAAGAAGGATGGTTAAAATCTTAAGGTCAATATTCATGGTCACATTTTGAAACATATTTTGTTGTGTTAGAAGAAGGAATGCGGATGAACCTAATGTATGTTTTGGTCGAGACTTTCTTGTGACGACCAAGTGTCACGTCGATTTTGCAATGGGAGAAATGAGGATTAATATAACTGATTTGGAAGAAGGAAAAGGAGTGAACGAGATGCTAGTGGAATTGTGTGCCAACATGGAAGAGAAAGATGTGGAAGTAGTTAAGATGGGGAAGGCAAATAGGAAGAAAACTTCATCAAACAAACTAACCCCCACCACAACCACCAACAAAAATGATTACACACCATCATCACCTCCCACTACAAATACTTTCACACCTTTAACCAACGAACAAAAAGAAGCGATTTTAGAAAACCTAGAACAAAAGTTTCTTGAGCTTAATGAGAAGAAACCGGTGATAGAGGTACTTCAAGATTACCTACTCTACCGTAAGAAATTGGATGCGGTGATGCTAGCAAAATTCATAAAATTTTATTTAAGATTTTTTTAAGGAAAAAGTAAAATTCGTAAAAGTTTGAATTGGATTTTTTACTCTCTTCTCCCCCTTTTTGTCGAAACAAAAAGAGTGTCGAAAAGAAACTAACACATTGTTAATCAGATGAAAAACGTATCAAGTTTGCATAATTGGCAGTTTTAGTCCCCCAAGTTACAAAAGTTGTCAAATCTAGTCCCTGGTAATTCAAAAACTTGTAAAATGTCATTTAAGGTCCATGAGATTCAAAAGTTGTCAAAATAAACCCTTTAAAGTTTAAAATCTACAAAATGACAGCTTTAGTCCCTCAAGTTTGGAAAATGTCAAATATAGTCCTTGGTTAATTTAAAAAGTGAAATTTATCAAAAATAAACCTTGTACTATTTATAAATGACAAAATTGGTCCTTATGGTAAACTTTTGGAAAATTACAAGTTAGGCCCTTTAAGTTTCAAACTTGGCAGTTTTAGTCCCTGGACTTATAAAAAAATGAAATTTTATCACTAATGGTCCTTGTACTATTAATGAATGGCAAGTTAGGCCCTTGTATTAACTTTGGTATAATGGCAGGTTTAGTCCTTCAAATTGGCGGAATTACATATTTGGTCCTTGGGCTTGTTATTACTACCAAACCAAACGGATCCTATATTAAACTAAAGCCCAAACCCAACCAGTCCATTACCAAACCCGCCCAATATTTAAAAAGAATAAACACGCAGTGCACTGTTCACCTTCCACTCCCAATCCACATTACCTCCATACTTTGTTTCACTACCACCTCATCACCCTTATCTCTCCAAAGACATACCTACCTTTCACCTCAACCTTTCCACCTTGAAAACCAAACCCCCACCTCATTTAATGCTACTACCGCTTCATGACTTTTCCGCCAATTTTACACATGGACGATGAGGATGAATTCAAAGGTGCAATCAAGTGGGAAATGACCAGAGGTCGACATAGAGTCTGATAAAGCTATAAAGAAAGAAAAAGAAGCAGTGTGGAGGAGAAAGTAGTGTAATTTTAATTTTGTTATGTCGTTTTAAATAATTTTAAATTTCCAGTGTTTGTTTAAGCTCTCTAGTACTTTATTTAAATGTTTTCAGTGTAAATGAATGTATTTTAGTTATCAATTCCAAGTTTTAATCTAATTTTCAAGTTTATGAAATTTCCTTGTTCAAATTCTTAATATATTCCACTGTTGATTGCAGTTGTTTCTAAGAACCTAAAAGCTCATATAAGCTCTCTCTTAAGCTCTTATAAGCTTTAGAGAATCTTAAAAGTCAGTTTACATTTGTAATTCAAAATTACCAAAATACCAAATAAATTAGCTAAAAATAAAATCTATGGGCAATGATCAAGAGACCGAAGCAGTGTTAAAATGGATTGCTTTTGGGTATAAAGCTTTGGGAAGCTATAGGAAGTTGTTTCGAGATCTTGGTTCTCGGTCTTACCTTGAAACCAATTTGTAAGCCTTTGCTCAATCTTGGTACTTCACTTATCTATGTTGTTAATGTTGTTATTCTATGTTTCTTCGTCTTAATAAATGATAAAATAAGGTGCATGATCCATGGCAATGTCTTAATCTGTGTTTTGCTTTGAAAATCACCAAAACAATCTCATAAAAGACTGTTTGGATTTGCTCAGTTAACTGAGCTTAAGGCCAGTTGAGTTGTTGTCTGTACTTGTTTCAAGTCTCTTTAGTACCTAATAGTTCAATTCAGTCATAAAATTCAGTCCTTGTTCATTAAAAAGTCAAAATCAACTTAATTATGTCCTAGATCATAACTGTTAGGATTTTAGACTGCATAACTCACCAAATTAGCTTATAACTTGTTAAAATAGCTTAACCTCACCTTAGCATAGCTTATTATAACATAATCATTCATAAAAATCAATTACATGTTCATATTAGTCAAACTGCATGTGTTATAAAAAAGTCAAAATTTCTAAATGCCCGTTTTTGAATAAAAATTAGAATTTTACTATGAGTTTAATATTAAGATTTAGTTAATAATCTTCTGGGATATAAAACTTTAGTTGCTCAAGAAAATTAGAAAAATATTAGTTTGCTTTTTATCAGCTTATATAGTGCTTAATTATTAGCTTGTTTTGAATACCCCATTTTTGAACATGCCCTGCACCACCAAAACAGTGGACATAACCACCACTTTGGTGGGTCCCACAGGCCACACCAGTGGACCCCACTGGTGGTTCTTGGTTCCTTATCACTCACCACCCAGCTGACTATCAATTTCAGTAAAGGTTTTGAGCTTAAGCTCTGTGGACCCCACTCCTAGATAAGCCTTAATGTTGTCCCATTTTGAGTCAAAACTAGTTTAGCTTTGCTTAAATTTTGGCTTAATCTGCTTTCAAGTTTAGGATGGTTGGAATAGGTTAGTATTAAGTTAATATAGCATAACTTAGCTTCGTGATTATTTGGTGGTCATTTGTGGATTTTAGCTTATTTTAAATTGCTATTTATAAGCAAATACTATGACTTATTATTCCTCCACATAAGCATATGTTTTTATATTTTTATAAACTTAGAATAATATTTTAGCATTTTTCTGAATTTTTCATATTTTTCCATCACTATTTAGTATTTTTCTTTATTTTATATAGTTTTAATCCTTTTTAAATAGCTTTTAATACTAATAAATCGTAAAAGCTTAAAAAATATGTTTTCAATTTTCCTAGATTAAGATAAATATAAAAGTCATAAAAGTATTTTTCCATAATTTTCTTGGTTTAAATAGTATTTTCTAGCATTTTAATTAGTTTTAAATAGTATTAAATTAATAATAAATACATAAAAGTCTAAAAATATATTTTCAGTTTAAAATAAGTTTTATCATATTTTAGATTTTCTAAGTTATAATTTAATTTTTCTAGTTTAATTTTGTATTTTCTTATATTTTAGTGCATTTGAAATACTTAATAAATAGTTTTAATTAATAATAATTAAATAAATAGTTGTAAAAAATAATTTTCTTTTATAATAATTTTCTTTTATTATTAGGATTGTAAATATGTCATTTTCATATTTGTAGGCATTTTATTTCTTAAAACTCACGTTTTATTTTGTACGTTTACGTAATTTTATTTAAACGACGTTTAGGTTTTAAACGTTCATCATTTTAAAAATAGTGATAGCGTTTATTTAATATATTTTAACTTTTAATTTTCTTAATTTGTATTTAAGTCATTGTAATTTGTAAATCTTTTCTTTAGGTTTAAATTTCTCAAAAACCTTACTGATCACTATTCTTAGTGATTATTCGACATCTGAAGTTGTTTAACACCAATTCATCCTCCGTGGGACTTAACGACCCAGGAATTCCCTATATTCCTCTTATCTAAATTGCATTTGGTGTGTGAACTGTTTTGAGTTTCTTACGGTTGGTCATTCACAAGTGGCTAGCTTGCGTAAGATAACTTGACGGTTTTGCACCGATCAGAAAGGAATCATCAACAAGAAGACTTTAGTAGCCTTGATGATGAGGAAGCATGGCAACTCATGGACTTGAGCTTGCTCGACTTTAAATATGGTGATCTTGCCTTTAAGTGGAACCTAAAAGATCACACAAAAACAAAACTACAAACATTTTAGGACCTTATATCTATCAACTCTATCACACTAACACTAATTTGAAGCTCGAAAATGGTGACTTGAACATGTATATAGGGCGTATGTATTATGAGAGAGATGAAAACATGAAGAGGTTTATTCCATATGAAAAACACACACTACACACTCAAGCACAGACACCAAATGACTAGGTGTGTGCCTTTTATACTTAGAACATAAAAGCCTTATGGGCTTTGGATGGGCTTAGTTAAATTTGTGGATTGGGCATACATTATAACTTGACTAAACATGACATAACTATTAACCGGTTAGCTTGGCCTAATCCACGAGCCCGATGACTATTCTTTTACAATATCTAACATAAGTTATAAAGTTCCTAAACGTGAATGGCCATCACTTCTATTAAATAATTGTTAAGGCTAACAATCTCCCCCTAAGGGGTGGTCATTCAAAAGATGCTCCACTTGATTAGGTAATTACTTTTCTTGAGCTTGAACTTTGTGTGTTGATATAGAATAGTCTTGATTCTTTGTTCCTTCATACTTTGTGATCAATTAATGTGATTGTCTGCCATTTTCAACTTCGTTGGTTTGGTGTCTCCACGTCTTTCTCCACCATGCTCACACTTCTATTTGTCTTTTGGTTACCAATGATGTAGTTCTCGAGTCTTTAAACTTTGTAAATTCTTTGACATTGACGAAGAATCATCTTTGACTTTGAGTAGCCTTTGATTTTGATGAGAACTTTCATGTGTTGTTGGTATGAGCATGTGGAGAGTCTGCACGATCAATCCGCTCCGGAGCTTTCATAAGAAGAAAACATAAAAACAGGTTAGTAATAAGCGGATTCCGGCACTTACAAGTTTTAATTTCGAGGGTGTTAACAGCATAGTGTGAAAACACGTCTCTAATTCTCACAAAGGCTGTTCCTGAACTGGAGTCCCACAAGTGAGATAATGCGATGTACCAAGTACACCTCTGATTCGGATGAGTCATTGAGGTACATCAAGCATCACCCATGATTGTAGATCGTTTGAGACACACTAAGCGTAATCCACGGGAGTTACCAAGTGACTGCTCGCTTGATGTTGACCCCGGCAGAGTTTCCTTCAATCATTGAAGATCACGGATGTGAAACTTCTCATAAATGTTACGGCGGTTGCTAAGATCTGCGTGGGACTCTAGAATATATCACTTGTGTCCTTTTGATGAACAACAAGCGATGTCATGTCAAGTGTTCCTATGAGATCTTTTGATGAATCTCGTGGCTCTAGACTCGATTAGTGCATTTTGGTTTTCTGAGCGGAGACTGGGAGAGGGTCTCCTTCTTCAATACCAACGATCTCTAATAGAAAGTCGATAGATTATGTAGGGTTCCAGTGAGAATGAAACAAATACTTTTAAGAGGAATTGAGTGGCTAAAAGGTTTAGTGCGAAGCGTCGATGGGTCCATGACGTCTTTGTCTTCAATACCAGTGTCAACTTAGTGACAACCAGTAGCAGATGAATTGAACCCGGTTTCTGCCCTAAGTTTGAATATGGAGGGCTATTTCTTTTCACCCTTTCTTTTACTTTTCTTTTTAATTCTTCAACCCCTTCTTTTTCCTTTCTCACATTATACCTTTTTACAATCATTCCTAAGGACTTCTAGTACTAACTATTTGTGATGTCCTTGGGTAGATCCCTCCGGCTCTGGCGGATCATAGGACGAATTTCCTATCCTTAGTCACCTTATAACTCCATGACTGTCTGATGTTGCCATAAAACCATTTTTCTTGAAAAATCTCTCAAAGTGTTTATGATTGAAAATATGTTTGGAACACTCTTAGAGTTTTATATTTTCAGAAACACTCCCCCTTCACATGTGCTTATAAGTTTTGATGAAATCGCACATAGAGGGTAGAGTTTGCACTTTTGAATTGATCGGCTCATGATGAGCGATTTCCCGAGACATCAATTACGTTGCTTAGTTAAAGAGTTCCATTGTCGGTTTTAGGTGACAACTAGCTCTAATAACTAACTTGAAGTTGTAAACACTCCTTGAAAGGAGGTTAGACCCATGAAGGTGCATATCTACCACAAGTTTCTCGAGATGGTACATTTATCGACTTTGATTCCGTCAATTCATTTGTTCCGTTCGAGTCGAGATCATTTTGAGATTCAAACAACGATCATTAAACACTTTTGATCACATTTTAATCACGTCTTCTCCCCTCAAAATAGCATATTCGTGATATTTTTTATATCAACGGATTAATCAACATTTATAGAATCGTGTAGGGAGACAAACGAATTTGATTTAAGCATGAATTTGGAACATTTTATTTTATACTCCCCTTTAATAAAGCATAATCAATTAAAGGGTTTTAGAGGAGTTATCTTGAGCACAAAATATTTTGAAAGATTTTGAAAATCTTTTGAACAATCTTGAAGAGGTGCTCAAGATGATGATCATTTCTCACCGCTTTTAAATGTAGTGCATCAAGCGCACACTTGATTTTTCTTTAAAAGCACGAGTTTTGATTTGAAAATAATCAAAGTCATCATTTTGTCGGGTTTCGCATCAAGTATACGAAACCCATTTTTGAAGAAATTTTTGAGAAACGACATGTTGTAGAAAACAAATAAAGAACTCTCGCTCAAGCATCCGTACATGCCCGTATCATTGTTGAATGACATTTCTAGATACGTCATGAATATCGATTATCTGAGAGACATGTCGTGAGAAGAATATTTTTGGATTTTAATTTTCTATTGTTTTTTATTTTTTGAAAGTTTTATATTTTTATATTTTGCTTTTGTTGGTTTTTATATTTTTATTTTTATATTTTTGTTTTCAAAAATATTTACAATGACTTGTTTTGGAAAATCATTTTCAAGAAGATTCGAGAAGACATTCTAACTCCTCGGGGTTAGGCTTCAGCATTCAATTCGTCGAACTAAATCGTTAAACCTTTCTTTTGGAAGGGCTTTAGTAAATAGATCGGCAAGTTGGTAATCAGTCTTCACGAAGTATAATTCAACAGTACCTTCCTCAACGTGTTCTTTTATGAAGTGATAGCGGACTCTTATATGCTTAGCCTTTGAGTGATGAACAGGATTGCATGATATGGCTATGGCACTTTTCGAGTCACAATACATAGGTATTTTATCGAAAGTAAAGCCATAACTGTGAGTTGTGTTCTCATCCATAGAACTTGAGCACAATACGCAGATAGAGACACATACTCGGCTTCGGTGGTTGAAAGTGCAGTGCAATCTTGTTTCTTTGAAGACCGGTGACTAACTTTTCTCCCAAAATTGTGCTCCTCCCGATGTACTTTTTTCGTAACTTGATCACCTAAGTGGTCCGCATCCGAAAAAGGCAATTAGATCAAATCCGTTCCTTTGGATACCAAAGTCCCATGTGAATGGATGTCTTGGTACCAAAGATCCTTTTAACCTCTTTGAGGTGCAGCGGTGAGGCTTTGCTCAAACCGTGCTAATAAGCAAACAGAAAAATGAATATCCGGTCGACTAGCGTTGAGGTACATGAGAGAACCAATCATGCTCGGTATTTCTTGGTCAATAGGTTTCCCAAACAAATCGGCTCCAATTTTGGTGAAGTTACCATTGGTGTTCGGACCGAATCATAATTATCCATAGCATGATTTTTCAAAATCTCGTTGTGTATTTAGCTTGATTTATAAAAATTCCACGAGGGACCGATGTATTTGTAAACCAAGAAAGAATTTTAGTTCCCCATCATGGACATTTCAAATTTGCTTTTCATGAGATTTTCAAAATGTTTTGAAAGATTCGGATTAGTGGACCCAAAGATGATGTCGTCCACATAAATATGAACAATCAAAATGTCGTTTTGCATTTTGTGTAAACAAGGTAGGATCAACTGTTCCTTTGGTGAAATTTTTAGGATAAGTAAAGAGGACAGTTCATCATACCATGCTCTCGAGCTTGTTTCAAACCATAGATTGCCTTTTGAGTTTTTAGGCGTAGTCGGATGTTCCATGTCGATCAAGCCTTACGGCGACTCACGTACACTTCTTCTTTCGAGTTTCATTCAAGAACGCGGTCTTAATGTCCATCGATAAACCGTGATGTTTTGTGAGTTGATAGGCTAAGAATATCTGACCGCTTCTAGTTTGCTACCGCGAATGACTCTTCAAAGTCTATCCTTTCCTCTTTCTCGTATCCTTTGGCCACAAGACGAGCTTTATTTAATTACGTCATTTCTTCATCCCGTTTGTTCTTCCATAACCATTTGAGATCAATGACGCGAATTTCAATTGGTCTTGGAACCATTTCCCAAGAGTCATGTAGACGGTATTGGAGAAGTTCCTCCTGCATTGCTTCTATCCATGCGGGTTCTGCCATTGCCTCGCGAATGTTCTTTGGCTCTATATTGCTAATTGAGCAAAGGTAAATGCATAAGTCGCAATCGGTGGCAAGTTGGCGTCTCGTCTGAATTGGCCGTGAAGGTTCACCAATAACTTGTTCAATTGGATGGTCTTTAGTCCACTGCAGAGTAGAAGGATATTGTTGGTCAAACATATGCGAGTTAGATGGTTCTCATAAGCTTGAAGAAGATTCAGCTGACTCCGTAGCAAACGGGTTTTCAAAGAAGTCTTCATCTAACGTTGCATCGCTCGGTTTTCTCATCAATTTGTTGGTGGAGCGGTGCAAGATCCGGAGTAGATGTAGATGATGTTGATGGAGTTGGTGCATTGGTTTCGACCGTTGTAGATGCATCTTCATTGGTGGTGGTGGTGGATGATTTTGAGCGGGTGCGGTGGAATGATGGTTTGATGCATTTTCAAGTTCAACCATAGTATTCATCGAACATTAACTCGAAAAAATTCTCCCATTCTTGTTCTTTAGGTTTTCAAGCAAAGTTGATTGAGCTCTTTGAGGTACGAGTCCCGAATCGATGTGTCCGTAAGTCTGCGGGTTTAGTGCGGGTTCTAGGCGAGTCTCTCGAAGCCATTTGTGACAGTTCGTCAAACGTCACATTCATCGTCTCCATGATCCTCCTAGTTCTCTGTTATACACCACAGATGCCCTCGAGGTATCGAATATCCAATGAAGATGCCAATATCACCTTTGCTTTCGTTTTCCAAGATCTTCTATGTCGTTCGTTGGATAGCACAAAGCGCCAAACACGTGAAAGTAAGAGATATCGGTTTTTCATTGTTCACAAGCTCATATGGGGTTTTATTGAATCTTGGTTGGATGAGGATCGGTTACGAGTGAAACAAGCGTTGGCAACAACATCGACCCATAGAAATAACGGTGCACTAGAATAAATTAGCATTGTGCAGCGACTTTCACAAGAGTACGATTTCTTCTTTCAACTACCCGATTCTTGTGGAGTTCTAACAAGCGATGTCGATGAGTGATTCCAACATCTTCAAAATAAGCTCTTAACTCCGATTAGTAAATTATGTGCGTTGTGCATTCTTACAACCCTTATGGAGTTTGAAGAAGTACTTGAATACGCTTAAGAAAGGTGATGATGATGCACGGTGCTTCGTCTTTAGATCTCAAAACCTAACCCATGTATATCTCGAATAATCATCGATGATAACAAGAATATACTTTTTCCCATTTATGATTTCAACTCTCATTGGGCCACATAAGTCCATTTACAACATATGTAACTTAGCTTCCGAACTAGGTACGGGTTTGGGTTTATATGATGCTCTTTTGCTTTTTCCTTGTTCGCATGATGGACATAAGTGATCCTTGGTGTATTTGAACTTTGGAAGTCTGTTGACGATGTTGTCTTTGGCAAGTTTGTTGATAGTGTCGAAATTGAGATGAGATAATCGTCTGTGCCACAACCAGGACTTTGTTCCAGATGCTCTTGTCATAAGACATATTGGTGATGAAGAGGCCATTTTGTTTATATCGATAGCATACAAGTTCGTATCACGATTCCCAGCTAAGAGATCAGTGCCATCCAAGTTTCTAACGAAGCAAGCATTGTTCCTAAAAGCAACCTCTAAATCTGCATCATAGAACTGCCTGACTGAAAACAAATTATGTCCCAACCCTTCGACATAGTAAACCCGAGTGATCAAATAATTTCCAAAGGTAGATCTCCATAACCCATGATAGTTGCTACATGATCATTTCCAAACGTCACGGTTCCACGAATTTCAGACGAAATTGATCGTGACTTGATTCAGGTCATGTGCTTGGAGCAACCCGAGTCGACGATCCAAAGACATATTTCGATAACCCGCCAATAACGTAAGAAGAAGATTTTGGAAACCGTTTTGATTTTGGTTCCTTTGGGTTAGAGGTAAAATCCTCGATCACACTCAAAGAAGTTTTCTATAGGGTATTCGGTTTATCACTCATTGTACCATTACGGAGTGTGAAAGTTCTACTGTGGGTTTCCAAATGTCATCCCTAAAGTAAACATTATGGTTCCTGTCAGTAGTGTAAAGTCTAAGTCTTGCAACTAGTCTTCCTACTCGTTTAGCATAAGTTCTTTTTGGAACGTATTTCTTAACAGGCTTATCATTCACATTCTTAGAAACACAATCATCATGAACATTAATTAAAGATTTCTTGCAAGTTAAACAAAGAGATTCAACACATTCATTAGACTTAGCAAGTTTCATAGGTTCAGTACATTCAGATGAAATGACTTTCTTATTCAAATGCGGTAAATTCCTAGGGTGTTCTTCTACTTTCTTCTCTTTATTCAAGCTACTACTCTTAGAGGCACGCAAGACTCTATGGTTCCTTGTATTTCTCTTAGGCTTTAGTCTGCTGCTCCTAGAGGTGCTTTCTAGTCCTGTAGAAGGTAAGGCACATGCATTTGGATTCACATTTTTATCTAGAGAAGTGGTTTCAGTTTTCCTAGTCTCCTTAGAGTGCTTTTCTAAACTTATGTCGTTTGTTCCATATGGTTTAGATGTGGAGGCAGACACATTAGTGGTACTCATCTTAAAAGGCCAGGTGCTAAAACTTTTGGTTTCTCGATAACCGCTTTTCCTTTATCAACATTTTGTTTAGGCAAGGCAGGTAGAGTGACTGGTTTTGATAAATCTTTTTTCGCATTGACGTTTGGAGGAGGCATAGAAACGGACATTTTTGGTTTGAGAAACGGTTTTGGAACATTTTCCTTTTCCTCGGTCAATGGTTTTGCAATCTGAGTATCCACTGCCTTTCCTTTTTGACATTCCAGCTGAGCCCTCAAAATATCATTTTTCGCTTTCATGTCATTGTAGGCACGCTCATACGACAATTTGTCATATTTACATTCCTTCGTTTTTCGATCAAGTTATTTAAAATATAACACATTTTCTTTTTCAAGTTTTTCAAGAGCTTTTTCATATTTTGAAACAATTTCAGATGTCTCATACTGGAGTCTTTCATGATCTTCCACATAATATGTTTGTAAAATAATAGATATAATATCGATGAGTCGAACATCTTCAAGAGAGAATCATTTAAATTTTCCAAAACTTTGATGTGTTCAACACTTTCATTAGCTTGCTTTACCGGGGATTTATGGTCCTTGACAAAGTCATTGTTTCTTTCAAAATGCTTGTTCAAAATGAATTGCCCTTGAGTTGATGTTATTCAGGTGAGGGCAATTTGAGTTTCAAAAAACTTTTTCATTTCATCATCAAAACTAGAAAACCATATGTTAGTTGTAATAATGGTTTTAGATTTAAAAGTCTCTTGAAGATCCCCAATTCTAGTTTTAACGTCATCTAAAATGCTTCTAGCATCACTTGTGTTAAAAGGATTGTTTGAAGACATTTGTTCGATTTTCGAAAGAGATTTTGAGAAAGCTACAGGAGTTGAAACAGGTTTTGAGACTGGTGTTGTCACACTGTTTGAAACACTGGGTGTTGGAATC
This sequence comes from Chrysanthemum lavandulifolium, assembly GCA_022545495.1. Lineage (NCBI taxonomy): Eukaryota > Viridiplantae > Streptophyta > Magnoliopsida > Asterales > Asteraceae > Chrysanthemum > Chrysanthemum lavandulifolium. The sequence goes on from CM040238.1 coordinate 206,677,803, forward strand.
ACTCCTAAACAGTATTTCAAGTATTTATATTTCATATGTAATAGGTAGCTTTATTATGGCCTTAATGTTTGTTTAAGGTCAAGCTTATGTAGAAGGCCCATAAGCTTTATCCAAGCCCAATAAGGAATAGGGAAGGAGAGGGAGTGTTGCCCTAGCTCCTTGCCTATATAAACTCTTGTAAACCCTCATTTGAGGGTTGGTTGTTCAATTTACTCTTTCACACATACTCTTGTGCCTAACCGTCCTTATTGCTTAACGTGTGTGTGTGTTCGTGTGGCTTGTTCATCCGCCTTTCTTCTCTATCTCTTCTATTGATGCTTGTGTTGTAAAACTAGTGACCTAACAGTGGTATCAATCGCCCAATAGTTGGGTGTACTCGTTTGTTTTTGAAGTTTTAGTTTTTTGGGTCTTACGCGTAAAGGTAATGTAATCTTTGGTTATCTTAAAAACTCGTTTTTTACACTTTTTAATCCAAGATTCTTGTACTTTCAATGTTTTGAGGTGTTAAAATACTTGTTTTAGCAAAAGTTTCAAACTTTACGCGTGGATTTACGCTTTTAAGCTTGTTTTGTTCGAGGGTGTGGATTCTACGCGTAACCCGTTTAGCGATTTTGGTACATCAAAATTCACACTTTTGTGTTCTTTTGGTACTATTGAAGCTATTCCATAACAAAAATCGGTTTAGAAACACATTTGGGCAGAATCAAAGTTACGAGTAATCCCACGCGTATCAAAACCCTAAAATTACGCGTAAGATTTTCCTTGGTTTGATCTTCAATTTTACGGTTTATTACGTGTTTTCTTACTTGGATAAGTCCGAAAATACGTCGACTTTGGATATCTTTTGCAACCGTGAAGTGTAAAAGATCATTTGAGCAAAACCCTAAAATTACGCATAAGCATAAGCTTACGCGTAGAAATTCTCGCATAAGATTCACTTTACGCGTAAACTTAGGTCACGCATAAGGTAATCCCACGCCTAACTTTCACGCCTAACTTTTGTCTACGCATAAATTTAGTGCTTTTATCCTACTTACGCGTAAACTAAAACCTCACGCGTAACTCCTCATTGTTACGCGTAACTTTTGGTGTTTTTACGCATAAGTGCTACTTAGTTCTTGTCTTTTCACGCCTAAGGATACTTCATCAACAAAGGTTCATTCGACTACAAAGATCCATCTTTACCACACAAGTTTATCATCATGTCTCAACCACCATACTCTAACTATTTCCTCACACTTATAATCATCAACAACAACAACAATTAACTCCACAACATCAACAATGGAATCAATAACAAGCTATTTATCAACAACAATTTAATCAAGAACATACTCCACAACTTGGTGCAATTCCACAACCACAAATGGTTCAACCACAACCAAGCCTTCAAGTTCAACCCTACACAACCGATTTCAATCATAATCCATCACGGACCACTATGAAGGAACCCACTTGGTTTGCAAAGATGTGTGAAGCTTTAAGCGACCAACAATCAATTCATGAAGTGGATCACTGATAGACCTCCAATGCTCACTCCAGAAACTACGATCAATGGGTGATAAGGTTCTTTAGGTTTTGTGATCGAAGAAGCCACATGGAAAGTTCTTAAAGAAGGTTATCTTGGAAGGTCCATTTGAGATGCCTCTTGTCATTGTGCCGGAGATCCAATCTTTGTTCCACCAAGAGATGAACAAACCAACATTGCTCTTGTTTGATTTAAATCCTCGAACTTCTACACTATGAAGTCGATGAACTTGCAATGGAATACATCCTCTTAGGATTACCAAACCCAATTCTTCGCAGTGTTGATGCTCAAAAGATCGCACAAAAATGTGGGATCATATTTGTCTTCTTATGGAAGGATCAGACTCAATCGGGAGGATTTGGAATCCAAAATTTATTTGGCTTATGAACACTTCATGATTGAACCCGGAGAGACACTAGAGTCCTATCATCATCGATTTTCGGACATCATCAATGATTTGGATAAACACAACATCATCATGCCAAGAATTGCGGTGAATACTAAGTTCTGAGTAGTCTTGGTCGAGAATGGGAGAAGTATGTCATTTTTCTCCGTCAAGCGAAGAATATGCATCATTCTCCTTATGGATTGTTGTACAATTACTTGAAGCCTCATGAAAAGGAAGTTGATCGGGAAAGGATTCTCCGTGCTCAAATTGCTAAACAATCACAACCGGACAATCAACAACTTGCCTTGTATGCTCAGCGAATTATCCTCTCAACCAAGAACTCAACCAATCGCTTCCAACACACCTTCACAAAGAACAACCTCAACCTCAACAAAATCAATTGGTTCCATCTGACAACAATGCTCAAGCATATGTCGGTGAATCTACCGTGGAAATCGATCCGTTCAAGCATTGCAACAAGGATTTGTAATGATTGCTAATGCTTTTGGCGTTACACCAACAAATCCAACAATCGTATTCGTTCCTCATCTAACACACGGAGTCAATTGTTGTAAACAATGGACGTGTTGAAGTTCGTAATCGTGATTATGGTCGCCGATGGGCGGTGGTCAAGGGTTTAATGTGTGGGTAGGAATAACAACAGAGCTCAGTGGTGGAACAGGAAATGCTCGAGAATCGGTTAAATGGTCTTAGATGCTACAACCGCAATGAGAAGGGACACTGGCTAATGCATGCCCAAAGCCAAGGACTAGGGGCGGTGCTTATTTCAAAGAGGCCTTACTTTTGGCTCTTAAGGATGAAGTCGTGGATCTCTCACAAACAAAGAATGAGTGTATGGCGATGAGACTCGAGATGATGATATGGAGGACTTGCGGTGCTAATGCATTGTTATGTTGATGGCTAATATGCATGAGCCGCACATGAGTGATCTGAGCCCGGTGTATGACATCGATGGCTTGTCTCGTGCACCGAACAAACCATCATCATATCTCGAACTAATATCTCCGCTAATATCCCGAATCAAGACGGATCGGACTATTCAAAATGAGTCTTCTACATCTTCTTCTCGATGATTTTCAAGTTAACCTCAGTAGTTACATTTGACGATCAAGATGACCTTATGGTTTCCTTTGATAATCAAATTGACTCCGTGGTCGTATGCCGAGGATCTAAAGAATGATCATGTTGAGACTCACGTTGAACAAGATGATCTGTTGCCTCATCCGGATTTTGCTCGGTTAATTCAAGACCATAAAATCAAAATGGAGGAATGCTATGCATTAAATCAATCCTTAAAAAGTAAAATGCTTTATTAACCAAGGATTTTGAATGTTTACAAATGCAACTCAACTTTTTCAAAACTCAAGAAAACCGTGAAAAAGATTTTGAAGCCGCTTTTGCAAAATCTCATCAAAACGAAAAATATTTAGAGACAGATCGTGATCTAGCCTCGAAGAATGCTTTGTTGTCCGAATTAGAACAAGCTGAAACATGAACATAAAAATCAAATTAACGCTCTCACCTTGGAAAATCAAAAAGCTAAGGTGAGTTGTTAAATTGTCAAAAAGATTCTCCGCATACAAAAAGCATTCAACGAATCGGGTAGATGACCTTCTTGAAGAAATTCTCGGCTTGCAAAACAAACTTAAAGAGTTTAAAGCTGTTGTTTACAAACATGGTGAATCAAGTATGACTATTGAAAAATTTACCTTAAAACCCAATCCAAAAGGATATGGAAAAATCTAGCGATTACAAACCAAAGCTTTCACTAAAAACATTCAAACCAATCACAAGTTTCGGTCACGAATACAAAATTGATAATCTTGTCATGAGTGTTGTTGAATATCATCGTCAAGAGGAATTAGATGCGTAAGACGAGAGTCGATCTAAATTAAAACCGTTGTTTACAACAAACCTTTAATTATAAAACGCGGTCAATTTTGTCACACCAACGGATTCCTCAAACACACCGTGGTTATCATCAAAACACCGAGTCTTTTATTGTTAATCCCAAAACAGTCTTTGCACAAACTTATGGTCCTTTACCTTCCATTAGCGAAGTAAACTCACAACCCGAAAATCGAAAAATTCTTCGATATTTTGACATTTTCATGGTCGACCTCAAAATTTTACAACATGAGATAGAATATCGATCCGAAATCAAAGTTGAACATTTTCAATCGCCTCGCGCGAGAACAAAGAGACATTTTCGGAAAAATCTTTTACCTAATGTTAAAAACTTGAAAAGTTGTGCAATTGCCGGGAAAAGGATTTTCATAAGAACTTGGGTAATGAAAACGCCGAGAAAGCGAAACATCTATTACTAACACAAAACGCAAAAGAAACCGTTGAGAAAAGATGTTGATCGACTCTTGGAAGATGTTATATCTGCCGATATCCATAATGTTGTGCTATTCTATCCGTTGCCATATGCATCGATCATATCTCTCACGATATTGTTGAAACTGTTATTCTTGTTGAGAACACCGATAATGTGCGGATCGAGTCTTTAAAAGTCGAAAATAAACGATTACACGGAAATTAACAATGCAAAACGTCGTCTTCATTGGTGTGAAAAGATATTCACTACCATCAACTCATTTTTCAAAAGAAAATCGCTCAATTGAGTGCAAAATCTTACGATCCTAAAATTGAGCAAGCTGGATGATCAAAAGCGTGTCTTTGAAAAGTCAAATCTCAAAATATGAACAAGAACTTTTAAAAGTTAAACAGAATATGGTGTCATATTTGATTTACTCAAAAGACTCGACTTGAAGCATCTAATGAACTTGATCACTATCTTGCTCACACTAGAAGTCATGAATTTTCTTTGGTAATATTCGATTCGAAAATCAAGATCGATTCACACCATCTCTAAGTTACGGAAATGTTAGGAAAGTATGAACAACTCCGCCCATCGTGATTAAGAGATTAGCACCGGTCACACTTAGTAATCGTGAACCTAGAATTCCACCGCCAAATCACAAGTTGCTAATGTGTTTCCTCTCATGAAACAGAATAGTTGCATCTTTTCCAAACGTCCGCACTTCACGACCTAGGAGCACTCAATCGAAGAATAGGAAGTTGCGACCTAAGAAAAGATCAATAAGGAATGCTAAAGTAGAAGAACACCTAGGACTACGAATAAAATTCATGTTGCTTCCACTATAGATGTTACGTCGGCAAATGTAATAAAAATAGTGATGTAACGAATGCTAAACCGTTAAGTACTTTTGATATTCGATCGATGCACCTTGTGTTATTTGTCGAAAGAGTATGAATTCGATTGTCATGACAAATGTGTTGCTAAAGCTATAATCTCTAGATTACGGAATCCTAAGAATCGAATACCTCTAGGCCCACTAATCATTCTAAGTCCGTGCTTGGTAAACCACCTTCTTTAGATTCTAAGGAAACCATTGCTATCATAGTAGCTACCGCTCACCTCCTAAGAATGTAGTACCACCTAGTGCTTTCACTAAGACTAAAGCAAAGAGTAGTTACAGATGGCGAAATGGATATATAACACACTAGGATTTAAGTGGATGCCTAAAATTCTTAATGTGTGTATGTCTAATATACGCTCGAACCTCTAACATTTCGGGTTCCACATCTACTTCTATTCCATCCTGTGTAAATCTGTGTGTAATGTGTGATGAGATCATTCTCTGGATTGTTGATAGCGGATGTTCCCGACACATGACAGAAACCTTAAGCTGTTATCAAACTTTATTGCAAAGTTCATTGGCACCGCCGATTCGGGAACGATCACTTGCGGCCATCATGGGCTACGGAGATTATGTCAATGGGAACATCGAAATCGGCGGGGTTTACTATGTGGAAGGCCTCGGTCACAACTGTTTCGATGAGGTCAATTTTGTGATGGAGATTTGGAGGTTGCTTTCGGGAGAAAACTTGTTTCATTCGTGATCTACAAGGAAATGACCTTATGTCGGCTCGCGTAATTCTAGTCTCTACACTATCTCTATGCAAGACATGGTTGCTTCCTCTCCCATCGCTTACTTTCTAAGGCAACATCAACAAAATCCTCGGCTATGGCATCGCCGTCTCTCACATCTAAACTTTCAAACCATCACCAACCTTGCTCGACACAAACTAGTTGAAGGACTACCACGATTCCGGTATTCAAAAGATCACCTTTGCTCACTGTGAACAAGGGAAAAGCACTCGTGCTCATTTTCCTTCAAAGGTGGAACATGACTCTCAAACATGTGCTTCATCTTCTTCACATGGATTTGTGTGGCCCAATCGTGTGCAAGCGATCAACAGCAAACGCTACATCTTAGTAATTGTTGATGACTACTCACGATGGACTTGGGTCTACTTCGCTTCGTAGCAAAGACCAAGCTCCACAAATGATCATCACCTTTCTCACAAAAATACTGAGTTCAGCTCCGCAACACCGCACGGATAATCGAATGCACAAAGGAACCGAATTTGTTAACAAAACCCTTCGTGAATTTTATGAGAAAGTAGAATTCAACATCAAACATCTATTGCACGGACACCGAACAAAACGGAGTTGTTGAAAGACGAAACCGAACGTTAGTGGAAGCGCAAGAACAATGTTAATCAATGCTAAACTTCCAGATTACTTATGGGCGTGTCGATTCATCGCATGCTATACTCAAAACCGTTCTATGATCACAAACGCCACAACAAAACACCTTTCGAGCTTGTCCACAACTATAAACCGAACCTCAAACATTTTCATGTATTTGGATCCCTTTGCTATCCGAATAATGATCGTGATGATTTTGGAAAGCTCAAAGCCAAAGGCGATATTGGAGTCTTTATTGGATATCGTGACAATTCTAAAGGTTTAGAATGCGGAATCGTCGAACTAAGGAGGTAATGGAAGCGATTCATGCTCATTTCGATGAACTCACGGAAATGGCTTCGAGTATATGACTTAGAACCGGTCACAACCGTTTAAACTTCCTCAACCCCATCATCACCAAGAAAGCCCTCGCCTAACTCGTCAACAAATGGAAAGGTTATTTGCTCCTACGCTGCGTGACGATATTGATGAGCGTGCTCTCGGTGTATCCATTGTCACCGCACAACCCGATAATAGTCATATACCGATACACTGCTACAACAACTCATTGCGGATGCACCTACACCAATTGACTCCAACACAACAGCTTGAACACACCGCTTCCAACAATGATGAACCGGTGATGATATTCTCGAATGAAGTACCCCACCGCGATTTTGATCCAAATGCGTTTTCAATCCGTTTGCTAATGAGGCTGCTGCACGGTTGTCGCGGAATCTTCAACAAACCATTTGAATCCTCGAATCGCACAATGTATACCAACATCAACCTCTACACATAGATGGACAAAAGACCATCCTCCGCTAACATTATTGGCAACCCGAATCAACCAATTGTTACGAGACAACGTCTTCACTCGACGGTGAACATTGCATTTATGCACTCACCGTCTCGCCAATCTGAACCTAAAAACATTAAAGACGCAATGACAAAAGACAACCGGATTGAATCCATGCAAGAAGAACTCAACCAATTCAAACGTCTTGAAGTATGGAGGCGGTTGAAAGACCAACAGAGTCTCGTCATTGGTCTAAAATGGATTTGGAAAAATAAATTGGATCTTTGAAGGGGCGTCATCGAAACAAGTCACGTCTAGTTGCTAAGGGTTATCGTCGGGAAGAAGGAATAGACTTTGAAGAATCTTTTGCTCCGGTTGCTCGTCTTGAGGTCGTTCGGATATTTCTCGTTCGCGGCTCATATGAATATGACGGTCTATCGGATGGATGTCAAAACGGCGCTTCTCAATGGACAACTTAAAGCGGTCTATGTCACCAACGAGATGGATTCGTTGATCACGAGTTCCCGAACCATGTTTACAAACCGAACAAAGCTCTTTATGGTCTCAAACAAGCCCCTCGGGCATGGTACGATAAGCTATCATCTTTCCTCATTGCCAATAATTTCACCAAAGGCTCGGTTGACCCAACTCTTTTTATACAATATCACGGGCACATATCTTGATTGTTTAAATTTACGTGGATGACATAATTTTGGGTCTACACATAAAAAGTTTTCAATCGCTTTGCAAAACTAATGAAGAAAAATTTTGAAATGTCCATGATGGGTGAACTTACGTTCTTTCTAGGACTGCAAGTTCATCAATCACCCGTGGTAATTTTCTTGAGTCACCCAAATATGCCCTTGAACTGTTAAAAATTTGGAATGAAAACCGTGATACTTATGCCACACCAATGACTCATACCAAAAAGCTAGATCTTTGATTTACATGGGAAATTAGTTGACCCCACCAAATACCAAAGTATTATTGGGTCCTCATGTATCAAACAACTAGCAGACTGATATTGTCTTTGCCGTTTATCTATGCTCCGTTATCGATCGCGACTAAGCTGAAACCCACCTCTACGAGGCTAAAAGAATCCTCGATACATCAAGGGAACCATTAACTTGGGGATCGGTATCAGAAGGATTCGGTTTTGAACTAATCTCTTTTGAGTGACGATCACGCAGGATGCTTAGACTCAAGAAAAGTACTTTGAGCACTACAATTTCTCGGTGATAAACCGGTGTCTTGGCAATCAAAGAAGCGAGGATTGTACATCATTGTCATCAACCGAAGCGAGAATATGTAGCCATGTCGCGTGTTGTACTCAAGTCATCCGGATGAGAACACAACTCAAAGATTATGGTTACGTGTTTGATGAATCCGATGTCTTTGCGACAATCGAGTGCCATTGCAATCTCGTGCAACTCGATTCGAAAGACGAAATCAAAGCACATCGATCACGCTATCATTTCATCAAGGACCGCGTGGAGCAGTGGTACCGTTGAATTATACTTTGTGGGTCTTGAATACCAATTGGCGGATCGCTCACCAAAGCTTTGCCTCCGCTAGGTTTAATGAGTTGGTCCACGAATTGGTATGAGGTGTTTGACTCAAGAGGAATTGGATGACCTCTTAAAATAGTCTTAAAAACCTGTCAAACACCAAAACATCTTTTGTAAATAAATTTTCAAAAACAAAATACAAAAATATAAAATCCTATAAAACAACAAAAATATTCTCCTAATCTACCTTTCTTTCAACATGGCAAGTACATCTCTTCCGTCAACACTTTTATCTTTCAAATTTCAGTATTTTTCCGATCAAGTGTTGAGGGGGAGAAAATAATCTTTTAACCGTTTCATATCATCTGTGTACTTGCATGTTATCATATCTCGGTTGATTCTCTTGCTACAGTGGTTAAATTTCTGGTTTACTGACACTCCTCGGACTAAATCTCATAACCTTTCCTTATTTCTTAAGTCGAGGGGGAGTGTCGTCAAAGGTTCTTTCTTAAAATCTTTGTTTGATAACCTAAATGGAAGTTAAATGGCTTTGGTTGAAAATGGAAAAGGTGGAGGGACTAAAACTGTCAAAACCTTAAAGTTATTTTATACAAAATACTCCACCCACCACATTTATTTTCATCACATTAAATATTTCACCTAATATCATCCACGATCCATAATCGTTTTACAAATCCGTGCTTTCGATTATCAATCTGTAAGTGTTTACGTGTTTGGATCATGTTTTAAACAATGGTTTTAAATCTTTCATAAATCCAACGGTTAAAACATGTGATATATTGATTTGTGTGTTCTACGCGTAAGTATATGAACACACAATCATATTTGTGTGTTTATGGTTAAAAGGATTGTATCAAAATGTTGTAACAACATCAATGATATCATTTCTATGCTCATAACACACCCAAAATCACGAATCTACGATTTTTGAAAATTAGGGTTTATGTGTCGATTTGGGTGTTTCCAAATGTAATGTGTTTTGGTATAAAAGATTGTTGGGTTATGGTCTTAAGTTGTTGAATTGATGATTTCCAAGGTTTCTAACCACCCAGAAACACGAATTGGTTAACAATTTGAAATTAGGGTTTAAAGTTCATAATTTTTGGTAACTTTTGATTCAACACGAGTTAAGTGTTAAAACTTGGTCACTATACTCTCCCAACATCTAAGACATACCAGAAAAACTTTGGTGCATATTCTATGGCTAGATTTCATACGCGTAGATTTAGGGTTTAGACTACGCGTAAGTCTGTCTACGCGTAACTGTTAAAATGTGAAAATGTGATTTGATTTGTCATAAAGCGAATGCTATGTGTTTAACTTTGTTGAAATGATGCTTTATTTCAGGCTTGCAACAAGTAATATTCAGAATCAAGGTGGTTATTTATCTACGCATAAGGATCACCTTACGCGTAGCTTCTACGCATAAGGTTCTACATATGGGACCTGGCGTATCATCCCGTGAAGGATATGCGTAAACAATGACCTCTACGCATAAGGTCAACTCTTACGAGTAGCCTTACGCGTAAGGTTAATATATGCCCACGCATAAGCTCCACGCATAAGGTCTCCTTTTCCCACGGCGTAACATTTCTTCGCGTAAGTTAGGATTCTACGCGTAAGTTTACGCCTAAGCATATATCATTCACGTCTCACGCGTAACTTTGCCAAAACTACGCTTAACCACGGATTGACCTTCATGATGAATTGTTACTTGTACAAACTTGTAAATAAACTAATCATATCATCACGAATCCAAAATGTCACTAATAAACTTAAATCGTCGATATGTTGTGAACAATAAGTGATAAAATAAACTTTAAAACTTAAAGTTAACTAACTCATGAAACATTTCACTACATCATTGAACTATTGAACATACAAGTGACTTAGGACTCGTAACAATCATTGACTTTGTACATTCAATAACTAGACAATAAGACCTTACGTTGACTAACATTATGTCTTTCGATATGTTGGTTCTTTTGGCTAATGTTATTTCGAGATCACAACATGGTCGAACAAATGAATGTGGATGCACCAAGTTCTCTCTATTGTCGATATCTATCCTCATGGCTATCCAATGAAGATAGGAAAGAATAACCTCCGTGTTGACTTTGACACCCTCACTTGTTACGAATCTTCATGTCTTATTGCTATTGATATTACGAGGACTCATCCGTATCGTAACATGCTTACACACTGCAATTGTTCACGAGATCTACATCCAGCAGTTACGGAACACTATGGAAAGGGTCAAAGGACAAGCTGTGTGACGGTGACTCGAATCACAAACGAGTCACCATTACACTGCAGACTTAAGGGTTGTTCTCCTAATTCTCAAGTCGAACCAACCAAACTATATGCCTCACCGTCAAGAGCTCACTCTCCAATTCTTAATCGATATCGGTTATGGCGAGGCTACAGGAGTAATCAACAAGCATTCTCACGTAGAGCTTAAGAGTATTCCTCAACCACGGAGAACTCTCTACATGATCATCACCAAGTGCATTTACGGTCGTGGACGGTGACTATGAGCACCCTAAGCTCATGGGCGCAAATATTCGGGCATTGGTCAACAAGAAACACATCGCTATCGAAGCTCGATTTGGGATGACATGATGTCATTTCTCAACAAACTTGGCTCAAAGATTCCTTACATCGGATATACTAAATTGTTGATCCGAGAGCACTTGGACTTCATCCCGACATTCCCAAGAGGCTCAATGACCCCGACAATCACGACATGTTGTGGAACCTATTCTATCTGTCGGAATCAAGGAAACGTCTACAAAGAAACAAGGTGTTTGTCTTTGATTTCCTTCTAGCGAAGATGTCGAAGCTCGAATCGTACAAAAGGTATCACGAAGCGATCGAGACAAGGCAAAGTTGGTCACCTCGACGAAAAATCTTCCGGAACACGTAAGGAGAACCGAAAAGGAAGTGTTGGAAGTGTCACAAATACAGATAGTCAAAGGAATGCTCCAAAGAAGAAACCTATTCCAAAGAGAAAACCCCCCTAAGAAGAAAGTTCCTTCTCGTGAAGCCACTCCGATCCTTTCACTTGAACCGCAAAGGCAGCTCGGGACGAGGACTGCGAGGCTCTTGACGAGATGAAGAGATCTCATACTACGAAGCGCAAAGGATGAAAATCCTCGGTGCCAAAACCTCCAAGTCCTCAAACTATTAAAGGAAGACTCTCGCACTTGTACCTATGATGAGAGCTCGATGAAGAAGAAGAGCAGCTGGATAAATCATCTGAGAAAGAAGTTTCACAAAGTCGACACCTTCAAAAGGTCAAGAATTTGCTAAAGATCAAATGGGTGGCCCCGGAGGTTCAAGTGGTCTTTGCCACTCTAAACCATCTCCGATGCGGTTAATCAACCCGATAAGGGGCCGATGCCACCACTCTTACGCAACTACAACGACTGTGGAGGACACTATTGTGTATGATTTTGAGAAGCAGTAATCGAGAAAGAAAAGTCTAAGGATGACGAGGATGATTATACAAAGTTTCTTCTCGACAGATCCAACACACTCAAAGGAGAAAACCTCGAAACTCCTAAGGACATGAAGTTTCCTCATGTCTCCTCATCATCGGACTCTTCATCTCACTCATCACCACCACCATCAACGAAGTCAACGGATCATCATCCAAATCCGTGAAGAAACCACCTAAATCTTGGATTTCTCAAACACATGCAAGAATTGTGAAAAAGTCAAACAAGTTAGTAAGAAGGACATGCTTCACGAGAAAACTTAATTGGTATCTTTGAACAAATGCAAGACTTACATGATGAGAATGACGAGATGCGGAAAGATAGGAAAGCTATTCAGAATTCATGAGAAGTCATCGTCGGGAGGAACCGAATGAAATGATTGAAGGTTACACTCAAAAGTACCTTCAGGATATCGCTCCAAAAGTCCAAAAGGAACTGGAGAAGTCGCAAGAGAACAAACCCACAAGTTTCTTCTCGACCTTTGTCCCGGTGTGACTAGAGAAGTATTCTCGAGACAACTCACTCCTAACATCGAAGCATTGGTTAAACATACAATGGCCAAAGAAGTCGATCTCTCGAATACGAGTTGATCGCTAAACTTGTGATGCAAATGTCAAAGCGATCCGAACGCTTACTTGGAAGAAGCTAAATTTTTCAAAATCTACTTGATTTTCAACTCGATCATCATGCAAGGAGTCACCGATCAACCCAAAAGACCAAGAGATGACGATGATAAGGATAAGGACTCGCACCTAAACGTCGAAGCGGCCGGTAAATCTACATCTATGCCACCTCCTCCACCACGGACTTCTTCTCAACAAAGTCTCCTCCACCTCGGTCTTCATCGATAAACCTCGGGACGATTCGAGTTACCACCCCGACTCATACAACTGGTGACTACTTTGAGTATACGGGTGGTGACGATGAAGAGTTCCTTGAGCCCCAACAACAACCCACCTCACCCAAACAAGTGCGTAAACCGTAATCATCATCAAAGCCTTCCAAAAGAAAAGGCACGACTCACCCGGAGTCGTAACACGGCTAGATGACGATAAAACCAAGAGTTTGAATGGTTCTCCACACTTGTCAATCAAACTCCTACCCGATGAAGGTCAAGAATTGGCGGTCGGTTCAACATTGGAGCATGCAAAGCTGTTGCAAGAAAAGTTCCATGTGAAGAAAATGACGAAATCGAATTGAAGCGAATCAAAATGAAGCTTTTCAACTATGGAAAGACGACTCTGAAAGCGCCTCGAGGTCGAATATCATCTTGAGAACATCGCCGAGCTATGTCTAACAACATGGATTGGCTCAATCGGAAGCAAACATTGACTTCACACAAAGGGACAACCCTCCATACTACACCGACCGGACCAAACCTCTACCGACCATTGGCCAAGCAAACGAACCAAGGATTCCTTCCGATATTTCTTCAACAAAGACCTAGAATTTCTTCTCCATGGTGGCGATGGTTCGAGAAAATACACTACATCATTGACTCTTCCATTCCGGTGACCATCTACTCAATTGCATAGCTATCGAGGAACGTGCAACTCACTTGTTTTCGACAACGTGCAAGCATACGACCAAGATGCATTGTATGGGATTCATCATTGGCACGAACGCCAAGAATCTACTACTGTGTGCACGGTTCGTAAATCTCAACATGCGATGTATAGCTCTAAGGACATTGTGGCCATCAAACACATTGATCTCAAGTCTAAGTGGGACTACACATTCTTAAAGAATATCATAGTCAAACGACAAGATTAAAAGGACTATGGATTCTCCGAAGTCGACTTTGAGAACTTGTCCTCAACGACATCGAAGACATGTATCTTGCCAAAGTGTGGTCGTATGAGACAATTCTCGATCGAAGTTCAACGTGAATTTATCAAGTCGGTTCTCATCTTCATTAGACGATCGTGATCAAAGAACGTGTTGAAGATATACGGATGGTCGTTGAATCATATCGAAACGTGTAAACTTCACTCCACCACGACTTGATCTTCCCGACATCAACCGGCTTAAACAACTCACGCTCATCGGCAAACCTTTCGGCGTTGTTTACCGCAGTGAACTTCGAAGAAAGCGCTTAATGGCGTGTAGTGAGCTCCACAAATTCGGGGATCATACCTTGAAGATGGTTAGGGATGGATTGGCGATGTTGAAGGATATCGCTGAAAGTTGGGAATCCTAAATTTGGAATTCTCGTGAAAGGAGGGATGTGAGACGATCATCACCATTATTGATGAACGGTTGTTCGAAGGGATCGATTCAGACGATTGGAAAGCTATGTTGGTGGTCGACTCGGGAGAAACATCATCGGCTTTCAACGCATACACTGTGCACTCTGGGAATATCACCGCACTTCCGGTACCCTTGAATTGTTTCCTTCATATAATTTTGGATGCATGATTATTAATGTGAATGGCTTGTGCACACATAACAATGTACAACCCGTAAGTGTCAAGAAAGGACCCTATAGTGCGCCTCGATGCCACAATCCTTATAAAAGGAGCGAAAGCTTCTTATTTTGAGTAACACCTATCAAACCTTTCACTTTTCAAGGTTTTGCTCAAAAGACAAGTACTTCCCATAAGATTTTCAAAACCTCAACCGCTTATATCACTACTTGAGGGGAGTATTTTAAAACTTTGTTCACAAATTGTTCATAGTGGTCAATCTTCCCAACACTCGAAATGGTCATATTTATTCTCAAACGTTTAAAAATAACATTTTCATATGCCATTTTTAGGGGAAAAAATTTGCGTGATAAGAAATATGTTGTGCGAATGCAAATGAATCATGTACCTTAGACTTAACCAACAAATTGACGGTACTAAACTATTTGTAACTCGAAAAGACTTGTCCCGGACGGGTAATAATTTCAAGCTAGTTCGCTAGTGATGTAAGCGTGTCTCGCAAAGGACTCAAATCGAGTAGAAGGTACCATTCGAGAAGCTCTTGATAGACATGAACTCGACGGGTTTGACAACCTTCCAAGGTTTGTCTACACCTTCAAGGTAGTTATTAGAGCTAGTTGTCACCTAAAGGCGACAATGTAACTCTTTAACTATTCAACGTAACCGTGTCTCGCGGAGATTGTCTATCTTTAGTGGATCAATTCAAAAGTCGCGCTCTTTCCTCATTGTGCATTTAACCATTAAAACTCTTTAGCACATGTGGAGGAGTATTTATGCAAAACTTATCTCTCACATGGTTCAAACATGTTTTCATTTACAAACCCTTTGAGAGATATTTTCACATACGATGGTTTTAATGGCAACATAGGTTAGTCATGGAGTTATAAGGTGACTAAGGTTAGGAATAACCGTCCTATGATCCGCCAGAGTCGGAGGGATCTACCCAAGGACACTACCATTAGTTAGTGTTAGAAGTCCTTAGGAATGATTATAAAAGGAGAAAATGAGAATCGGAGAAAGAAGGAGTTGAAGAATCAAAAGAAATGTAAAGTAAAGGGTGAAAAGAAATAGCCCTCCGTTATTCAACTTAGGGCGAACTTGGGTTCAATTCATATACTCTTGGTTGTCACTTAGTGACACCGGTATTGAAGATTAAAAGTCGTCATGGACCCAATGGCGCATGCACTAAACCTTCTTAGCCACTCAAGTTTCTCTCAGCGAAGCTTGTTTCATTCTCACAGGGGAACCCTACGTAATCTATTGGCTTTCTCTTGAGATCGTTTGGTATTGAAGAAGGAGACCTCTCCCTAGTCTCTCGCTCGGGAAAACCAAAACGCACTATTGAGTCTAGAGCCACGAGATTCATCAAAAGATCTCTTAGGAACACTTGACATTTAATCACTTGATGACCAACAAATAAGATCATCGATGGTTCATATCGAGTCCTTCACGAGATCTTAGCAATCGTCGAGAAAATTTATGAGAGGTTCACATCCGTGATCCTCGGTGATTGAATGGAAACTCCCGCCGGTCAACATCAAACGACCCGGCGGCGGTCACTTCGATAACTCCCGTGGATTACGCGGAGTGTGTCTCAAACGGTCTGATCGTGAGGTGATGCTTGATGTACCTCAACGACTCATCTCGAAACTGTAGATGTGCCGGTGCATCGCGTTATCTCACTTGTGGGACTCCAGCTCAGAACGGCCTTTATAAGAATTAGAGTTGTGTTTTCACACTATGTTGTTAACACTCTCGAAGTTCAAACTTGTAAGTCTTGGAAACCGCTTATTACTAACCGTTTGAAATGTTTTCTTCTTATGGAAGCTCGGGAGGCGGGATGATCGTCTTGATTCTTCTCATGCTCACGCCAACATCATCACTAATGAAAGTTCTATTCAAATGCAACACAACGATCGTAATGATTCTTCATCAAATCAAAGAATCTACAAAGTCAAAGACTTAGAGAACTTCATCGATGTTGAATTCCAGCGTCAAAGGCGTGTGAGCATGTTGAAGAATGACGTGGAGACTTTGGAGCAACAAGGACACTGAAGCGCATCGATGCGAGACAACAACATACTATCACTTTCACCACAAAGAACAATGATCAAAGAACAAAGTTAATGATGGCGTCAAAGCATAACATTTAAAGATAACTATCTCTACTTTGGGGAGATTGTTCGAATCAAGGCAATTCCTCTCACAAGAAAGAAGAATGTCGAAGGCGCCACGACTACTATTACATCAACGCCTTCACCGTTTACATTCATATATACTTGAGGGGAGATTGTTGGAATCACTCTAAACAAGATTTCAAGTATTTATATTTCATATGTAATAGATAGCTTTATTATGGCCTTTATGTTTGTTTAAGGTCAAGCTTATGTAGAAGGCCCATAAGCTTGATCCAAGCCAATAAGGAATAGGGAAGGAGAGGAGTGTTGCCTAGCTCCTTTCCTATATAAACTCTTGTAAACCCTCATTTGAGGGTTGGTTGTTCAATTTACTCTTTCACACATACTCTTGTGCCTAACCGTCCTTATTGCTTAACGTGTATGTGTGTTCGTGTAGCTTGTTCATCCGCCTTTCTTCTCTATCTCTTCTATTGATGCTTGTGTTGTAAAACTAGTGACCTAACACTGGGTGTTATGGAAAACTTTGATTTTTCAGTTTGAGACACAAAAGTAATTCCATTAATTTTGTTCCATTTGTTATAATCGATTGGTTTTATTTCAGAATTCTTTTGTTTCATTTTGATCTACTCTCATCGAGATAGTTCTAATGTTTCGGAGAATCATGAACAATTATGGGTTCATGCAGGTTTTCCATTGTTCAACATATTAGTTCTTCCGAGCTTTCTTGAGGAAACAAGGAGGTGTGTTACTAAGAGCCATTTTTGAGTTGTATGAAAATACGGATTTGTTTGATTAATCGACATATTGGTTGATTTGGTGAATGACCCGTTGTAACAAGCAAATTTTCCAAATTTTTATCTTTCATTCTTATCAAAATTTCATCAAGAAGAGAATCTTCTCGTTTTGAAAAATCGACAATGAATTGTTTCTTCTCTTTTTCAAGATCAGAAAACAATGCTTTTTGTTTAGAAAGTTGGTCATTTAGATCAGAAATTTCCTTGTTTAAAGATTTTATTTTCAAGTTCAAATTCACATCAAGTGTGTTATACTTGATTTGCAATTTTTGTTCTCTTAAAATGGAATCTCGATAACCAATTTCTAATTCTGACTCTTTGTTTTTTGTGAAATTCAAAAGCTTTTGCGTTCTCCTTGTAACTCTCAAGCTCAGCGGTCAATTTAGCATTCACGGCCTTAACTTCGCGATTGACCATTTTAACTTTCTCGATTTCGTAGCCACGATTATTGATTAATGTTTCAAAACAAGCACGTGTTTCCTCATCGGTCTCGATATTTTGTGCCACTGACCTCCACTAGGATCCACATCCGAGTTTGAGTTATTATTGCTACAACTCGGATTGTCCGGTATGTATCATAAGTAGGCTTGGTGTCACGAGAATGTTGTTCGTCATGAGTAAACACATCAAATATGACATTGTTATAGCATGGATCAATGATTGGTACCTCAAATAATGCATTGGCGTCATAAATAGGAGGTGCGTCGGAATCGGTGTCGTGCTTAGTCTCACGAAGATTTGCCATGAAGATGCGGTTCGCATTGATTTCCTTGAGGTCTTCCAAATCATCCATAATAGTGAAAAATCATTTTCCTCAAAGACTCATTGCATCCCTACTTCCGACTTACGTACTATGACATAGCTTTCCTAAGATATTTAGCATTCTTCTTTTTGCGGCTTAGTAGGACGGTTCCTTGCCATGTGACCCACTCCTTGACAATTATAACACTTAACTTGATTACCCCGATTCACATTCCATAATTCCCAATGATTTGGGCTGCAACATTCCCATTCGATTACCCACTTCTCTATTCCCAACATTTTGTCCCATCGATTTCCAACATTCGACCCAGTGATTACCGACACGGAACCGCTGATTACCCGTGCGAAGTCCGATAGCATATCCTGCCGATTCCCAATAACTCTAACCATTTGTCCTTGATGACCCATATTCACACCGGTGTGCAATTTGCACATTGCAGTGTTTGATGAAATCCATTGGTTGTTGTTAGTTGGTTTGGAATAGCGACTTGAATACTTTACCAAGAATGCAAATGCTTGTGACAAAGCCTCTTCTTGTTCGATTCGGGATCGGTGATTCCTTGTTCATGGTATTGTGGATCTTGTTGTTGAATGACTTGTTGTTCGGTGGATAGAATTGTTGTTGAGGGAAACCGACTTGTGGTTGTGGAATGTATTGCGGCAAGTTGTTGTTAGTGGAAGATGATGAAGCTTGTTGTTGTGAGTTCACCTTTGGGTTGGAGTCTTTGCAATTAGTGCCAATGGATCATGATTCTTTGCCAATCTTTCTTTCCTAACTTCATTCACTTGACTTGGTTTTGTTTGAAAACCGTTTAGTTGATCAAAGTTCACTTTGATGTAAGTCCTTTGTTTGGTTGACAATAGTGACATATCGTCCCGTTCTTACGGAAGATTGTTGAGAAATTTGATGTTTTGCACGATAGTTACAGGTGCCAACTTTTTATGATTAGCTCATTCATCAAAGTGAAAACCTTCCATAGTAGGATTCAATGGATTCTCACGGGGTTGATGTGAACTTCTCCCATTCGATTAGCGACTTGTTCTCCATGTCTTGTTTACCAATTTACATTTCCATAACATAGCCGTCTAACACGTTCCACATATCGGCAGTTTCCACGGTCAACAATGACAAAGATGTCTCTTGGCAATCCCGGTTGGACAATGTGAATAGCCATGTCATCTGCATCGACTTGCATCTTATCCTCTTCAGTGTATTCTGATTCATATTGAACACGAAAAGATGGTGGGACGGGAGGTGTTGCATCAGGATTTCCAGGGATTTGGACTTCTCGAGGCTTGAAGGGTCCATTCGTAATGGATTTAATCATGAGTTTTCCATTAGGTTTGGTCTTGATGTAACGAAGCATACGACTTGTCCATTGAAGATAACCACCTTTTTCCAACATAGGAGGACGGTTTTCGGCACCGGCTGCATGAATGTCTTATTGAGTAGCCATTGATGAAGGTATTAGTGATAAAGTTGATGTAGGATCGATTCAGCGATAAAGGAGTTGTGATTGATGATGATTAAGTACAGTTATTGTAGTGAAAACTTGGTGAAAATTTGGTCTGACAACTTAAAAACCTCAATAACTTCTGTTTGGTGCAGATTTAGGCCTTGAAGGTTGACCCTTATTTGGCGTGCTATTCTCCTCGTTCTCACGATCGTTTTGATGGGTAGAACGCTGAAAACGGAGTTACGGTTCAAAAGTTATGATCGTTTGAAGTTTTGATGAGAAAAGTCAACAAACCGCACTGAGAAAAGTCAACCACTCGCAACCTGGTCAACACGCTTAATGCAACTCGCTTCTAACAAGTTGCATATAAGACAGCTCGTATAAAGAGACAACTCGCTTAATAGCCAAGTCACATAAAATTAACTCGCTTACACGTCAACACGCATAAGTTCAACTCACATAGGCTCAACTCGCTTACACGTCAATACGTATAAGTTCAACTCGCATAGGATCAACTCGCTTACACGTCAACACGCATAAGTTCAACTCGCAGCAAGTACAAGTCGCTTTCACAGGTTGTCTTTTTACACTTTTCACTCAACTCGCTTGGTACTTTTTCCACTTAACTCGCTCAAAAACACAAACCGTATAGAAGAGAGTTGACTACTCGCTTAGTAGAAAAAGTGACTATTTAGCTCGAATAACTCCCAAATGATCCACTTAACATACGATTTAACCAATCTAAACACTAAACTAATCGAATATAACTACCTTAAGCCTAAAAGTACAAACTTTTAGCTAAGATAAGCAACAAAAAAAAACGATTCGTATAATGCTTTTCACCACAAATTCTAATAAAAAACACTCCTAGATCATTGTTTGGCGATTGATACCACTTGTAGGACCTTATATCTATCAATTCTATCATACTAACACTAATATGAAGCTCGGAAATGGTGACTTGAACATGTATATAGGGCGTATGTATTATGAGAGAAAGATGAAAACATGAAGAGGTTTATTCCATATGAAAAACACACACTACACACTCAAGCACACACACCAAATGACTAGGTGTGTGCCTTTTATACATAGAACATAAAAGCCTTATGGGCTTTGGATGGGCTTAGTTAAGTTTGTGGATTGGGCATACATTATAACTTGACTAAACATGACATAACTATTAACCAGTTAGCTTGGCTCAATCCACGAGCCCGATGACTATTCTATTACAATATCTAACACACGTTATAAAGTTCCTAAACGTGAATGGCCATCACTTCTATTAAATAATTTTTAAGGCTAACAAACATAGATCTCTTGGATCTAAGGTTAGTGAGATTTAACTCAAGGGAGAAGGTAAGTTAGAAAGGGGTGAGAAATAATGAAGAAATGGCTCACTATTTATAGAGGAAAAATCTTACTATTCCCCGGATCCCACGGATCCCTACCATAAGAGATCCGGCTAGCACAAAGCTAGGGATCCGTGGAACGCTCCTCTTTACCCATGGGTATTTTGGTTATGGGTCATGGGTCGTGGGTTGAACCATGGATCTTTGGCTAGATACAATGTATCTTTGAGTGCAATGCACTTAGTCACTTGGGTATGGGTTGATCCATGGGTTATGGATATTATCCATGTATGATATAAGCATGATGTCATGAAATTGGTTATGGGTCAAGATCCATGGGTTATGGGCTTTGGGTTGTACCCAACTACATTCAATGTATTTGCCCAATGGGTTGTGATACTTAAGTTTCTACCCATTTATATTACCCAATATACTACATACTAGTTATGTGTATATTTTATCCAAATATGTAAACACTAGTTGTTGTACATGTGCATTACTAAATCATAAAATCACTTATACTTGTTTTAGTGTTTTATGTGAAAATGTGAATATGTTAGAAACTATTAGTTGAAACCATTTACGTATTTTATTTGTTTCGTTAATATGATTTTACGTTTGTTATCGACAAAACATTAGAATATCGTAAAATATAAATAAACGTTTTTACAGTTTATTTGTATTAACAATATCCCCCTTTTTGTTGATGACAAAACATAAAATTATTTTAAGGAAAAGCTAAAATTAGTAAAAGTTTGAATTGTAGTTTTACTTTCTTCTCCCCTTTTGTCGAAACAAAAGTGTTTGAAGAAAGTAACACATCGTTTTTAAGAAGAAAAAAACATGTGAAAGAAGAAAAAGTAAAAGAAGTAGAGAGCAAGTAACGGAAAGGATCTCGCCTTTTACTCCCCTTGTGAGTCCATCCCTATGCAAGGCGTCAAGTAAGTGATACTAATCTATTTTGTTTGCAAATAAGTTTGCAAAAGATTTAAATCTAAGAGGCAGTGTGCTCCCCTTGATGAGTGCAATTTTGCAAGGGATGTCACGAAATGTAAACCTAGTATTGCAAGTAATTTGCAATGTATTGCTTTGACAAAAGCTCCCCTAGCTTTAGGATGTCAAAGTCTTCATGTGTAAGTGGAATAACTACAAAACAAAGGTTAGAAAGCAAGTATAATTCAAAATTTCGCAAATGTGGTCCAAGTTAGTAGAAAATAGCTTTCGTCTCATGGATCCCGGTTCCCTCTAGTAGGGATCCGTCTAGGCAATTCCGAGGATCCGTATTAGTTGATTAATTTCAAAGAAAGGTGATATAACAAGTAATGTTATCACTGGCGAGATAAGAATATAAAGTGATCATATTCTCATAAACATAACAAGTAGCATGTAATTACATTTAATAAAACTAGAGTTATGATATACATGACTCTAAAAACTAAGAAAATAAGAAAATACATGACGAGGAATTTCTAAACCAACTATCGCTTGATACTAGGACACCACTAAAATTCTTCTAGCTCAAGTGGTTTTTAGGTTTGATCTCGTCGAAACGTTCGAGGAGATGATAGAAAATGAAATGTTGGTCTTCTCGTACTTCATGTATCAAACTTTCATCATGTTGACAACGATAGCAATCTTTGTCATGGCTAGGTAGTGGTGGTGGAAGAAATGAAATGGCTTGATGCGAAGGATCAAGTGAAGCGGCTTGTGGAGCTTCAAACGATGGAGGGATTGGTGGAGGTGCATTTGAGAATGGCTCGACCAAGAATGATGGTGGTGGTAGAGAGGTGTCAACTTCCATATGGTCGGGTGGTTAACTTTGATGATTTCTCATAATCCAAATGGGATTATATGATGGAAACGGCGAAAAGGAAGCCGGAGCAAGTGTTGACTCAACACTTTGATTTTGAACCATTATTCCTCCTAATGAGGAGAATGTTGTCGTGAAGCGGATGAGGCGGCCTAGGAGGCAAGTCCTCTAAATTGTAGAGGTCTGGTGATGATAGTGGGGATGTAAATGAAATAGCTCTAGGAACTAATGGTGATGGTTTAGTGGAGATGATATTGTTTGGTCTAGGAGGTATGGTGGTGTTTGGCATAGGTATTTTGGTGGGTACTATCCTTTTAGGAATTGGTTTGATTGGATGATGAAGGATCCTATCATTTGTTGGCTTGACTAGAGATGATTCAGTTGAAGAGATTTCGTGTATAACACGAGCCTTTTTCATGGGTGGTTCTTTGGTGGATAAGTTACTACTTGGGGTTTTCCTCATGATGAGATGATTTCAAGAGGTTGCAAGAGCTGAAAGTTAGGATGAGAGTGATGACTATGGAGGTTGTTAGAAACAAAGACCTTGACAGATCTTAAGCACTCGAGATCGTTAGTGTTGCCTATGTAATCACAAGCAAACTAATAGAAAATCTCTACGACTTGTATTCGTTAGCGGAAATAAGAACAAAAGCTAAGATAACTAAGAACACTTTGATCCTCTATGGATCTTTTATTAACTGAAACTATGTGTTTTTAACACCTAAGAACCGTTGTCTATTACATCTTCTATGATTCCTTATATAGACAAGAAACCCTAAAACTAACTCAGCATGTACCTCGACAAACGAGACAAGCATGCATCTAAACATTTGTTTTCTCCCATGCATATTATGGGTAAACACTAAATTACATTAAGCAATACAATAAAACCCATGCTAACCTTGGGCGTTGAAAGAATAAAGATGGGTTAGCATATTAAAATAAAGCTGCGCTCGCCAATCCTAGTCGACTTCCACTCTTCAAAGAATCATTTGCACGGTACACTTCAAGAGAATCGCTCTGCTTCAACGAGAATCCATTTCGCTCACAGTAATCACTTGACTTAAACTTGACAGATTCAAGTAGATTCACATAATTCCCAACAATCCTCCCCTAAACTGGAATTTGACTTGGTTAAGTTCCAGTTTCCTTGATAGATCTTTAGAGGCTTTAGAGGATCGTAACAGCAAAAATTGCCAACAATGTTCTTCCCAACAATTCGTCTCATGTATCCAATGCTGCAGAACTTTTAGAAGAGCAGACTTGGTTAAGTTCCATTTCCTTGAGCTCAAACTGTTAAACTAGAAGATTGTGGCAGAACATCAGTTGCAAAGAACCAAAACAATGTTATCTCTGTGATAACTAATCTTCGAAACGCCAGGTCTTTGCAGCAACAAATGACACAGTATACATCAAAACTCATTAATTGCATACTATTCTCATCACATCCAGGTGTGTTAACTCCTGTGAGAGGTGAATCATTGAAAATAATGGATTTGATGTCTCTTTACCAATAGCCATTACTACTGGAGTAGCCAAGTGTTTAAGTTCAAAACCATGGTACACTAATAACCATCGATTTATTAGCAAACCAAAGCAACTATATAAACGGTTTGACTTGTCTTTACACTGTAGTCGCTTGCTCGGGACTAGTCAATTCTTGGAGTTGGTGAATTGATAACCAAATATGGATGCAGATGCCTTTACCACAAGCCATATACTTGAGGGCTAGTCAATTCTTGGATTCCAAACAGAATAGACCATGGTGAATTGATGACCATACAACCCTCAAAGATTTAAGCATGGGTGGTTGCGAGACCCTATGATTTTGAGCAAATCATTACGACTATCAATGATTTGATATGTCTTTACCAAAGTTTGTACCCTTTGGACTAGCTAACTCTTTGATATACAAAAGGTATATCCGGTGAGTTAATAACCATCCATTATATACAACAAATCGCAAGAAAGGGTTAGATAAACCAAGAATATACACAAGTTAGTTTTTTTTTTTTTTTTTTTTTAACTAAGAACACAAACCATAACAAACAGGACAAAACAAAGAAAGGAAAGAACTGAACATACAAACCACTATGATGAAGGAGAAGAAGAAGCTTGTTGAATGAGAAGTTGAGTCTTTATCTGCCCAACCAATTGAACTGCAAATGTCCTTTCATTTCCGACTGGATCTGGAGGAATTTCTAGCTTCTGAATGAGCGTCCTTTCCATCAGTCTTTGGGACAATGGGTAGGTCTTTTCAGCAAACATGCAGACTGTTATTCCACCCTTTGTTTCAACCACATGTACTCGAGGTAGAGGATAGAATCTCCAAGACATCACCTTCCATAAGTGTGAATTCTTCCAGATAGAATATCCTTTACCCTCTTGAGATTTAGAATCAAACAGGACATGAAGATCTCCCAAGAGACATATCCCTGAACCCTGTGGTTTATTGTAGTGGTAATGCCTAGTAACACTGGTATATAATTTACATAGGTATGCCCTGTCTACCAAATGTAGTATCCCCTTTAAACAAGTGAACTGAAAAGAAGATTGATTCTTTCGATGAATGACATTAAATTCAGCTTCTTTCAGTTCCCATTCGACCAGCACATCTTGAGACCCTTCAGGAAAGTCAGTAGATAAACCTTCTTTGATGAAGGTGGACTCATCAGCTTCAAGATCCAATGGAGTCATTTTGGCCATCTGATAAGGTTTTAAAAGGTACCATTTTGAGGGGTCGTTTTAGTCCTTATTTGATCACTTTTGTATCCGTTGTTGCTTAATATCGTTCCTTTTCACTTTTTAGGTCTCTTGAAGGCAAAATGCTGGAATGGCACTTATTTGGACGAAAAGGCGCGAATATATGAAGAAAATGGCCAAAGTCAAAATCGAGACACTCACACCATCGAATTAGAAGGCGGCGTCGGGTGCTAATTTCGGCGCCGTCCGAAAATTGTTGTGACGGTTCGTAACCCAAACTCAGATTTTCAAGAGACGACGTCCGGTTGTAAAGAGTAGGCCGTCGCTACTAAGACGGCCTAGATGCAATCCGCACGACGTCGGAAGTCGAAGAGGATGGCGTCATGGACATAAGGTGGCCGTCGCAAGGTTAACGTGGCAAGACGAAACCCTAATGACGGCGACACGACGGCGCCACGAAACATAAGGTGACGCCGTCGCATATGTAATCTTATATATAGAATCTGAATTTTCGGCTTTAGGAGAGTCTTTTGGAGTGAAAACCTAAAACGAACCTAAGGTGTCTTGTACAAGATTTTAGGGTTTTAAACCCTATCTTACATCAAGATAAGTATTTACTTCATTAATTCAATTATGTCTTTGATTATTTGTGTGTATGCTTGCATGTTTTCCATGTCCGCTAATTTAGTTGTGTGTTTGCTTAGGAAGTATGAAACTTAATTATTGAATATTGATTGGTTGTTTCTTATCTTAGTTGATAGATGATCTAGTAATGCGATAGATCATTCGTTGTGTACTTAATGCTTGATTCATCTTTGTGAACCTTAGAATATAATTACCGAGTAGTTGTAGGCTAAACCATCCAAAGAGTGCCTTAGAGTAAGAGTTTATCATCCCTAGTGGGTTTGTAGGCGAGACCCTTTGGTAAGTTCAAAGAGTTGGGAGAAACGATACCCTACAACTTTAGACACACAACGCAACTAAGAATAAGGACGTGACAACTCAACCATCAATAGGAGATAATTAAGGAGTAGTACAACCTAAGTAAACACATCTTTAAACTATCATCGAGCACACATTAATTAGACATAGACTCCCACAACCTTAGTTTAGATAATTAGATAATAGTAGAGTAATCGGTAGGAATACCAACCCCCAAATCCAATACCCGAGATTCGTACCTTTCCATTTCATAAAATATAAAATACAAAATAATCTTCCTCAACCTTAACCTTAGCGTAGTAACTCCTTACTAGCATTCCTATTCCCCAGAGAGCGATATCAATACCGTGGCTTACCCTAATTACTACACTACAACGATTAGGTTCATCGCCTAGGGTGTTATAAAACTTGCTCAAGAAGAAAGGAAGTTTCCTTGACCCCGAACGACGCGTGTGGCGTTATTAAGTTTTAGGCGTCATTGTAGGGAATAGAATAGCTAGTTAGTAGTCCACCTCGTTTAGGTTCTTTGCTTGATTCCTATCAAGTAAATTTTCTCATTTTTAGCTTTCTCTTAGTCTATCCCCTTCTTCGTGACCTTTGTTCGTAATCCCATCACTTTTCATCATGAAGGTGATAACCAACCACCACTCGATAACCAACAACCAAACAACGCTTCACCACCAAACAAATACCCACCGCTTGACCCACCTCTGCTAACCAACTCGAGCCCGTATCATGAGTGAGATTGGAGAGCTTAGGAAATTAAATATGATAATTGAGAATACACTTGAGGAAGCCCTTAAGGAATCGATCAACCTCTAGATAGTGATTCGACTACAAGTGATTCGGATGATGATCTAGAAGAAGGAGACTATAAGATGTTAGAAATTATGGAGGGTAGTAAGGAGAAGGGAGAACTTAGGGAGTACTTTGATTCATACCCTAAAAGGAAAGAAACCGCTTATCACCATAATGTGGTTAATTTTCCAAGACCACCTTTCGAGCCTCGTATAAGGAGGGGAAACCCTAAAAACATCAAAATACCGTGTATGATTGGATACTTATATAGGGATCACACCTACGTTGATTATAAGGCACCCATGAATATAATGTCTAGGCTCTATTACAATTGGATCATGAGCAAAAAGCTAGAGCCTATGAGGGACCCCTTCGCCCTAGGAAAGCAAGTAACTATGTGGGGAGGTTAAGGGATTGCACGTGTTCATAGGTAACTTCACATATAGGTGTGATTTCATGATTCGGAAAATGTCAAAGGAATCATTGACGGGTTTTAGGAGATGTGATACTTGGGAAACCATTTATAGAAGAGTCTAAGATGGTTTATGATAAAGAAGAAGGATAATCGAGTTCTCAAATGAAGCCGAAAGTGTTAAATATATAATGCCCCGTAAAAATAAGAATTATAAGGGCATGGATGATTTAGATGTAGATAACATTCCGGCATTCAAGTAGGTTGGAAAACAAAGTCTACTACTTCGCTTGTCTTGAACTAGGGCTGAATATATTTGTGATGAAAGAAGAGTTAAGGAGATCGAATGGGCCTCTAAGATTAAGGAAACGAGAGCACGACTATGAGTCTAGCTACAAGACTCTTAAATAAAGAAAAGCGCTTAGAGTGGGAGGCCCATGCTTAATTGTTTGCTTGTTAGTGTCATATATCTTTTATTAATTGTTTATCCTCATGTTTAAATTTGTAAAATGCTTTATTTTGTTTTAACCTCGTCTTAATTGCATATAAAGGTATTTTACATAAGGGATAAGTGTAGGGAGGTTTACACGTTTTCAAAAGAAACGTAAACATGAGAATAACAATTAACTAAAAGATATTTATGTTTGTTTGTTCGAGTCAAATGCTTGTATCGAGTCATAATGGATGTTTTGCGAAATTTTTCCAGATTCTAAAGATGTAAATTTTCCGAATTTTTCCGGAAAATCGCGAGACCGCTTTTTGTCGGGATAACTGACGGCTGTCAGATTGCAACTGACGCGTCGGGAAGGAGTAAAACATCGATTACTTTTTCTCGTTTTCGAGCTACTTTTAAATTTTGGAATTTTCCGGTCTTAATTTTCTTAGAGTGCAGTAAACATCCATTCCACAAGCATTATATCCTAGTTTAAATCAAGTCTTATATATATTATTACCGCTGATTTTACGCGAAGGTTTCATTTGTTTTCTTCAAGTGTGCAGTTTAGTTTGTCAAGAAGAAGTTACATAAGATTGGAAGGAGCTTTTCAAGCAATAATTCTTCTTGAAAAGGATTTAACCACCACTTTACGGATCCTACCAAGCTAATCGGGAGTATTAGTTTCTTCGTTTTAATTACCTTCCATTATCATAACTTTGATATTTCGGGAACATTGGGGACAATGTTCGGTTTAAGTGTAGGGAGGGAAAATAAAGCGGAACTTTGAAACTATGCTTATCCTTGACTATTTGCTTTGTCCAATTGTGATTGTGTAATAAACCATGAGGAAATGTCGGTTAGGGTAATTTTGGCACCAAATTTAAAATTTTCATGACATATAGGAGTGGGCCATTAGTCTTAACAAAAGCGTCTCATGGATAGGAAGTTGCATGACTAGCACAAAAACCCTTTACCACCCAAATTCCACCAAAATGTGAGGATCGCCCTTAGATTAGTAGGAATTAAAGCATTCATCTTCAATGCTTAGAGTGTGAACCGGTAGTATATTAGATTCTAGAACTTGTTTTGTGATGCATTCCGAGATCGCAAGTGAGGCTACACTTGTGTAGTTAGGAATAACTAAATGATAAGAGGCATTAGGATAACCCTTGTTTGATACATGTAATATAATTACTTCTTCCATATCGGTTGAGTAATTCCCCACACCCTTTGTGTTGTACTCATCTTTAGTACACGATACCCTAGTTAACCCCTCGAGCCTATCCTTTTCGCGGTTCTCGTGATGTTTTGGTTTTCCGAATATCAATGAAGAGCATTGTTTACACCCCACCCCAAATATACACCCAAATCGCCTTAGCCTACCCCTTATGCACTCACTTTTAGTGCAAATGTTTGTTATCACCCCAAACCCTTAATTCAATTATCTAATTGCTTGCATAAGTTGCTAAGTCGAGTCATATCCTTTGTATCTGTTTTGGGACGATTGGGATTCATGGGAAAAGTTAAAGTTTATGAAATGACGGGAAGGGAACGTTAAAATTCAAATTCCCTTTGTTTGCGTAATAATGTACCCCAAGTGTTTTGATCTTTTCAATTCGGGTCAAATTAGTGTTAGAGTAATAAAAACTCAAGTGTAGGGATGTGTCTATAAACCCTATTATTTTGATGTTATCTTAGAGGATGGTAAAGTAAAAGTGAAAAAAAAAAAAAAAAAAAAAAAAAAAAAAAAAAAACATACGGGCTACCATCCTACATCTATCCTTTAAATTTATGTTTGTTTATTTTCGTTACCTAGAGTTTTAGAGTGTCGAGTCTTGGCTTATAGCGCCATTCTTCATATGCATTTAACATAGAGATTTTGACTTACCACCACTAAATAGCCTATCCCACCAAACCCTTGTTTCCTACCAGTAAGCCTAACATTACAACCCTTTAAAAGACCTCTTTGATAGTCTTTCCTAGGTGCTTACGCCAAAGCGATGGAGGTTTGATCTATTCTCAAGCCTATGATAATCTATGTACTAGGACCGGTTAATGAGTGTTTATCTTCCATTTCCTATTCGTTATATTTCATATATATACACCCGAGAGAGATGTGAGTATCCAAACACCCCATGTGAGGTGCTAGTATGTAATTTTCGTGCTTGTTATGACTTTTGCGGGGCTTATATGTGTTGTGGACCGTTTTGAATTAATGCTTCATTACCCTAACTTATAAATTAATTGGTTAAAAGCAAATTTGCTTGAGGACAAGCAAATAACAAGTGTAGGGATATTTGATAAGGTTTTAAAAGGTACCATTTTGAGGGTCGTTTTAGTCCTTATTTGATCACTTTGTATCCGTTATTGCTTAATATCGTTCCTTTTCACTTTTAGGTCTCTTGAAGCAAAATCTTTGGAATGCAACTTATTTGGACGAAAAGCGCGAATATATGAAGAAAATGGCCAAAGTCAAAATCGAGACACTCACATTTCTTTGAAATTAGAAGGCGACGGCGTCGGTGCTAATGCGCGCCGTCCAAAATTGTTGTGTTGTTCGAACCCAAAACTTGTATTTTCAAGAGACGACGTCCGGTTGTAAAGAGTAGGCCGTCGCTACGCGGGCGGCCTAGATGCAATCCGAGCGGCGTCGAGTGAAGAGGGCGTCACGGACATAAGGTGATGCCGTCGCAAGGTTAACGTGGCCAAGACGAAACCCTAATGACGGCGACACGGCGGCCACGAAACATAAGGTGCGCCGTCGCATATGTAATCTTATATATAGAATCCAATTTTTCGGTTTTAGGAGAGTCTTTTGGGTGAAAACCTAAAACCGAACCTAAGGTGTCTTATGCAAGTATTTTAGGGTTTTAAACCCTATCTTACATCAAGATAAGTATTTACTTCATTAATTCAATTATGTCTTTGATTATTTGTGTGTATGCTTGCATGTTTTCCATGTCCAAGCTAATTTATTTGTGTGTTTGCTTAGGAAGTATGAAACTTAATTATTGAATATTGATTGGTTGTTTCTTATCTTAGTTGATAGATGATCTAGTAATGCGATAGATCATTAGTTGTGTATAATGCTTGATTCATCTTTGTGAACCTTAGAATATAATTACGAGTAGTTGTAGGCTAAACCATCCAAAGAGTGCCTTAGAGTAAGAGTTTATCATCCCTAGTGGGTTTGTAGACGAGACCCTTTGGTAAGTTCAAAGAGTTAGAGAAATGCATACCCTACAACTTTAGACACACAACGCAACTAAGAATAAGGACGTGACAACTCAACCATCAATAGGAGATAATTAAGAGTGGTACAACCTAAGTAAACACATCTTTAAACTATCATACGAGCACACATTAATTAGACATAGACTCCACAACCTTAGTTTAGATAATTAGATAATAGTAGAGTAATCGGTAGAAATACCAACCCCCAAATCAATACCCGAGATTCATACATTTCCATTTCATAAAATATAAAAATAGAAAAATACCATCCTCTTCCCCTTCTTCCGGTGAATAGATATCCAAAGATGGTACATCTTCAGATGAGGACTTAGGATTAGCACCTTCTCGAATTGCATTCATCCTGACTAGCATGTTTCTAGCCCTTCTTGTTTTCACATTTTCCACATCAGATTCCTTAACTTCAGTATCTTCTTTTGATCTAGCAGATGCTACATTTGAAGAAGAAGGTGACAAAACAAGTGCTTCGATAGGAATGGAAGATGGTTCAGCAGATGTAGCTTTGTCAGTTGAAGGAATTGCTTCAGAAGTAGCTTCAAATGGTATGAAGACTGGTGTATTTTGTGCTTCAGTAGAAACAACATGAGGATCAGCAGAATGATCCTTTTCATCTGAATGAGTAGCCTCAATTGAAGCTTCAGTAGAAACTTTGGAAGAACTTGACATTGTTTGAACATCATCAAAGTTTTCCACAATATTCCCTGTCTTGATCTTCTTAGCCTTAGGAACAACAGAGACACCGCCAATCCTCTTCAATCTAGAAGTGTGTGTTGGTGCAGATGATGGAAACTTCATGATTTGGTTGTACTTGCGAGCCAACACATGATCAGGAAGACTCTTGACCTGCTTCATAGACATCCCAGAGTTATACAAGGCACAGCTCTGGTTTTTCACCACTATTTGCATTTCAGCTTTGGTTGGAGGCCTGTCTTTGTTCCTTTGAGCTATCAGAGCTCGTCTCTTAGCGGCAACTTCAAGCTTCCTTTGTTTTCCAAGAGCAACCATTTGTTCAACAAATGACTCACTATTGAAATCATCACCCAAAATGATCTGAGCAATTGAAGGATCTGAACTGGCTTGCTTAGTATACACATTTCAATGAGCACTAGGTAGCTTAAGACGCAACTCATCTAATTCCTTTTCGTCTTCGAGAGTCAAATTAAAACTAGA
This sequence comes from Chrysanthemum lavandulifolium, assembly GCA_022545495.1. Taxonomy (NCBI): domain Eukaryota; kingdom Viridiplantae; phylum Streptophyta; class Magnoliopsida; order Asterales; family Asteraceae; genus Chrysanthemum; species Chrysanthemum lavandulifolium. The sequence goes on from CM040238.1 coordinate 206,710,581, forward strand.
TTGTTCTGCAAGACTTTAGCAACTTCTTCACTTTTCTTGACTCGCAAACTCAGCCCATCTACTTTCTTGTCCTTGCCTTTCCTCTTCACTTACCAAGTCCGGACCAAGCTCATCTACTTCCAATAGGCTTTTCCTTTATCAACAGCTTCTCAAGACCATCATCTTTCTCGATATCCATAAACGGAATCTCGTGTAGTACCAACTTCAACTTTAGAAGAGACAAGGTGTGTTGGTTCTTCAATTTTCTTGGATTTAGATCAAAGCTTCTTCCAACAACAAATATTCTCGAGTCATCTACTAAATCGCGTTGATGCCTTTTGACCATGTTCATCCCAACATCCTTCATTTGAGCGTCAACAGATGCAAGTGTTGACAAGACTTGTTTCCACCGTGGCTTCAGCAGATTTCTTGTGCAAATAAGATCTCTTTCGTCTTTGATACAGAACAGGTTCCTTTATCTTTGAGAGTTCAGCCACCACTGATGAAGGATCATTGAGAGACACCTCAGCCAACATATCAAGAGACTCTAACTGTTGCTCTTCTTGTTCATCATCAGATGAAACCACAAGCTTCCTTTTGGTGCCCTTTGCAAGTCTGCTCTCCAAGTCCTTAACTTTGTTCTTCAGCACCACAATCTCACTACCAAGAGAAGACTTGGTTTGAGTCAGTTCCTCTTTGAGTTCCTTGACTTCTGCAGCATACCTGTTAACTAAAGCATGGAGAGAAGTTAGTGTAATGGTGTCCTCAGCTCCACCAACTGATTGCTCAGTGGTAAAGGGAGCCTCATTGGACCTTTCAGGGGAATCAGGGACTTGTTCAAAGTGAGGAGAACCTTCATCAAAATGTTCTCTTTGAGGACTGGGAGTGGTCATCCTGTTTAGGTTGGTCTCAACTTCATCAACAGTAGCCTGAGAAGGTGGTGGACTAGGGCTTGGTCTAAGGGGAGATGCAGGTGGAGGTTGGTCAGGAGCAATGGTAGAGGCCTCAGCAGTTGCAGAGGGGCCTTCATCAATGGTGACTGATGGATTACCATCAGCCGCAACCATTGGAGAAGATGGGATATTAGCAACATTCTCCTCATCAGCAGCCTCATTGCCCTGAGGCAACATAGTCACGAAAGAGGATAATGTGTCCCCTCAAAGTGAGTCCTCATAGAGGCAAATAGTTTAGCCGAGAGTGCTCCTACGGGATGAAAAGCTTGTTCTTCAGTAGTGGTGTCTAAAATTATTTGTAGGAACCTAGGGTACATTAAGAACTTATGCAGTTTCCTATTTACATTTTCGACCATATTATCAAAAATATATTTAGAGAAATTATAAGTTGAACCTTGTGAAAGACACACAATACCACACGCCAGTTGAGTAGAGAATTGATCCCAAGCTCCTGTTTTGTTGCTCATGCATTGGAGCAGAGTGTGAACCAAGAACCTCCACATAGGGCTAAATTCCCTTTTTAACCATATGTCCGTCCTCTCGCCTTGATACCCAATTGCCCTGAGTTCTGAAAGTATTTCCACTGAACTTGAGTGATAAATCCCATCAGCATCATCCAACCGAAGTCTATGCCTTACTCGATCCTCTGTTATCACGTGCTCTGTTCCATCAACCACTGCAACTATTTCTGTTTCACTTCGCACTTCAGCAGTTGCCCAAAATTGCTTGATCAAAGATTCATAGATTGCATTAGGAGAATGTGTTAGGGCATAGTTAATCTTCGACCTTTTCAAGAACTCTACCATGGGTTCAAACAGCTCATCACCTTTAGCTTTTCCCAGAAATGCAACTTTGTTGTGATCTTTCTTGAATTGAAGAGCCATGATTGAAGTTGATTTAGGGTTGTGATTCTTGAGATAGAAGGTGTGTTCGGATGTTAGAGGAGAGGGAAAGGTTTAATTTTAAAGAAAAGAAGTGTGAATGAGAGTGGTGGTTGTTCCCCAGGCTATAGTCAAGAAAGTTAGAATTTTGTTTGACCGTAGCCTACGTGAATTGTAACTTTGACCAAGGATGGTGTAACGCTTCAGCAGAAACACCTGGTCAATCTGTTGAAGTATTACACTTCAGCAGAAACAGCCCAAGATAAAAATATCACGGTAAATATCTTGAGTGTTACTGTGCCACCCAACCCGCATTAATTTGCCTTAAACCTTGCACCCGTCTATATAACAGACCCCAATGCACTCTTATCTCTTCACAAAATCCCCAAATCTTCATCTCAAACCCTAATTTCACCACAAACCCAATAATGCCATAAAACACAATTAGCCACCTAAAACCATGACTACTAAACCTGAGATTATAAATCTCATATCTTCATCCTTATCATCATCTTCTTCATCAACATCAAGTGGTGATACAAAGCCATGGCTTCACTACTTTCCTCAGCCATATCCACGACCAAAGAAGTCACCATTTCTCCCATCTTCAGATGATGATAGTGTGGTGAGTCCAAGTGAAGCTGTTGATGATTCTGATGACTCCTATAAGGAGGGAACATCTTACTCCCAACCTCCAGCACCTCAGCCTCAACGCAGGCCACGAGCAAGAAATCCGCCTCTCCCTAAGGATAGAGAGGTGGTTCTTGGTCTTTCTGCACCAGGTTTTGGTGCATCAACACACATCGCATAGAGGAAATGCTTAGGGAGGGTGGATGGATTGCATTTTGGTTGAAATGAGTGGATGAAACACAAAGGACATATTTATTTTTCTCCATCATCAACGTTTTCATCAATCCATCCAACCCATTTTGATCCTTAGCATCTTCGTCATACCGGTCGTGCATATCCAGCCATCGAGATAGATTGAATGGGTGGGTATGCAAGACTTCACAAACGCATATCCAACATTTAGTGTGAGAGATGTGAGCAATCATGCTCATCTTCATAGCTCATTAGATGTTGGAATAGATGATATGAACCATATTAGGTTTAGTAGTAGTAGAAATATTAGTAGGAAATCATGTATAGCACTTTGAAGTTGTAGTTGTATTTGAATTTGTTCGGGTTATGTACGCTGTAAGCTGTAAACTGTTTCTTGAATGAATGAATGAACAATTTGACTTTAATCTCTTCTCTTTAGTACTTTAACTTTGTGAAATCATATTGTTTACTTCAGCACTTTGATCTCAGTAGAAACAAGCTTTAAAGCTTTCTTGACCATTTACCACTCGAATCACACTTGATGAACTAGAACTAGAACATGGATTTGAACTTGAGCATGGAGTAGACAAACAGCACTAACAAAGGACAACCTGCAAAACATCCACAAAAATACACAAACACAAAATAGAGACAAACAAACTACATAATTATTAGCAAGTTAGTGTTAGTACCAAACAAAATTATATACAAATATACAAAGTTTACTCTAAAATCCTCCCCTGAGGCATATGCCTCCCCTGAGGCCTATGCCTCCCCTTAAACTTTGTAGTCAAGGGTTAAGCATTCCAATATTGACCACAAGGTGTTGAAACCTTGGTCCATCAAAAGCTTTGTTAATAAGTCGCCACATTATCATCAAGATGAATTTTGTCCACTTTTATCAAATGTTTTCATATGCATCTCTTATAAAGTGGTGCCGATTTCAATGTGTTTGGTTGATTGTGAAAAGCTGGATTTTTGACAATGCATATGGTACTTTGATTATCAATAAAATTGTTGTGTTCATGAAGTTATACCCATAATCCAACAATTGGTTTTGAATCCAAAGGACACGTCCACGACAATTTGCAAAGACAACATACTACCTTGAAGAGTTGAGGTAGCCACAATGGTTTGTTTCTTGCATTGCCAAGAAATCAACCTTTTCCAAGAAATTGGCGACCTCGGTTGTGGATCTTCTATCCAAATTGGCACCAAGATAATCACCGTCACTATATGCTTCCGTGTTGAAAGGAGACTCTTTTGGGTACCAAAGGCCTAATTGAGGTTGGCCTTTGAGGTACTTAAAGATCTTCTTGACAAGATTGAGATGGGAAGTAAGTGGAGTGACTTGATGTCTAGAGCAAACACTCACAAAGAAATGTAATGTCGGGCCTTGAAGTCGTTAAATACATCAACGAACCAATCATGGACTGTACAAATGAACATTCACGTGTAGATCCGGTTCATTGTTGGCTTTTGTCTTTGGAGCTTCATAAGGTGTTGTGGCGATCCTAGCACTCTCCATACCAAATTTCTTCAAAATGTCCCCACATATTTATCTTGACCGATAAATATGCCATCTTGTTCTCACGAACTTGTAAACCCAAAAGAAAGTAAGCTCCCCATGGCACTCATCTAAAATTCTCCCTTCATTATTTCCTCAAACTCCCCGCACCAAGCTTCTTTAGTGGATCCAAAGATGATGTCATCCACATACACTTGCACAAGTATGATGTCTTTGGAGTTCTTCTTCAAGAAAAGAGTCTTATCGATGGCACCTCTGCGATAGCCATGCTTCACAGAAATGATGAAAGCCTAGCATACCATGCTCTTGGTGCTGATGAAGTCCATAGAGAGCTTTAACCACCTTGTAAACATGATTGGGATGATCTCGGTCTTCAAATCCTTTGGGCTGAGTGACATAAACCTCCTCTTCAATCTCACCATACAGAAAAGCACCTTTCACATCCATCTGATATACCATGAACCCCATGTAAGAAGCATAAGCCAAGAAAATTCGAATGGCCTCAACTCTAGCAACAGGTGCAAACACTTCATCATAATCAATCCCTTCCTCCTGTCTATACCCTTGAGCCACTAGTCTTGCTTTGTTTTTAATAACAACACCCCTTGCATCTCTCTTGTTCTTCAGAATCCATTTGGTCCCAATTGCATATTTGCCATCAGGTAGTGGTACCAAGATCCAAACTTGTTGATTTTGAAACTGTTGCATTTCTTCTTGCATAGCTTCAATCCAACTTGAGTCTTCAAGAGCTTGAGTAACACTTGTTGGTTCAACTTGAGAAAGAAAACAAGCAAACAGACAATGTTTGAAGTCTGTGTGATTGTCTCTTTGTTGATTTGATACATAAGAGAGAAAGGCAACCTGTCCAAATTTAGGACTGGTGATGGCACTTCTAGTTCTAACAGGAGCTAGAATATCACCAATAATATTGGATTGAGGGTGTGTTATGTTGATTCGTTTAGTAGCAGTGGGGTTGACATCAATGGATGGTTCAAGATTGGACAAAGTTGGTTCAAAGGATGTATCATATGAAGGTGAGGTGAAAATTCCAGATTTGGGTTGATGATTTCCAAGATCTGAGGGACTTGGAAAGCGTGTAAATGGCTCTCCAAAGTCTGTAGACACTTTGGTAGACCTAGGAGTAGACACATCAGATCCTTCAGCAGATTTGTGGATAAAGGGAGAGACTGGATCAACTTCAGCAGAAACATGGTTTCTACTGACGGCTGAATTAGTAATCGCCCCATCCACCTTCTCAGCCTCCAGCTTTGCTGCATACTCTTGAGTCTGAAGCCTAGCAAGATCCTCAGCATAATGTGATTCATCTTCACTCTCATCAGAAGTATCTTTAGAAGTGCTACCTGCAACATGGTTAGGGGAGAAAGAAGGCACAAGAATAGGTTGTTCATCATCTTCAAACTCATTTTCAGAGTCATCATCCAAGGTACCTGCATTGTTAGTGGGAGACTCTTGAGAACCTGCATTTTGGTTAGCTATATGTCTAGTATAACCCAATGAATCAGTTAAGTAGTCAAGGTCAAAAGACCACACATAACCCTGTCCTTGAATATTGGGTTTATCTTCCATGTATCTCAGGTTCAAGGTCTCTTCTATCTTCTTGGTTTGCAAGTTGTACACCCTGTATGCTTTACTATGAGTTGAATAACCCACAATATAACCATCATCAGCATTCTCATCAAACTTCCCCAACGGATCACTGGTGTTTAGAATGGTCACTTGACACCCAAAAGGTTTTAGATAGTGGATGGCAGGAACCTTCCCAAAGAGAAGTTCATATGGTGTCTTGAGGTGAGGTCTAGTAATGGAGACTCTGTTTAGCACATAGCAAGCTGTGCCAACAGCTTCAGTCCTGAACATAGTGGGCAATTTAGAGTCTGCAAGCATTGATCTTGCAGCTTCTATTAAGGTCCTATTCTTTCTTTCAGCCACCCCATTTTGTTGTGGGGTTCTTGGGTTGCTATAGTCCCTTTGTATCCCCTTAGACCTACAGAGATCAATAAGAATAGCATTCTTGAACTCTGTCCCATTGTCACATCGAATTCCTTTGACCTTTTGTTGGTGGTGATTTTCAACAAGGGTGATGAAGTCTCTCGTAACCGGAGAAGTTTCATCTTTAGTTCTTAGAAAGAACACCCAACAAAATCGCTATAGCCATCGATGATTACCAAACAGTAGAACTTGTGATCAATGCTTCTGACTTGAGTTGGACCAAATAGATCCATATGCAACAGTTGAAGAGGCTCAGAAATGATGCTCATAGCAGTGATAGCTTTGTAGGAAGCTCTGTGTTGTTTTCCTTTGTTGCATGCAACACAGTTATGATCATTGGTGAAAACTTTGGAAGGAAGACCCTCAACAAGACCCATTTTAGAGAGTTTGTTAATGGTCTTGAAATTCACATGAGCCATCCGTCTATGCCATCTTGTAGATTCATCCAGGGATGCTTTAGCCACCAAACATGTGAGGTCACCTTCAGGTTGAACTTCATTGAGATTGAATGTGTATAGATTGTGAGTACGAAGAACTCTCAGCAGAATTGATGCATCTTCTGGAAGCTTGAAGTCTTTAGAAAGGACAAGACATTCATCTTCAGAGAAGAGTACCTTGTTCTTGGTGTCACAAATTTGTGAAACTGAGAACAAGTTGAAGTGCTGAAGTTCCCTAACATAGTACACATTCTCAAAGTTCAGTAGAGGTGTCTTGATGGTGCCTTTCCCAGTGATGATTATTCCATCACTTCCACCAAAGGTCACATTGCCTCCTCCTTCTATTGGAACAAAATTGTGCATCATATCTCGGTTCCCTGACATACTCCTTGAACAACCGCTATCAACAATACTAATATCTTTATGCTTAAGAGGATGATCCTATAGTAACAAAAATATATACAAAAGAATGTTAGTATATAACGGAGGCTCAAGTCATTGCTGACTTGAACCTGCCTTGTGGATCACAAGATTTAGGTCTAACAGATGAGAAAGATCCACCATTGTTCTTGGATTTCCATTGAAGTTTGGGTCCCTTTTTATTCCAAGAACAACCTGCTGAGGGCTTTACAGCAGTGTCCCAAAATCTATTCCCACCATTCAGAGGGTTAGTATACGTAGGCCAATAACCATGATTAAAAAATGGGCTAGTTGGTTGCACATAAGGTCTGGCAACTGAACTTCTCCAAGGAGAATCAGTGTAAGTTGCTTGAGGACATATGGTGGAATATTATGAACATTGGTCCACTTGTCTAGGTTTCTGCTGAGTAGCACATGCACCTAATCTTTGCTCATAGAAATCACAATCTTTAATTAAATGAAATTTACTTCTACACACAAAACATGTCTTCCTCTTGGGAGATTTAGACACATTAGAAAATGTATTATTACATGCAGAAGTACTTGAAACAGATACATTAACAGAATTGTTTTCAACAGTCTTATTGTGCAAAGATTTAAAAGACAAGTCTTCAGTGGAAACTGTCTTGGAAGTTGATTCGTCAGCAGCTATCCTAGAAGGCTTGTAGATAGACTTGGGTATAGGCTTGGGTGTAGGCTCAGGTGAGGTCTCAGGTGAGGGCTTGGGAGGGTCTGACTTATCACTTGAATCACAGCTGTCATAAGATGTAGACCCTTGATCCGAGGAATTGTCACTGTCAGAGCAAGAGACAAAGTCATTAGATGAAGTATCTAGGTCAGGCAAGTCTTTTGACTTTTTGCCATATAGGTGGTGTGATCCATCAAAGTCAACAGTGATGGACAAGTCAGTGGGCATGAATACACCTCTAATAGGTCCAGGGACAACATGCAAATCACCTTCTTTTATAAAGTTAGCTAATCCTGCTGGTGTAGATTTACGCCCATCATTCCTAGCTTCTAACCCTACATACTTTTGAAAACCTAAGCCTATTGTAGAAACCACTGATTGACTGTTATAGATTTCTCTAGCTAGATTGTCACCAGACATTAACCATTGTTTATGTCTAGCTATTTCCTCGACTAGTTTCTCTTTAAGTACTAGATTCTCGACACAATCTCACCTTTTCTCTCGGTTCTTTTCAAGTTAATATTTGCAACATCTAGATCAAACTTTAAGAACTTTATCTTTTCTTCATAAGTCGTTTGATTATCTTGAAACCATACCTTTTGCCTTTCTAATGTTTTTAACGCTTTTTATGTGCTTCTATCAACATAGCATTCATTGTATCTAGGTTTCATAGTATCATAAGCTTCTTTCAGTTCATTATATCTCTCTTTACAGTGATAGTCACAAATGCGTACCTGAGAAAGTCCCATCAATGCAAAATGATCATTGTTATCCTCTGACGTGCATCTTGCAAATAATCCAATCTTCTCATTGTCAGTTTCTTCCTCGTTTACAGGTTCATGTGTAGTCCAGTTGACTGGTGCATCCATGGTGACGAGAGCTGCTGAAGTTCCAGCTTCCCTCTGTTTCTGCTGATGGGAGATGTATTAAGCTCCATCTCCATCCTTCCTGTCCTTGCATTCTCTGGAGAAATGTCCCATCTGATGGCAAGTGAAACACTTGACCTTTCTCCTGTCAAAGCGAGCTGGATCTCTTCCCTTGAAGCCAAACTTCCTTCCAGACTTCTCCTCAAACCTCTTTATATCCACCGTAATCATGGCCACCTGCCATTTCAGTTTCATCTCCTCCATGTCAAGAGGGTCCACCTGATCAAAATCTTCATATGTAAGATGCTGCTGAGAATCATAATCAGCAACAAATGACTGAAGAACATCCTCCATCACACTACTAGTTTTAGCTTGTGAGTATGACGGAGTGGGACGAGAGTTGCATGGTGGAGTGGGAGTGTATGATGATGATGAAGGTAAGTAAGTTGAGCTGGGAGCATTTATCATCATATTGGAATGAGAAGTTCCAACAAAGGCGGCATGACCAGAAGAGGATGCACGGTAGGGAGTTCTGACATCAGGTTCAAGTGATTTGAGTCTGTTGTACAACTCATCAAAGGTGAGTGTGTCCAACCCACCTTTAGCCTTAAGAGCTATACTGACATGTAACCATGATGGAGGTAAAGATCGTAGGAACTTTGAGTTGCAATCATCATTATCAGGTCTTGCATTCAGCTGGTTTAGCTGACTCAAAATCCTGTGGAACCTGTCGTACCCCTTGTGGATACCTTCTTCTTTAGAGATATTGAAGTCTTGAAATTGTTGTCTCAGCATGGACTTCCTCATTCTCCTGGATTCTTCATTACCACCTAACCTTGCTTTGAGAGCCATCCAGATATCCTTTGCATCAACCATGTGATGAAAATCACACAAGTGATCTTCAGGAATGGCTTGCAATAGGATAGTTTTTACCTTATGCTCTCTCTGCATCGCCAGCACCTCTTCAGCAGATTGGGGAGGAGCCATGATGAACTTCCCATCAAGGTCTGGAATCATTTTCTTTAGACTATTTCCTTTCTTCACTATCTCCTAGAGATTCCAATCAATATTGGAAATCCAGTTCTGCATCTTCATAGTCCAAAGATCATATTCTTCCCTTTTTAGGTAAGGAAACTTACCATTACTGTTAGAAAGACTAAGCTGCTGCATGGAAGTGGTGTTTGCGTTGTTGGTGTTGTTGGTGTTGGTGGCATCAGTTTCATTATCTGATCCAGGCATGGTGAATGTATTTTGGTTGTATGGGGGTGAGGTTGAATATGGTTCTTAGTATCGTAGAGAGCTTCCCGAGGCTCTGATACCACTTGTTAGAAACAAAGACCTTGACAGATCTTAAGCACTCGAGATCGTTAGTGTTTCCTATGTAATCACAAGCAAACTAATAGAAAATCTCTACGACTTGTATTCTTTAGCGGAAATAAGAACACAAGCTAAGATAACTAAGAACACTTTGATCCTCTATGGATCTTTTATTGATTAGAAACTATGTGTTTTAACACCTAAGAACCGTTATCTATTACATCTTCTATGGTTCCTTATATAGACAAGAAACCCTAAAACTAACTAAGAATGTACCTCGACAAACGAGACAAGCATGCATCTAAACATTTGTTTTCTCCCATGCATATTATGGGTAAACACTAAATTACATTGAGCAATACAATAAACCCATGCTAACCTTGGGCATTGAAAGAATAAAGATGGGTTAGCATATTAAAATAAAACTCTGCCTATCCTAGTCAGCTTCCACTCTTCAGCAGAAATGCTACATGGTACACTTCAGCAGAATCTGCTCTGCTTCAGCAGAATCCATTCTGCTTCAGCAGAATCACTTCGACTTAAACTTCAGCAGATTCAGCAGTTTCACATAATTCCCAACATAAACCAAGAGATTTGTAAGTGCATTTAAGCACGAAGCCACTAGGATTCATTGTAATGTGATGATTAACATGCACAAGAGTCAACATTAGAGTTTGCATTGATCTAGGAACTCATTTAAGATGAGATGGAGTGTTTGAGTTAGAAAGATGAGTTGAAATGCTTGTTCTAGCAAGATTTGACCTAAAATGTCATCCGGATCCCACGGTTCCTTCTCGGAGGATCCGTCTAGGCTAATCCTAGGATCCGACTCTCTGACTATGAAATAGTGGAAATGATATTTTCTAAGATCTAAGACCTATAACATCTTGAGTGTTTCAGTCCTCTTAAGTGTCTTAAATGAAGGGTTGTTTAAGTTCTTGAAGGTAATGAGTGATGTAGCTAATGATTGTCTTTTATGGAAGGATTTGGAACTTTCAAGAGTACCAATGGATAAGAAAGGATGACACTAAAGATGAGAGTGTCAATTGAAGCTAAATGATCCTAGAGATCAGGTTGTGACTTAGGATAGTGTTTTGGAGAATATCCTAGAAGCTTTGAGATGGAAAAAACTAGAGTTTGATCAACTTTGATCAATTTTGAGGTAAGGATGATTTATGATCAATTATGCCATAATCGAAAGATTTCTAAGACTAAATGTGAGGGATTAAGTAAAAATGAAGTGTGAGTTTGAGAGCGGAAGAGTAATGGATTAAAAATGAAACGGTAGATCTACAAGCGTTTTAGAGTGTGATCTAGGTGAGTTATGTATGAGTAGGAAAGATCAACCTATCTTGATAAGGACTTAATTTGCCTTAAGACGCTATGTTTAGCTTAGTGTGAGATGTTCTAAGGATATATTTGAAATATAATGCTTGCAATTGCATTTTCTGTTTGCCGGATCCCACGGTTCCCTAAGTGTAGGGATCCGTCTAGCACAATCTTTGGGATCCGCCTATCTGCTCAGCAGGACCTTTACTAAAGGTATGCAATGATCTTGACAATGCATTATATCTCAAGGATAGTCTAAAAAGAGTTCTAATACTAATATATCAAATGTAAGATGTTTTATTTCATGAAAGAAATTGGATTACAAACATAGATCTCTTGGATATAAGGTTAGTTAGATTTAACTCAAGGGAGAAAGTAAGTTAGAAAGGGGTGAGAAACAATGAAGAAATGGCTCACTATTTATAGAGGAAAAATCCTCATTTCCCGGATCCCACGGATCCCACCACAAGTGGATCCGCTAGCACAAAGCTAGGGATCCGTGGGAACGCCCTCTTACCCATGGGTATTTTGGTTATGGGTCATGGGTCATGGGTTGAACCATGGATCTTTGGCTAGATACAATGTATCTTTGAGTGCAATGCACCTAGTCACTTGGGTATGGGTTGATCCATGGGTTATGGATATTATCCATGTATGATATAAGCATGATGTCATGCAATGGGTTATGGGTTAAGATCCATGGGTTATGGGCTTTGGGTTGTACCCAACTACATTCAATGTATTTGCCCAATGGGTTGTGATACTTAAGTTTCTACCCATTTATATTACCCAATATACTACATACTATTTATGTGTATATTTTATCCAAATATGTAAACACTAGTTGTTGTACATGTGTATTACTAAATCATAAAATCACTTATACTTGTTTGAGTGTTTTATGTGAAAATGTGAATATGTTAGAAACTATTAGTTCAAACCATTTACGTATTTTATTTGTTTCGTTAACTTTGATTTTACGTTTGTTATCGACAAAACATTAGAATATCGTAAAATATAAATAAATGTTTTACGACTTATTTGTATTAATAAAGGTTGTTGACGGAGGTAATATTTATGGGGAAAGAGGAATTTTTGAGATTAGTGTTTTGTATTATTATTAGAAAGATTTGATTTTTGGATTAAGTAAAATAAGACACATGTTTATAAACCTGGACTATAGACGGAAGAGTAACACGTATACAAGAAAAGTTTCCTAACGAAGCTACGTGTAATATATGAGTATGTGAAAAAATAATCATATAAGTTCCTATGTAAGCATACTTATCCTTAAGCTAATGTTACTTAGAGATAAGTAGAAAGTTATACCTCTAATGCAATTATGAGTGTCTTTCTTTTGACAAGAAAAGTGTCAATAGACAACTCCGATTCCTTCGTGATTAAGATACCTTCTTAGGGAAGGTGATCTTGTTACCAAGAAATTCCTATGGCTTGATAAACGTTGGCTTTAACTAAGAAAAATCACAAGGAAGGTTAGTGTAGTTTAGTAAGATAAAATAAGAGAAAAAGAAATAATATTGTCATCTAATCAACATCCTACAAAAATGTTTTTAAGACATGGTTTTTATTTTTGTAAAATACCTTCTTTGTAGTTTTCAATTATACACGGATCGTATCAAGTTTTTAAAGTACAACATACTCTAAGAAATTTGGTAACGAAGCTCTGATTCCAATTGTGGAAAACTAGAAGGGGGGTTGAATAGTTTTACCGATTAAAACTTCGTTTTAAAACTATTTAGATCAACTTATGTCAGTCTATTTAAACGTGTGTGTTGGATGTTGATAGATAAGCATATGACTAAATAAAACTAAGATAAAGAGTAAGAAGCACAAAACCACAACGCGAGTATTTATAGTGGTTCGGCTACAAGGACACCTTCCTTGCCCTACTTAACTCCCCGAGTCACCTACTCGAGAGTTCGTAATCACTACAAAACACAAACTCCTTGTGGCGGAGAAGCCTTCACAACGTCGCCTACTCTTTATCCGGTACAAGGCTAGACACCGAGTTCTTCCACGAGGTAGAACCAAACCTATCACAACGTCGCCTACACTTTATTCGGTACAAGGCAAGATACCGAGTTCCATTACAAAGGAGGAACTACTACCTAACACTACACAAATCCTATCCTAGGAGATCCACTCCTTATGACAACATCAAAAATGATATCAATATCCTTTGACCCAATACAAATCTATCTTGTGCATCGACACACCATATCGAATGTACACCTTAGGCACCTTTCACTAATGTTGTTGACTCGACTTCTAGGCACCCTTCACTAGTGCCTTTTGACTTGACTTCTAGGCACCCTTCACTAATGCCTTTTGACTTGACTTCTAGGCACCCTTCATTAATGCCTTCAACACGGACTCCCGGAACCCTTCACTAATGCCTTTTACACGGATCTTTGGCACCTTTCACTAATGCCTTCAATAAGACTCTTCGACACTTTTTCACTAATGTCTTCGTCTTGACCCTTTAGACATCTTTCACCTATGTCTTCGACACTATACTTCTAATGAGAAGGAAAAGAACTATCAATAAGATACCATTAGTAGTCTTGATGATGACGAACCTAGGCAACCCATGGACTTGAGCTTGCTCGACTTGAAGAGGTGGGTGATCTCACCTTTAAGAGGAACCTAGAAAATCACACAAACACAAAACTACATTGAAAGATCACTGATCTCGAGGTTAGAGAGTTTACAACACTAAGATAAAATATGTGTGAAAGGGTGAGTTACAATGAATAAATGGCTCACTATTTATAGACGTAATATTGGTACTTGTTTCACGGATCCCGCGAATCCCTTACTTGAGGGATCCGTCCACTGTAAACTGGGGGAACCGTGGGACGATCCTATTTGCCCATGGATTTTGGGTCATGGGTCATGGGTTATGGGTCATGGGTCCTAGAATTTGGACCATGGATATCCAAGTAGATACAATGTATCTAGTAGATGCAATGCATCTAGTCCATGGGTCATGGGTTAGCTCCATGGGTCATGAATAATACCCGATATGACTTATGCATGATTTCATGCAATGGGTTATGGGTTATGCCCCATGGGTATGAGTCATGAACTTTGGGTTTTACCCAACTACATTCAATGTATTTGGTCAATGGGTCAAATAGTTAAACTTCTACCCATTCTATTACCCATTAAGATACATACTAAGTATGTATATATTAACCCAATATGTAAACACTAGTTGTTGTACATATGCATTACTAAATCATGAAAGCACTATTACTTGTTTAGTGTTTTATATGAAAATGTAAGTGTGTTAGCAAACTATTGGCTCAAACCATTTACGTATTTTATTTGTTTCGTTAAAATGATTTTACGTTTGCTACTGAGAAAACATTTGAAGATCGTAAAATATAAATAAACGTTTTTATGGCTTATTTGCATTAACAATAGTAAACATTGGATTCGATACAATCACATGATGAGATGCTAAAGCTAATGAGTAAATGGCACGATTTATCCCTTGGAATTTGGTTGAGAGTTGCAAAGATTCGTCCTTGGTGAATCTCTAATTCGTTCAATGAAAGATGTGGTAGTAAGTGATGATGAAAATGCGGATTTAGGGCTTGTATTTATAATTTCGACAAAGTTACGGCATAACCTTAAGAAAATGGTTACGCCGTAATCCCAGTATCTCTGACGATCTTATCCTTATAATAATATTTGCGGCGTAACCTCAAGAAGAGGTAACGAACGTAGAACCCTCGTTAACATTTTTGGCGTTTTTACGTTGTAATCCTATGAATAAGTTATGGTGTAACCTTCTTGATTACTGAAATTGTTTAAGCCTTTGGATATCTACAGCGTATCCATGTCGATGGAGTTACGCCATAACCTTCAGCAACGTTGACTTAGTCTTCTAGTGATATGATATGTTACGGCGTAAGTAGAAAGTCGCCCTTTTAGTAGGTTGCAGCGTAACCTTCTTTTGGCCAGCAACCTCACGAATTACTACCTGCAACATGGTTAGGGGAGAAAGAAGGCACAAGAATAGGTTGTTCATCATCTTCAAACTCATTTTCAGAGTCATCATCCAAGGTACCTGCATTGTTAGTGGAAGACTCTTGAGAACCTGCATTTTGGTTAGCTATATGTCTAATATAACCCAATGAATCAGTTAAGTAGTCAAGGTCAAAAGACCACACATAACCCTGTCCTTGAATATTGGGTTTATCTTCCATGTATCTCAGGTTCAAGGTTTCTTCTATCTTCTTGGTTTGCAAGTTGTATACCCTGTATGCCTTACTGTGAGTTGAATAACCCACAATATAACCATCATCAGCCTTCTCATCACACTTCCCCAACGGATCACTGGTGTTTAGAATGGTCACTTGACAGCCAAAAGGCTTTAGGTAGTGAATGGCAGGAACCTTCCCAAAGAGAAGTTCATACGGGGTTTTGAGGTGAGGTCTAGTAATGGAGACTCTGTTTAGCACATAGCAAGCTATGCCAACAGCTTCAGTCCAGAACATAGTGGGTAATTTAGAGTCTGCAAGCATTGATCTTGCAGCTTCTATTAAGGTCCTATTCTTTCTTTCAGCCACCCCATTTTGTTGTGGGGTTCTTGGATTGCTATAGTCCCTTTGAATCCCTTTAGACCTACAGAGATCAATAAGAATAGCATTCTTGAACTCTGTCCCATTGTCACATCGAATTCCTTTGACCTTTTTGTTCAGCTGATTTTCAACAAGGGTGATGAAGTCTCTTAGAACTGGAGAAGTTTCATCTTTAGTTCTTAGAAAGAACACCCAACAAAATCTGCTATAGCCATCAGTGATTACCAAACAGTAGAACTTGTGATCAATGCTTCTGACTTGAGTTGGACCAAATAGATCCATATGCAACAGTTGAAGAGGCTCAGAAATGATGCTCATAGCAGTGATAGCTTTGTAGGAAGCTCTGTGTTGTTTTCCTTTGTTGCATGCAACACAGTTATGATCATTGGTGAAAACATTGGAAGGAAGACCCTCAACAAGACCCATTTTAGAGAGTTTGTTAATGGTCTTGAAGTTCACATGAGCCATCCGTCTATGCCATCTTGTAGATTCATCCAGGGATGCTTTAGCCACCAAACATGTGAGGTCACCTTCAGGTTGAACTTCATTGAGATTGAATGTGTATAGATTTTGAGTACGAGGAACTCTCAGCAGAATTGATGCATCTTCTGGAAGCTTGAAGTCTTTAGAAAGGACAAGACATTCATCTTCAGAGAAGAGTACCTTGTTCTTGGTGTCACAAATTTGTGAAACTGAGAACAAGTTAAAGTGCTGAAGTTCCTTAACATAGTACACATTCTCAAAGTTCATAGAGGTGTCTTGATGGTGCCTTTCGATGATTCTTCCATCACTTCCACCAAAGGTCACATTGCCTCCTCCTTCTATTGGAACAAAATTGTGCATCATATCTCGGTTCCCTGACATACTCCTTTAACAACCGCTATCAACAATACCAATATCTTTATGCTTAAGAGGATGATCCTATAGTAACAAAAAATATATACAAAAGAATGTTAGTATATAGAGGAGGCTCAAGTCATTGTTGACTTGAACCTGCCTTGTGGATCACAAGATTTAGGTCTAACAGATGAGAAAGATCCACCATTGTTCTTGGATTTCCATTGAAATTTGGGTCCCTTTTTATTCCAAGAACAACCTGCTGAGGGCTTGACAGCAGTAACCCCAAAATCTATTCCCATCATTCATTGGGTCGGCATGAGTAGGCCAATAACCATGATTAAAATATGGGCTAGTTGGTTGCACATAAGGTCTGGCAACTGAACTTCTCCAAGGAGAATCAGTGTAAGCTGCTTGAGGGACATATGGTGGAATATTATGAACATTGGTCCACACTTGTCTAGGTTTCTGCTGAGTAGTACATGCACCTAATCTTTGCTCATAGAAACCACAATCTTTAATTAAATGAAATTTACTTCTACACACAAAACATGTCTTCCTACTGGGAGATTTAGACACATTAGAAAATGTATTATTACATGCAGAAGTACTTGAAACAGATACATTAACAGAATTGTTTTCAACAGTCTTATTGTGCAAAGATTTAAAAGACAAGTCTTCAGTGGAAACTGTCTTGGAAGTTGATTCCTCAGCAGCTATCCTAGAAGGCTTGTAGGTAGACTTGGGTGCAGGCTTGGGTGTAGTCTCAGGTGAGGGCTTGGAAAGGTCTGACTTATCACTTGAATCACAGCTGTCATAAGATGTAGACCCTTGATCCGATGAATTGTCACTGTCATAGCAAGAGACAAAGTCATTAGATGAAGTATCTGGGTCAGGCAAGTCTTTTGACTTTTTGCCATATAGTTGGTGTTATCCATCAAAGTCAACAGTGATGGACAAGTCAGTGGGCATGAATACACCTCTAATAGGTCCAGGGACAGCATGCAAGTCACCTTCTTTTATAAAGTTAGCTAATCCTGCTGGTGTAGATTTACGCCCATCATTCCTAGCTTCTAGCCCTACATGCTTTTGAAAACCTAAGCCTATTGTAGAAACCACTGATTGACTGTTATAGATTTCTCTAGCTAGATTGTCACCAGACATTAACCATTGTTTATGTCTAGCTATTTCCTCAGCTAGTTTCTCTTTAAGTACTAGATTCTCAGACACAACCTCAGCCTTTTCTTTCTCAGTTCTTTTCAAGTTAATATTTGCAACATCTAGATCAAACTTTAAGAACTTTATCTTTTCTTCATAAGCTGTTTGATTATCTTGAAACCATGCCTTTTTCCTTTCTAATGTTTTTAACGCTTTTTTACAGGCTTCTCTATCAACATAGCATTCATTGTATCTAGGTTTCATAGTATCATAAGCTTCTTTCAGTTCATTATATCTCTCTTTACAGTGATAGTCACAAATGCGTACCTAAGAAAGTCCCATCAATGCAAAGTGATCATTGTTTTCCTCTGAGGAGCATCTTGCCAGCAATCCAAGCTTCTCATTATCAGCTGCTTCTTCGTTCACAGGTTCATGAGCAGTCCAATTGACTGGAGCATCCATGGTGACGAGAGCTGCTGAAGTTCCAGCTTCCCTCTGTTTTTGCTGATGGGAGATGTATTGAGCTCCATCTCCATCCTTCCTGTCCTTGCATTCTCTGGAGAAATGTCCCATCTGATGGCAAGTGAAACACTTGACCTTTCTCCTGTCAAAGCGAGCTGGATCTCTTCCCTTGAATCCAAACTTCCTTCCAGACTTCTCCTCAAACCTCTTTATATCCACTGTAATCATGGCCACCTGCCATTTCAGTTTCATCTCCTCCATGTCAAGAGGGTCCACTTGATCAAAATCTTATGTAAGATGTCACGAGAATCATAATCAAGAACAAATGATCGAAGAACATCCTCCATCACACTACTAGTTTTAGCTTGTAGTATGACGGAGTGGGACGAGAGTTGCATGGTGGAGTGGGAGTGTATGATGATGATGAAGGTAAGTAAGTTGAGTGGGAGCATTTATCATCATATTGGAATGAGAAGTTCCAACAAAGTGCATGACGAGAAGAGGATGCACGGTAGGGAGTTCGACGTCAGGGTTCAAGTGATTTGAGTCTGTTGTACAACTCATCAAAGTGAGTGTCCAACCCACCTTTAGCCTTAAGAGCTATCTTGACATGTAACCATGATGGAGGTAAAGATCGTAGGAACTTTGAGTTGCAATCATCATTATCGGGTCTTGCATTCATTTGGTTTAGCCGACTCAAAATCTGTGGAACTGTCGCACTTTGTGGATACCTTCTTCTTCGAGATATTGAAGTCTTGAAATTGTTGTCTCAAAGATGGACTTCCTCATTCTCCGGATTCTTCATTACCACCGAACCTTGCTTTGAGAGCCATCCAGATATCCTTTGCATCAACCATGTGATGAAAATCACACAAGTGATCTTCAGGAATGGCTTGCAATAGGATAGTTTTTACCTTATGCTCTCTCTGCATCGCCAGCACCTCTTCAGCAGATTGGGGAGGAGCCATGATGAACTTCCCATCAAGGTCTGGAATCATTTTCTTTAGACTATTTCCTTTCTTCACTATCTCCTAGAGATTCCAATCAATATTGAAATCATTCGCATCTTCATAGTCCAAAGATCATATTCTTCCTTTTAGGTAAGGAAACTTACCACATGTTAGAAAGACCAAGTCGCTGCATGGAAGTGGTGTTTTGCGTTGTTGGTGTTGTTGGTGTTGGTGGCATCGGTTTCATTATCTGATCCAGGCATGGTGAATGTATTTTGGTTGTATGGGGGTGAGGTTGAATATGGTTCTTAGTATCGTAGAGAGCTTCCCGAGGCTCTGATACCACTTGTTAGAAACAAAGACCTTGACAGATCTTAAGCACTCGAGATCGTTAGTGTTTCCTATGTAATCACAAGCAAACTAATAGAAAATCTCTACGACTTGTATTCGTTAGCGGAAATAAGAACACAAGCTAAGATAACTAAGAACACTTTGATCCTCTATGGATCTTTTATTAACTGAAACTATGTGTTTTTAACACCTAAGAACCGTTGTCTATTACATCTTCTATGGTTCCTTATATAGACAAGAAACCCTAAAACTAACTCAGCATGTACCTCGACAAACGAGACAAGCATGCATCTAAACATTTGTTTTCTCCCATGCATATTATGGGTAAACACTAAATTACATTGAGCAATACAATAAAACCCATGCTAACCTTGGGCAGTGAAAGAATAAAGATGGGTTAGCATATTAAAATAAAAGCTGGCTCGCCAATCCTAGTCGACTTCCACTCTTCACAGAATCATTTGCAGACACTTCAAGTAGACCGCTCGCTTTGAGAATCCATTCGCTTGAGAATCACCGACTTAAACTTCAGCAGATTGAGCTTCACATAATTCCCAACAGAGGTCCTAACAAAGTGGTTTATAAACCAAGAGATTTGGCAAGTGCATTTAAGCCTTAAGCCACTAGGATTCATTGTAATGTGATGATTAACATGCACAAGAGTCAACATTAGAGTTTGCACTGATCTAGGAACTCATTTAAGATGAGATGGAGTGTTTGAGTTAGAAAGATGAGTTGAAATGCTTGTTCTAGCAAGATTTGACCTAAAATGTCATCCGGATCCCACGGTTCCCTTCTCAGAGGGATCCGTCTAGGCTAATCCTAGGGATCCGACTCTCAGCAGCTATGAAATAGTGGAAATGATATTTTCTAAGATCTAAGACCTATAACATCTTGAGTGTTTCAGTCCTCTTAAGTGTCTTAAATGAAGGGTTGTTTAAGTTCTTGAAGGTAATGAGTGATGTAGCTAATGATTGTCTTTTATGGAAGGATTTGGAACTTTCAAGAGTACCAATGGATAAGAAAGGATGACACTAAAGATGAGAGTGTCAATTGAAGCTAAATGATCCTAGAGATCGGGTTGTGACTTAGGATAGTGTTTTGGAGAATATCCTAGAAGCTTTGAGATGGAAAAACTAGAGTTTGATCAACTTTGATCAATTTTGAGGTAAGGATGATTTATGATCAATTATGCCATAATCGAAAGATTTCTAAGACTAAATGTGAGGATTAAGTAAAAATGAAGTGTGAGTTTGAGAGCGGAAGAGTAATGGATTAAAATGAAACGGTAGATCTACAAGCGTTTTAGAGTGTGATCTAGGTGAGTTATGTATGAGTAGGAAAGATCAACCTATCTTGATAAGGACTTAATTTGCCTTAAGACGCTATGTTTAGCTTAGTGTGAGATGTTCTAAGGATATATTTGAAATATAATGCTTGCAATTGCATTTTACATTTGTTGCGGATCCCACGGTTCCCTAAGTGTAGGGATCCGTCTAGCACAATCTTTGGGATCCGCCTATCTCGCTCAAGCAGACCTTTACTAAAGGTATGCAATGATCTTGACAATGCATTATATCTCAAGGATAGTCTAAAAGAGTTCTAATACTAATATATCAAATGTAAGATGTTTTATTTCATGAAAGAAATTGGATTACAAACATAGATCTCTTGGATATAAGGTTAGTTAGATTTAACTCAAGGAGAAAGTAAGTTAGAAAGGGTGAGAAACAATGAAGAAATGGCTCACTATTTATAGAGGAAAAATCCCATCTGTTCTCGGATCCCACGGATCCCTACCACAAGGATCCGCTAGCAAAGCTAGGGATCCGTGGAGCATCCTCTTACCCATGGGTATTTTGGTTATGGGTCATGGGTCATGGGTTGAACCATGGATCTTTGGCTAGATACAATGTATCTTTGAGTGCAATGCACCTAGTCACTTGGGTATGGGTTGATCCATGGGTTATGGATATTATCCATGTATGATATAAGC
The DNA here is from genome assembly GCA_022545495.1 of Chrysanthemum lavandulifolium. Taxonomy (NCBI): domain Eukaryota; kingdom Viridiplantae; phylum Streptophyta; class Magnoliopsida; order Asterales; family Asteraceae; genus Chrysanthemum; species Chrysanthemum lavandulifolium. The sequence goes on from CM040238.1 coordinate 206,732,178, forward strand.
ATGATGTCATGCAATGGGTTATGGGTCAAGATCCATGGGTTATGGGCTTTGGGTTGTACCCAACTACATTCAATGTATTTGCCCAATGGGTTGTGATACTTAAGTTTCTACCCATTTATATTACCCAATATACTACATACTATTTATGTGTATATTTTATCCAAATATGTAAACACTAGTTGTTGTACATGTGTATTACTAAATCATAAAATCACTTATACTTGTTTGAGTGTTTTATGTGAAAATGTGAATATGTTAGAAACTATTAGTTCAAACCATTTACGTATTTTATTTGTTTCGTTAATCTGATTTTACGTTTGTTATCGACAAAACATTAGAATATCGTAAAATATAAATAAATGTTTTTACGGCTTATTTGTATTAACAGTGTTGACGAGCGGAGGTAATATTTATGGGGAAAGAGGAATTTTTGAGATTAGTGTTTTGTATTATTATTAGAAAGATTTGATTTTTGGATTAAGTAAAATAAGACACATGTTTATAAACCTAGACTATAGACGGAAGAGTAACACGTATACAAGAAAAGTTTCCTAACGAAGCTACGTGTAATATATGAGTATGTGAAAAAATAATCATATAAGTTCCTATGTAAGCATACTTATCCTTAAGCTAATGTTACTTAGAGATAAGTAGAAAGTTATACCTCTAATGCAATTATGAGTGTCTTTCTTTTGACAAGAAAAGTGTCAATAGACAACTCCGATTCCTTCGTGATTAAGATACCTTCTTAGGGAAGGTGATCTTGTTACCAAGAAATTCCTATGGCTTGATAAACGTTGGCTTTAACTAAGAAAAATCACAAGGAAGGTTAGTGTAGTTTAGTAAGATAAAATAAGAGAAAAAGAAATAATATTGTCATCTAATCAACATCCTACAAATCACATTGTCTGCACTCCTTGACAAGTTATTTGTAACAAACCTATCAAATATACTCATTGCTCAAGAGTATCTATGAAAGATATCAAGTTACAAGACTTCATTGAATTACTAGTATTAACACAAGTCTAAGTGCTAGCCTCTATGGACATCATCATATGTTCACATGATTAAGCAAGATCCTCATAGGTCCTTATCATTGAAAGTCATTTTCAAATTCATCAGTTCAATAGTATAATCTTCGCTGATGCAATCTTCCGATCATACATTTATGAGATACCTAAGAGTCACAAATCTATATCAAAGAATCGAGTAAGTCAGGCATTGTGGATTAGAACATTGGTCGATTCAGACACTAGTGAGTCAATACACTTATAAGTACCAATTATAACAGATTTCTTAAACAATGTTTATTAGAAATGTCTAATGTGTACCAACTGTTTCCAAGGAATCATTCATTCTGAGATGTAAAGTACATTATCAACTCTCTAATTGTTTGACCTAATTGCTAGAGCAACTTAAAGATATTCACGAATACTACTGAATCTGTTGGAAATGACCTTGTACATCAGAGCTTGTATACAGACTTATTAAGTGATGCGCATCTTTGAGTAGAATAATGTTACATATATTAATGAACATAGATGAACTGTCTAGTCCAGAAGCATCAGTCACTAAGAATTATGCTAGTAATGATCAGCATCTGTGACTTATGCTATTGTCACTTGCATTATCAAAACTAAGATGTACTAACGATGAGAAATGTCATATTACAACTCATACATGAGATGCGCATTGATTTCATAGAACTTTTGTAAGTCTAGTAACCTGCTTATTCGCAATCAACTCTAAGTTAGCTCTGTGACGATACAACCTTTAAGTTAATCTCAATCATTATCATACCTGCTTTGCTCTTGTAAGTGTAACAATCATATATGTATGGATTCAGTCTATACTAGAGCTTAAAGTGTCCAGTACTTAATCCAATATGATTTACTGAGTTCCATAAGTATTTTGCAGCAACTGACAATGTCCTAATGTTCTCATTCATAGCGTGCAGTTACTTGACCATTAAGCTGCTTACCATCTATTGACTCGTTAAGTACCTTTCTTATACATACATCATTGTACTATGGTCATATCATTCTCTCCATTTCTCTTAGATTAGATCACAATAGCACTCGATTTAACGTCCCATCAATTCACTCTCCATCTGTCAAACTGACTATCTTTACATCACTTCATTTCGCCATTCGATCAAGTTTATCAACATATAATGTCAGCAGTCTTCCATGCATAGATCAGTATTGACTATCTAGCTTCCGTAGATTCGAGCTAATCTCTTCGTATGTCGTGAATTCCTCAGGAATGAAATGTACTTTCAAGGACTTTTCCTTGAACCTAATTCCATCAAATGCCACCGTAATTCGCATCTTCATTCAACCTTGTCACTGATAATCTCATTGCATCTACTCATGTCAATGAGTCCACCTTCACTATATTATGTAGTTAATCGATGTAATCATCTTCGGACATGAGAACTATATGATGCTAAGTAACGTTGCATAGTGCAGTGATCATCTGAGAGATTGCAATCCAGTCTGCAATATCCATGTAGAGTATTGCACGCATTGCTTAAGTTCATGAAGATTCCTCGGATTCCATCTCACAAGCATGTCACACTCATCAATTGCTTTTGCTCGAGAACTTGAGACATGTTTGAGAAGTAATTCGATACATTATCTTCTGGATAAAGTCTACAGTTGGCACAGTAAATCATCTGCATCCTGATTTTGTACTATTGAAGTTGATCTTCTCCGACAACTATCTTCTCGACTATCTAGTTTACATCTTTCCTTAAGATGGCACCTCATTTAGACATGATCCTACTGAATGTGCTTGAAGGCTCGTTATAATGCCTTATCCAATCCTGTGTGAAATGTGACTCTAGTGATCGATCAAGCCGAGCTTCAGACTATTGACTTTAGATTCTAGAGTACGAGTGTCTAAATACTCATCATTTTTATATCGTTAATGCCAAAACATCCGAAAACACTCGTAAACACATCAAAATGATAAAATATCACAAACAAGTGTTTTATATGTTTTAAATGCAAAACATCAAAATCTGTGAAAACGATCAAGTTTGCATAATTGGCGCTTTAGTCCCCAAGTTACAAAAGTTGTCAAAATAGTCCCCGGTAATTCAAAAACTTGTAAAATATCATTTTAGGTCCTTGAGATTCAAAAGTTGTCAAAACAAACCCTTTAAAGTTTAAAATCACAAAATGACAACTTTAGTCCTTTAACTTTGAAAATTGTCAAAATAGTCCTTGGTTAATTTAAAAGTGAAAATTATCAAGTTTTAACCTTGTTCTATTAATAAATGGCAAAATGGTCCTTATGATAAAACTTTTGAGAAAATTACAATAATTGGTCCTCAAGTTTCAAACTTGACAATTTTGGTCCCCGGATTTGTAAAATGGAAATTTTCAACAATGGTCCTTGTTCTATTATCACTTGGCAGGTTTAGTCCTTATGAGAGCTTGGGAAAATGTTCAAAACCAGCCCTTCAACTTTGGCTAAATTGCAAATATGGTCCTTGTTGTTAAACCAAACCAAACGGACCCTTTATTATACTAGCCCAAATCCAAGCCCAAACATATGACCCGCCCAATATTTTAAATTCAAAATAAACCGCGGCATGCTCATCCATCTCTCCCAAACTGTTTAGCCAAAACCAAAGTGGTTTTAACCATCGGTTTTCCTTTACACCTCACAACACCACTGATTACTCTTCCTTCCACCTCCACACCAATCCAAAGCCAATTAATGAGAAAAACCCAAGACTTTGAAAAATGGCGCCAAAATCGACAAGTGGCAAATATGATTATCCGCTGATTTCAATGGTCTAGATGTGGTGGGATATCTTCGAGGTCGACAAGAAGAAGCTGAGGTCAATAAATATCAAGAAAGAAGCAATGTAGAAGGCTATCTAGTGTAATTTTAATTTTCATTGTCGCTTTAGCTTAATTCTTAATTCCAGTGCATTTTAAAGCTTTTAAATCTTGTATTTCATGTTATCAAGGTAAAATAAAACTTTTGTAAGCATCAATTTCACTTTTCAAGTCTTATCTCATGTTATGCAATTTTAACTATTTCAAAGAAATCTCAATATGTTGAAATGTTGTTAAAATGTTAGTTGGACCGAGAAGCTCATATAAGCTCCTTATAAAGCTTATAAAAGCTTTTAGATACTCTTAAAAGCGTTTATTAGCAAAAGTCAAAAATTCACAAAATACCACTTAATTAGTTAAAAATAAAAACCATGGTACAAGGTTCAAAAATATTGAGCAGGTATATAATGGATGGTCTTGGGTGTAGTGCTTATTGGTAAGCTATAGGAGTGTTACTTGGTCCTAAGTTCTCGCCAACTCAAAGCCATTTGTAAGCTTTTGCTCATTTTTGCATTTTACCGCTTAAGTAAGTTATTAGTTGTAATCTGCTTTTCCATGTTCACTAGTCATAGTTAAGTCTAATTAAGCTTTAAAATCAGTTGTTTGTTCTTTTAAATTGTAGTTTAGTAAAATTCCATTTTCACAGCTTAAAATAGCATAATTTAAATTCTTAGTTTTATGTTGTTATTATTGTTGTTTAATGTTTATTTAGTCTTAATAAATGATAATATAAGATCTTTTAATCAATAACATGGTCTGAATCTGTGATAAGCTTTGAAAATTCACCAAATCAAGTAACATAAAAGGGTGTTTGGATTTGTTCATTTCATCGTGTTAAAGGTTGTGTGCACTTTGTTTTGGCTTATTTCATGTCTCATTTGGTCTAAAGAACTCAAACAAACAATAAAATCAAGTTCTTAATAGCCTAAAAGTCAAAATACTTTTAATATCATTTTATGTATTAACTGTTGGATTTTAAGATTTATGATCATCATTTTGTGTTAAAAGTTGTTACCATAGCTTAAACAAGTCTTAATATACCTTAATACATCAATATCAGTGTTTTAGATCATTTTAAAGTTCATAAAAGTCAAACCTTTCATCATTAAAGTCAAAAGTCAAAAATGTGCTCCGCACGCTTTGGTAATAAGTTCATAAGCTCTAGAGAGCTTATTAGTGATCATTATCATGTGTGTTTTGGCTTTTTGAGAAGCCAACCAAGCTGTCTCAAGGTTACAAGTTCCTATTTTCCATTTATAGCTTATTTGATAGCTTAACTTTTAGCTTATTTTTCATACCATTTCAATAAAATGCCCCTGCACCGCTTTTATAGCTCAATCATAAGCTTCTAAGAGCTTATTAGTTAACCTTAACTTGTGATTTTTGGTCTTAAGATAGCCAACCTGGTCCTTTTAAAGTTCCAAGTTAAAATTCAATTTTTAGCTTATTTACTAGGCCCGCTATTAGCTTATCATTTTGTCCCATTTAATCAAGATTAACCGCCACCCAAGAATGGTTCTCTGTTTTGAAAAGCTTCTCTAAGCTCATGTTAGCTTATCCCCACAGTGTGAGCTTTGGTTTATAGGTAGTCAACCAGGTCTTTTCCAAGTTCCAATCATTACTTTTCACTTTTAGCTTATTTTGTGTCTCGTGCATAGCTTAAAGTAGCATACCAATTTCTGCTTTGCTTAATCAAGCTTAGTGCTTATTTGTGTTAAACTAGTAATCCGAGGTTCAAGTTTGTTGTTTTTAGTTGAAATTGAGTCATTATAGCTTAATATAGCTTCGTATCAAGTTGGTAGCTTTTGGTTATCAATTGGCTTTTTCAAGTGCTTATTTATAAGCAAACCATAATAGCAGCTAGCTTATTTCTCCACACAAGACCATGTTTTTCTATTTTTCCTAGATTCAGCATATTAAAATAGACTTTTCCTGAAATTTTCATTATTTTTCATAACTGTTTTGCTATTTTTCTTAATTAAAAATGCTTTTAGGTATTTTAAATAGCTTTTAATACAAATAAATTATAAAAGTCCAAAAAATGATTTTTCAATTTTCTTAGGTTAAGATAAATATAAAAGTAATAAAAGTATTTTTCCATAATTTTCTTAGTTTAAAAAGTATTTTTAGCATTTTAATTAGTTTTAAATAGTTTTAAATTAATAATAAATACATAATAAGTCTAAAAATATATTTTTAGTTTTAAAATAAGTTTTATCATATTTTAGATTTTTCCAAGTTATAATTTCATTTTTCTAGGTTAATTTTGTATTTTCTTGTATTTTAGTGCATTTTAAATACTTAATAAATAGTTTTTAATTAATAATAAATAAATAAATAGTTGTAAAAATAATTTTCTTTTTCTAATAATTTTCTTTTATTATTAGGATTCCAAAAGTATAATTTTTATATTTTTAGGACTGTTATTTCTTAAAACTCACTTTTTATTTTGTACGTAGACGTAATTTTATTTTAAACGTAAGTTTTAAGTTTTAGGTTTTAAACGTTCATCGCCTTTAAAAATAGTGATAGCGTTTATTTAATAGATTTTATCTTTTAATCTTTTAATTTGCATTTAAGTCGCTTTAATTTGTAGATCTTTTCTTTAGTATAATTTTCCATCGAAACCCTATCGATTGCTATCCTTAGTGATCATTCTACCATCCGATTAAGTGTTTTAACACCAATTCATCCTCCGTGGGACTTAACGACCGTGAATTCCCTATATTCCTCTCGATCTTAATTGCATTTGTGTTTGAGCTGCTTTTAAGTCCGTTAGACTTGACTGCTTAGCACCAATCAAATTTTGGCGCCACGCCGGGAGGTCAGAAGCGTGTTTCTAGCATTATCGCATCTGCATTGCACATATACCACGCTTGTAAAAGTTTTCAGAAGTTAATATAAATCAAAAGTTCATTAACACTTTTCCTAAAGTGTTAAAACCCAAAACAATATAAAACAACAAAACAATCGTAACGCTTTCTATCTTGTGTTTCTTTTAAGGTGATTCTTAAAGAGATACGATTTGGTTAAACGGACGATACCAAAATATTTTCCAAAAGTTTTAAACCCCATCAAGACAAATCATACCTACGCCTTTTCGGTGGTACTTAATTGAATACATAAAATCAACCACCGCAAATCAAGGCAAACAGACTACCTAACTGGGTGCGACCATTAATAAGTTCCCGAACATCGATTTAAAACTTGCCTTTGTGTCACTTGTGATTTGGTGTACCTTTTTCAAAGAAGCCATTTCATTTGTGATTATTGGTTAAGTTCACTTGTGTTTTGCCTCATTTGTTTTGAAAATTGATTTTATACTTAGTGCATGCAAGACTGCTCTTCCAGCCTACAAGTCCACTTTCCGAACTTGGAAACATTCCTCGCAGACGTAGAGGACGCTCACCTCCTTCACCGTGATCGAGGAACGCCTACCACCACCACCACCGTCGAAATGGCGTAAGACAAACCTATGAATGAGCTTCTCCAAGCACCCATCGAGGGTTACGGAGATGCCATTGTTGTCCCAAACCATTGTGGCCGATACCTTCGAGCTCAAGACCGGGTTGCTTAATCTAGTAACCCAAAGCCAATTCTATGGTTTTGAGCGGATGATCCTCATGCACACATTCGATGGTTTAACAAGATTGCATCTACCATCAAGTACAAGAATGTCCCATCCGGCTATCAAGCTTCTTTCGCTCCCATTTTCTGTAGGACAAGCCCGAATTGGCTCGAGAAACAACCCCTCGCTCTATAGAGACATGGAAGATCTAGTTACCAAGTTTGTTAACGAGTTCTATCCTCCATCCCGAACCACAAGTCTTAAGAATGAGATAATGAAATTTTCTCGTAGATTTGATGAATCATTCGGGAGGCATGGGATCGTTATAAAGAATTGTCCGCAAGTGTCCACATCATGGTTTTACCGAGTTAATGCAAATGGATACTTTCTATAATGGTCTCGAGACCACCGACCAAGACTCTCTCAATGCCTCCATGGAGGTAATTTCCTTAGCAAAACCACCAAAGAAGCCTTACAAATCATTGAAAACAAGTCCTGTGTCCGTTCTTTCCGCACTAAGACATATCAAAATCGCCTAATGTCGGACCTTCTACTTCATCTCCGTGAGTACATCTAGCACCGATGCTAAGATTGATAAACTCACAGATGTCGTTTCAGCTTTGGTTCTTGCTAACCAAAGAAAGTCACCTTCACTCAAACACCATCACATGGTGAAGTGAAGAAAGTTGAAGTTTGTGTCACTTGTGGTGGTCCTCATGCATACTACAACCAGATCGCCATCGATGGTAGTCCGTTTGAAGCAAATGCTATAGCCGGTACTTCAAATCAAGGAGGTAATCAATACCGCCCTCGAATGAACCAAGCTACCGTGCTAACACTTATCGTGCACCACCCGGTTTTAACCGTAATCCTAACCGAATCGAATCAACCTAGAATGAACCAAGGTTATCAAAACCAAGGTAATTTCTATCCTCGACCCAATCAAGGTTTCCAACAACAAGGAACCTTCATCAAAACAATTTCAATCGTGGGAATCAATTTCATGGGAATGTGAATCCTAATCAAGGGAATTTTCAACAACAAGGTCATAATCAAAACATCCGACCTCAAAATTTCCTCCTAATCCACCTCCCATCATTACTCCTCCAGACCATCATCCGATGAGTTATCAAGCGCTTTATGAAATCCCAAGATGAGATGAACAGATTGTTGGTCACCGATCACGATCTCAAGAAGTCTTTAAATGATCGACCGAGCTCGTGTACTTTATCGAGCAACACGATCGCTAACCCGAGGGGCGATGCTAAGGCGATCACGACCGTAAGTGGTGTTTCATACAATGGACCCGCTATTCCTACTACCTCTTCTTCTTCTTCTTCCAAAGGTAGTGGAAAGTGAACCTCCGACACACAATGGACCCACGACTCCAATGCCCCTCCTCCCGTGGCAATGAGTCAAGTTACCAAGGAAACAACGGACAAAGTGCATTATTCAAGTCCAAGTAATATCAAGACAAGTCCCACCTTCGTAGTCCATCCTCAAGTTGTCCGAAACCCAAGTCTAATCCAGAGTTGTTTTGAACCACCGTAGCTCCCTGCTGAAAATATCAAATCCAAATCTTCTATTCCATATCCATCACGCTTGAATGAGCAAAGCTCCGTGAAAAGCTAGTCATCAAATGGATAAATTTTTCCAAATTTTCCAAGAGTTACATTTTGACATAAGCTTTATGGATGCTATCATGCCGATGCCCAAGTTTGCATCAACTCTCAAACACATGTTAAGCAATAAGGAAAAGTCGCTTGAAATGGCTAAGACTCCTCTTAACGAGAACCGCTCATAGCTATTCTCAAGAAGCTTCCGAAAAGCTTGGAGATCCCGGAAATTTCTCTTACCTTGTGTATTCCTCAGAATGGTTGAATGCTTTGCCCTAGCGATCTTGGTGCAAGCATTAATCTTATGCCATATTCAAGTGGAAGAAACTTTCTCTTCCGAACTCACTCCTACATGCATGACTCTCGAGCTTGCGATCGACAATATCCCGTCCTCTTGGCATTGCCGAGGACGATTTGTGAAAGTAGGAAAGTTCCATTTTCCACCGACTTCGTGGTTGTTGATTTTGATGTCGATCATCGGGTTCCTCTCATTGTTGGTCGAGGATTCCCGAGAACGGGCCGTGCTCTCATAGATGTATTTGAGCAAGAAATCACATTACGTGTTGGTAATGAAGTCGCCACTTTAACCTTGATCGACTTCGAGGTACTCGCAAATTATGATTTCGAATCGGTTAACCGAATAGATATCATTGATGTTGCTTCAAGAGTACTGCAAGAAGTTCTTGGTTATGATCATAATTCTTCGAGTGATAATCTCACTCATTCATCTCAACCTATCATCGCCAATTCTACTCCTTCTCTCACCCCATTTGAGGAAAGTGACTTCATCTTAGAAGAGATTGAAGCCTACTTATCCAAAGGATTCTGCTCCATGGGAAATTGATCACGCCCAATTGACATTGAGGAGACATACTTTCATTGAGAAGTTGCTTAATGATGATCCATCATCCCCCTCACTCTAGTGATTCAATTCTCGATGAGATTAATCAAAATGAGATTAACTGAGGAGAGATTCTTCTTGAGAAATTGTTAAATCATGACATTTCTTCTCCTCTCCTTCCATCAAACTTCATAACAAGGAAGTCAAGTCGCTTGAGAAAATCAAGAATTTCCGAGGTTGAGCTTAAGGACTTACCACCTCATCTCGAGTATGCATTTCTTGAAGGTGATGATAAATTACCACCATTATTGCTAGAGATTTGAGTAAAGATGAAAAGTCGCCTCATTAAAATCTTGAAGTCACACAAGCAAGCAATTGCTTGAAACTCTCCGACATCAAAGGTATAAACCCCGAGTTTTGTACTCACAAAATCTTGATGGAGGATGACTTTAAGCCGCTAGCTCAACATCGAGAAGAGTAAATCCAAAATCCATGATGTTATCAAACAGAGGTTATCAAACTTTGATGCGTGATTGATTTACCCAATCTCGATAGTCCTCGGGTTAGCCCAATTCATTGTGTTCCTAAAAGGGTGGCATAATCATGTTATCACAATGAAGATAACGAGTTAATTCCAACTCGATTGGTTACGGATGGCGTGTTTGCATCGACTATCGTAAGTTGAATGACGCCACCAGAAAGACCATTTTCCTCTACCCTTTATGGACCAAATGCTTGAGAGATTAGCGTGGAATGAATACTATTGTTTCCTTGATGGTTTCTGGTACTTTCAGATTCCCATTGATCCAAAGGATCAAGATAAAACCACATTCACCGCCCATACGGAACTTTTGCCTATAGACGATGCCTTTTGGCTTATGTAATGCTCCCGCACGCTCCAACGATGTATGATGGCCATTTTCCACGACATGATCGGGAAACAATGGAGGTGTTTATGGATGACTTCTCGGTCATTGGGGATTCTTTTCAAACATGTCTCTCCCATTTAGATAAAATGCTTCAAAGGTGTGAAGACACCAATCTTTGTCTAAACTGGAGAAAAGTCACTTTATGGTCAAAGAAGGCATAGTCCTGGCCATAAGATTTCAAAGAACGGATTGAGGTAGATAGAGCAAAAGTCGATGTTATTGCTAATTACCTCATCCTACTACCGCCAAAGGTATTAGGAGTTTTTAGGTCATGCCGGTTTCTATCGAGATTCATTCAAGATTTTTCCAAAATCGCCCTACCAATGACCCATCTTCTTGAAAAGGATGCTCCTTTTATCTTTTCACCCGAGTGCATCGTAGCTTTTGAAACATTGAAGAAAAAGCCATCAAGCACCCATTCTCGCTGTTCCCGATCGATTTACCTTTTGAGCTAATGTGCGATGCAAGTGATTTTGCTATCGGCGCAGCCTTAGGGCAACGAAGAAACAAGCATTTTCACCTATTCACTACGCAAGTAAGACTATGATCAAGCTCAAACTCATTACACCACCACGTAAAAAGAGCTATTAGCCGTGGTGTATGCATTTGAAAAGTTTCGCCGACTTAATCTTGACCAAATGTGTAGTGTATACGGATCACTCGGCTCTTAAATATCTCTTTGCAAAACAAGATGCAAAGCCGAGATTGCTCGCTGGGTTCTCCTCCTCCAAGAATTTGATATCATCATACGTGATAAAAAGGAGCCGAGAACCCGTCACGATCATCTCGTCTGATTAGAAAACCCTCACCAAGATGTTTTCGAGAAAAGGATATTAATGAAACATTTCTCTCGAGACACTCAATGCGGTTTCTTTTCGTGGAAACTCTTCACCCCATGGTTTGTCGACTTTGCAAATTACCATGCGGTAACTTCATTGTGAAAGGGATGTCGACCCACAGAAGAATAAATTCTTCAAGGATGTTAAACACTATTTCGGGACGACCTTTCTTATTCAAAATCTGCGGATCAAGTCATCCGACGGTGTGTTTATGGACAAGAAGCTCTTGACATTCTCAAAGCTTGTCATGCCGACCCACCGGGGCCATCATAGTCCAAACTACACCGCCAAAAAGGTGTTTGATTCCGGTTCTATTGGCCCACAATCTATAAAGATGCCCACGATTATGTCAAAACTTGTGACGCTTGTCATCATGGAAACATATCTCAAAGGAATGAAATGCCACAAAATGCCATTCAAGTTTGTGAGATATTTGACATATGGGGTATTGATTTTATGGGGCCATTTCCATCTTCTCGTGGTAACAAGTACATACCGTGGTCGTTGACTATTTGTCGAAATGGGTTGAAGCAAAAGCTTTACCTACAAATGATGCCCGAGTAGTTGTGAAATTTTGAAAGCTCTTTGCCGATTGGAACTCCTCGCAATAATCGTGATCGTGGTACACATTTTGTAATGACCAATTTGATCGTGTCATGCAAAAGTATGGTGTTACCCACCGCCTATCTATCGCATACCACCCCAAACAAGTGGGGGTGGAAGTTTCAAATCGTGGTATTAAAAGAATACTTGAAAGGACAAGAGGTGAAAATCGCATCCCGGTCGGATAAACCGGATGACGACTGGCTTTTCGACAAACTTACAAAACACCAATTGGGTGTACTCCATACAAGCTAGTGTACGGAAAAGCATGTCATCTTCCGATTGAACTAGAGCACAAGGCTTACGGGCCTTAAAACATGCAAACTTCGATATACGCATACCGGTGATCACGTAAAAGTTCAAATGAATGAACTAAATGAACTTCGTGATCAAGCTTATGAGAACTCTTTGATCTACAAGCAAAAGACAAAGAAGATTCATGACTCTAAAATCAAGAACCGCTTTCAACGTTGGTGATCGAGTCCTTCTTTTCAATTCTAGATTGAAGATTTTCTGAAAGCTTAAGTCCCTACCGGTCCGTCCATTTACTATCACTAAGGTTTATCCTTATGGTACCATTGAGTTATCTCAACCGATGGTCCTAATTTTAAAGTAAATGGTCATCGATTAAAGCATTACTTTGGAGAGGACATTCCCCGTGGTTGTCCCGGATCTACAAACATTCCCCATGAACCAATGAATGCGGGATCGAGTCAAGCTAGTGACTCGGGAATCAAAAATAGTAGCACACACAATATGGGTTTTCACCCATGTTTCGCCTTCTTATCCCTTTCTATCACCCTAGTGTGGGGAGTCTACCCACACCGTTGTATATTCTCAATCTTTCAAAAAAAAAAAAAAAAAAAAAAAAAAAAAAAATGTGTATATATCAAAACAAAATAATGGCCGTAGTATTTCCTTTTATGTTCTTTGTTTCGCATAACCGCGGTGACTTTGAATATTGAGGGCAATATTCATTTCTTAGTGTGGGGGAATTTCACGAATTTCATGTAATTATTTCACCCAATTCTGCTTTTGGCCAAAATTTTTTTTTCGAGTAAGTGTTTTCACTTACTCAAGAAATGGTAATCATCCACCATGTCTAACCCACATAAGGATTGGCTAATCCAGAGCAAACGGCTCTTGGTAAAGATATCTCAAACCGCTTATGGCTTGCAATTTGCCTAAAATTGTATGGTGTTCAACTCACCATATCTTTAAACTAGTGAAAAGTTGGCTAGCCCGCAAGTTTATGGCTTGTGGTAAAGGCGCTTGAAAATCCATAATTGGTAATCACTCACCAAAGATAATATTGATAATTTATCTAAGAGTTGGCTAGTCCGTATGGTACGGCTTCGTAAAGACAAATCAAACCGTTGAAAGCTTATGATTTGCTCAAAATCATTGGTTATCATTGTACCATGGTTCTTACTTGAACTCAAACAATTGGCTACTCCGTAAGTAATGGCTTTTGGTAAAGAGATTAAAATCCATTAAATTTTTCAAATCATTGCTAGGACTAGCAATATCTTAGTGTGGGGATTGATGAGTGTCTAAATACTCATCATTTTTATATCGTTAATGCCAAAACATCCGAAACACTCGTAAACACATCAAAATGATAAAAATATCACAAACAAGTGTTTTATATGTTTTAAATGCAAAACATCAAAATCTGTGAAAACGATCAAGTTTGCATAATTGGCGCTTTAGTCCCCAAGTTACAAAAGTTGTCAAAATCAGTCCCCGTAATTCAAAAACTTGTAAAATATCATTTTAGGTCCTTGAGATTCAAAAGTTGTCAAAACAAACCCTTTAAAGTTTAAAATCACAAAATGACAACTTTAGTCCTTTAACTTTGAAAATTGTCAAAATAGTCCTTGGTTAATTTAAAAGTGAAAATTATCAAGTTTTAACCTTGTTCTATTAATAAATGGCAAAATGGTCCTTATGATAAAACTTTTGAGAAAATTACAATATTGGTCCTCAAGTTTCAAACTTGACAATTTTGGTCCCCGGATTTGTAAAATGGAAATTTTCAACAATGGTCCTTGTTCTATTATCACTTGGCAGGTTTAGTCCTTATGAGAGCTTGGGAAAATGTTCAAGACCAGCCCTTCAACTTTGGCTAAATTGCAAATATGGTCCTTGTTGTTTAAACCAAACCAAACGGACCCTATTATATACACTAGCCCAAATCCAAGCCCAAACATATGACCCGCCCAATATTTTAAATTCAAAAAAACCGCGGCATCAGCTCATCCATCTCTCTTCCACTGTTTAGCCAAAACAGTGGTGGTTTTAACCACCGGTTTTTCCTTTCCACCTCCACAACACCACTGATTACTCTTCCTTCCACCTCCACACCAATCCAAAGCCAATTAATGAGAAAACCTAACCTTTGAAAAATGGCGCCAAAATCGACAAGTGGCAAATATGATTATCCGCTGATTTCAATGGTCTAGATGTGGTGGGATATCTTCGAGAGGTCGACAAAGAACCGCTGAGGTCAATAAATATCAAGGATTGAAGCAATGTAAGAATCTATCTAGTGTAATTTTAAATTTCATTGTCGCTTTAGCTTAATTCTTAATTCCAAGTGCATTTTAAAGCTTTTAAATCTTGTATTTCATGTTATCAAGTAAAATAAAACTTTACAAGCATCAATTTCACTTTTCAAGTCTTATCTCATGTTATGCAATTTTAACTAATTCAAAGAAATCTCAAAATGTTGAAATGTTGTTAAGATGTTAGTTGGACCGAGAAGCTCATATAAGCTCCTTATAAAGCTTATAAAAGCTTTTAGATACTCTTAAAAGCAGTTTATTAGAAAAGTCAAAATTCACAAAATACCACTTAATTAGTTAAAAATAAAAACCATGGTACAAGGTTCAAAAATTCGGAGCAGATATATAATGGATGGTCTTGGGTGTAGTGCTTATTGGTAAGCTATAGGAGTTGTTTTTGGTCCTAAGTTCTCGCCAACTCAAAGCCATTTGTAAGCTTTTGCTCATTTTTGCATTTTATCGTTTAAGTAAGTTATTAGTTGTAATATCTGTTTTTCCATGTTCACTAGTCATAGTTAAGTCTAATTAAGCTTTAAAATCGCTTGTTTGTTTTTTAAATTGTAGTTTAGTTAAAATTTCATTTTAACAGCTTAAAATAGCATAGCTTATTATTTTAGTTTTATGTTGTTATTATTGTTGTTTCATGCTTATTTAGTCTTAATAAATGATAATATAAGGTTTTAATCAATAACATGGTCTTAATCGTGATAAGCTTTGAAACTCACCAAAAACCAAATAAAGGGTGTGTTTGATTTGTGCATTTCATCGTGTTAAAGGTTGTGCAGACCTTTGTTTGTGCTTGTTTCATGTCTCATTTGGTCTAAAGAACTCAAACAAACAATAAAAACAAGTTCTTATTAGCCTAAAAGTCAAAATACTTTTAATATCATTTTATGTATTAACTGTTGGATTTTTAAGTTCATGATCATCATTTTGTGTTAAAAGTTGTTACCATAGCATAAAACAAGTCTTAATATACCTTAATACATCAATATCAGTGTTTTAGATCAAGTTCAAAGTTCATAAAAGTCAAACTAAGTGTTTCAATCAAAAGTCAAAAAAGTGCTCTGTGTACGCTTTTATAAATAAGTTCATAAGCTCTGAGAGCTTATTAGTGATCATTATCATGTGTGTTTTGGTTTTTGAGAAGCCAACCAAGCTGTCTCAAGGTTACAAGTTCCTATTTTCCATTTATAGCTTATTTGATAGCTTTTTTTAGCTTATTTTTCATACCATTTCAAAAGTGCCCTGTGCACCGCTTTTCATAGCTCAATCATAAGCTTCTAAAAGCTTATTAGTTAACCTTAACCTCGATTTTTGGTTCTTAAGATAGCCAACCTGGTCCTTTTTAAGGTCCAAGTTTAAAATTTCAATTTTTAGCTTATTTACTAGGGCCGCATTGAGCTTATCATTTTGTCCCATTTAACTCAAGATTCACCGAGTTTTATCTCTTTTCTCAAGTTTTTTAAAAGCTTCTCAAAAGCTCATGTTAGCTTATTTTGTCATCATCTTTGGTTTATAGGTAGTCAACCAGGTCTAAACCAAGTTCCAAGCTTTTCACTTTTAGCTTATTTTGTGTTCGTGCAATAGCTTAAAGTAGCATACCAATTTTGCTTTGCTTATCAAGCTCAAAGTGCTCAATTTGTGTTAACTAGTAATCCGAGGTTCAAGTTTGTTGTTTTTGGTTGAAATTGAGTCATTATAGCATATCTTAGCTTCGTATCAAGTTGGTAGCTTTTGGTTATCAATTGGCTTTTTCAAGTGCTTATTTATAAGCAAATACATAGCAGCTTGCTAATTTCTCCACACAAGACCATGTTTTTCTATTTTCATAGATTCAGCATATTAAAATAGACTTTTCCTGAAATTTTCATTATTTTTCATAACTGCTTGCTATTTTTCTTAATTAAAAACAGCTTTTAGGTATTTTAAATAGCTTTTAATACAAATAAATTATAAAAAGTCCAAAAAATGATTTTTCAATTTTCTTAGGTTAAGATAAATATAAAAGTAATAAAAAGTATTTTTCCATAATTTTCTTAGTTTAAAAAGTATTTTTAGCATTTTAATTAGTTTTAAATAGTTTTAAATTAATAATAAATACATAATAAGTCTAAAAAATATATTTTTAGTTTTAAAATAAGTTTTATCATATTTTAGATTTTTCCAAGTTATAATTTCATTTTTCTAGGTTAATTTTGTATTTTCTTGTATTTTAGTGCATTTTAAATACTTAATAAATAGTTTTTAATTAATAATAAATAAATAAATAGTTGTAAAAATAATTTTCTTTTTCTAATAATTTTCTTTTATTATTAGGATTCCAAAAGTATAATTTTTATATTTGTAGGTCTTTTATTTCTTTAAAACTCACTTTTTATTTTGTACGTAGACGTAATTTTATTTTAAACGTAAGTTTTAAGTTTTAGGTTTTAAACGCTCATCGCTTTTAAAAATAGTGATAGCGTTTATTTAATAGATTTTATCTTTTAATCTTTTAATTTGCATTTAAGTCGCTTTAATTTGTAAATTTTCTTTAGTATAATTTTCCATCGAAACCCCATCGATTGCTATCCTTAGTGATCATTCTACCATCCGATTAAGTGTTTTAACACCAATTCATCCTCCGTGGGACTTAACGACCCAGAATTCCCTATATTCCTCGATCTTAATTGCATTTGTGTTTGAAATGCTTTTAAGTCTGTTAGACTTGACTGCTTTCCTTTCTAATGTTTTTAACGCTTTTTACTGTGCTTCTCTATCAACATAGCATTCATTGTATCTAGGTTTCATAGTATCATGCTTCTTTCAGTTCATTATATCTCTCTTTACGTTGATAGTCACAAATGCGCACTCTAAGAAAGTCCCATCAATGCAAAGTGATCATTGTTTTCCTCCGAGGAGCATCTTGCCAAGAATCCAAGCTTCTCATTATCACCGCTTCTTCGCTCATGTGTTCATGAGCATCCAATTGACCGAGCATCCATGGTGACGAGTAGCCAAGTTCCAGCCTTCCTCTGCTTTTTGCCGATGGGAGATGTATTGAGCTCCATCTCCATCCTTCCCGTCCTTGCATTCTCTCGAGAAATGTCCCATCCGATGGCAAGTGAAACACTTGACCTTTCTCCCGCCAAAGCGAAATGGATCTCTTCCTTGAATCCAAACTTCCTTCCGCACTTCTCTCAAACCTCTTTATATCCACCGTAATCATGGCCACCGCCATTTCGCCATCTCCTCCATGTCAAGAGGGTCCACTGATCAAAATCTTCATATGTAAGATGTCATTGAGAATCATAATCGAACAAATGATCGAAGAACATCCTCCATCACACTACTAGTTTTAGCTTGGAGTATGACGGAGTGGGACGAGAGTTGCATGGTGGAGGGAGTGTATGATGATGATGAAGGTAAGTAAGTTGAGTGGGAGCATTTATCATCATATTGGAATGAGAAGTTCCAACAAAGGTCGCATGACTGTAAGAGGATGCACGGTAGGGAGTTCACGTCAGTTCAAGTGATTTGAGTCTCAGGTACAACTCATCAAAGGTGAGTGTGTCCAACCCACCTTTAGCCTTAAGAGCTATAACCGACATGTAACCATGATGGAGGTAAAGATCGAGGAACTTTGAGTTGCAATCATCATTATCGTGTCTTGCATTCATTGGTTTAGCCGACTCAAACTCTGTGGAACCCGTCTGACTTTCATGGATACCTTCTTCTTCGAGATATTGAAGTCTTGAAATTGTTGTCTCAAAGATGGACTTCCTCATTCTCCGGATTCTTCATTACCACCGAACCTTGCTTTGAGAGCTATCCGTGATATCCTTTGCATCAACTATGTGATGAAAATCACACAAGTGATCTTCGTGAATGGCTTGCAATAGGATAGTTTTACCTTATGCTCTCTCGCATCGCCAAAGACCTCTTCAAGCAGATTGGGAGGAGCCATGATGAACTTCCCATCAAGGTCCGGAATCATTTTCTTTAGACTATTTCCTTTCTTCACTATCTCCTAGAGATTCCAATCAATATTGAAACCAGCTCGCATCTTCATAGTCCAAAGATCATATTCTTCCTTTTAGGTAAGGAAACTTACCATATCGTTAGAAAGACTAAGCCGCCGCATGGAAGTGGTGTTTCATGTTGTTGGTGTTGTTGGTGTTGTGGCACGGCCATTATCCGATCCGCATGGTGAATGTATTTTGGTTGTATGGGGTGAGGTTGAATATGGTTCTTAGTATCGTAGAGAGCTTCCCGAGGCTCGATACCACTTGTTAGAAACAAAGACCTTGATGATCTTAAGCACTCGAGATCGTTAGTGTTTCCTATGTAATCACAAGCAAACTAATAGAAAATCTCACGACTTGTATTCGTTAGCGGAAATAAGAACACAAGCTAAGATAACTAAGAACACTTTGATCCTCTATGGATCTTTTATTAACTCGAAACTATGTGTTTTAACACCTAAGAACCGTTGTTCATTACATCTTCTATGGTTCCTTATATAGACAAGAAACCCTAAAACTAACTCAGCATGTACCTCGACAAACGAGACAAGCATGCATCTAAACATTTGTTTTCTCCCATGCATATTATGGGTAAACACTAAATTACATTGAGCAATACAATAAAACCCATGCTAACCTTGGGCAGTGAAAGAATAAAGATGGGTTAGCATATTAAAATAAAACTGCGTCTGCCAATCCTAGTCAGCTTCCACTCTTCGCCAGTAATCACGACTAAGACACTTCAAGAGACCGCCTCGCTCAGCAGAACCATTTCGCTTCACATAATCACTTCGACTTAAACTTCAGCAGATTCAGCAGTTTCACATAATTCCCAACAGAGGTCCTAACAAAGTGGTTTATAAACCAAGAGATTTGGCAAGTGCATTTAAGCCTTAAGCCACTAGGATTCATTGTAATGTGATGATTAACATGCACAAGAGTCAACATTAGAGTTTGCACTGATCTAGGAACTCATTTAAGATGAGATGGAGTGTTTGAGTTAGAAAGATGAGTTGAAATGCTTGTTCTAGCAAGATTTGACCTAAAATGTCATCCGGATCCCACTTTCCTTCTCGTAGGGATCCGCTCTAGGCTAATCCTAGGATCCGACTCAGCAGCCTATGAAATAGTGGAAATGATATTTTCTAAGATCTAAGACCTATAACATCTTGAGTGTTTCAGTCCTCTTAAGTGTCTTAAATGAAGGGTTGTTTAAGTTCTTGAAGGTAATGAGTGATGTAGCTAATGATTGTCTTTATGGAAGGATTTGGAACTTTCAAGAGTACCAATGGATAAGAAAGGATGACACTAAAGATGAGAGTGTCAATTGAAGCTAAATGATCCTAGAGATCGTGTTGTGACTTAGGATAGTGTTTGGAGAATATCCTAGAAGCTTTGAGATGGAAAACTAGAGTTTGATCAACTTTGATCAATTTTGAGGTAAGGATGATTTATGATCAATTATGCCATAATCGAAAGATTTCTAAGACTAAATGTGAGGATTAAGTAAAAATGAAGTGTGAGTTTGAGAGCGGAAGAGTAATGGATTAAAATGAAACGGTAGATCTACAAGCGCTTTTAGAGTGTGATCTAGTGAGTTATGTATGAGTAGGAAAGATCAACCTATCTTGATAAGGACTTAATTTGCCTTAAGACGCTATGTTTAGCTTAAAGTGAGATGTTCTAAGGATATATTTGAAATATAATGCTTGCAATTGTATTTTCTGCTTGCGGATCCCACGGTTCCCTAAGTGTAGGGATCCGCTCTAGCACAATCTTTGGGATCCGCCTATCTCGCCAAGCAGACCTTTACTAAAGGTATGCAATGATCTTGACAATGCATTATATCTCAAGGATAGTCTAAAAGAGTTCTAATACTAATATATCAAATGTAAGATGTTTTATTTCATGAAAGAAAT
Organism: Chrysanthemum lavandulifolium; assembly: GCA_022545495.1. Taxonomy (NCBI): domain Eukaryota; kingdom Viridiplantae; phylum Streptophyta; class Magnoliopsida; order Asterales; family Asteraceae; genus Chrysanthemum; species Chrysanthemum lavandulifolium. Next base: position 206,752,921 of record CM040238.1, read on the forward strand.
TGGATTACAAACATAGATCTCTTGGATATAAGGTTAGTTAGATTTAACTCAAGGAGAAAGTAAGTTAGAAAGGGTGAGAAACAATGAAGAAATGGCTCACTATTTATAGAGGAAAAATCCCATCGTTCCTGGATCCCACGGATCCCTACCACAAGGGATCCGCTAGCACAAAGCTAGGGATCCGTGGAACGCCCTCTTTACCCATGGGTATTTTGGTTATGGGTCATGGGTCATGGGTTGAACCATGGATCTTTGGCTAGATACAATGTATCTTCGAGTGCAATGCACCTAGTCACTGGGTATGGGTTGATCCATGGGTTATGGATATTATCCATGTATGATATAAGCATGATGTCATGCAATGGGTTATGGGTCAAGATCCATGGGTTATGGGCTTTGGGTTGTACCCAACTACATTCAATGTATTTGCCCAATGGGTTGTGATACTTAAGTTTCTACCCATTTATATTACCCAATATACTACATACTATTTATGTGTATATTTTATCCAAATATGTAAACACTAGTTGTTGTACATGTATTACTAAATCATAAAATCACTTATACTTGTTTGAGTGTTTTATGTGAAAATGTGAATATGTTAGAAACTATTAGTTCAAACCATTTACGTATTTTATTTGTTTCGTTAATCGATTTACGCTTGTTATCGATAAAACATTAGAATATCGTAAAATATAAATAAATGTTTTACGGCTTATTTGTATTAATGTTGTTGACGAGCTTGAGGTAATATTTATGGGGAAAGAGGAATTTTGAGATTAGTGTTTTGTATTATTATTAGAAAGATTTGATTTTGGATTAAGTAAAATAAGACACATGTTTATAAACCTCGACTATAGACTCAAGAGTAACACGATACAAGAAAAGTTTCCTAACGGCTACGGTAATATATGAGTATGTGAAAAATAATCATATAAGTTCCTATGTAAGCATACTTATCCTTAAGCTAATGTTACTTAGAGATAAGTAGAAAGTTATACCCTAATGCAATTATGAGTGTCTTTCTTTGACAAGAAAAGTGTCAATAGACAACTCCGATTCCTTCGTGATTAAGATACCTTCTTAGGGAAGGTGATCTTGTTACCAAGAAATTCCTATGGCTTGATAAACGTTGGCTTTAACTAAGAAAAATCACAAGGAAGGTTAGTGTAGTTTAGTAAGATAAAATAAGAGAAAAAGAAATAATATTGTCATCTAATCAACATCCTACAAAAATGTTTTTAAGACATGGTTTTTATTTTTGTAAAAGACCTTCTTTGTAGTTTTCAATTATACACGGATCGTATCAAGTTTTTAAAGTACAACATACTCTAAGAAATTTGGTAACGAAGCTCGATTCCAATTGTGGAAAACTGTAGGGGTTGAATAGTTTTACCGATTAAAACTTCGCTTTAAAACTATTTAGATCAACTTATGTCACCATTTAAACGTGTGTGTTGGATGTTGATAGATAAGCATATGACTAAATAAAACTAAGATAAAGAGTAGAAGCACAAACCACAACGCGAGTATTTATAGTGGTTCGCTACAAGGACACCTTCCTTGCTCCTACTCAACTCCCCGAGTCACCTACTCGAGAGTTCAGAATCACTACAAAACACAAACTCCTTGTGGCGGAGAAGCCTTCACAACGCCGCCTACTCTTTATCCAGACAAGGCTAGACACCGAGTTCTTCCAACGAGGTAGAACCAAACCTATCACAACGCCGCCTACACTTTATTCTAAGACAAGGCAAGATACCGAGTTCCATTACAAAGGAGGAACTACTACCCAACACTACACAAATCCTATCCTAGAGATCCACCCTTATGACAACATCAAAATGATATCAATATCCTTTGACCCAATACAAATCTATCTTGTGCATCGACACACCATATCGAATGTACACCTTAGGCACCTTTCACTAATGTTGTTGACTCGACTTCAGGCACCCTTCACTAGTGCCTTTGACTTGACTTCTAGGCACCCTTCACTAATGCCTTTGACTTGACTTCTAGGCACCCTTCATTAATGCCTTCAACACGGACTCCCGAACCCTTCACTAATGCCTTTTACACGGATCTTGGCACCTTTCACTAATGCCTTCAATAAGACTCTTCGACACTTTTTCACTAATGTCTTCGTCTTGACCCTTTAGACATCTTTCACCTATGTCTTCGACACTATACTTCTAATGAGAAGGAAAAGAACTATCAATAAGATACCATTAGTAGTCTTGATGATGACGAACCTAGGCAACCCATGGACTTGAGCTTGCTCGACTTGAAGAGGTGGGTGATCTCACCTTTAAGAGGAACCTAGAAAATCACACAAACACAAAACTACATTGAAAGATCACTTGGATCTGAGGTTAGAGAGTTTACAACACTAAGATAAAATATGTGTGAAAGGGGTGAGTTACAATGAATAAATGGCTCACTATTTATAGACAGAATATTGGTACTGTTTCACAGATCCCGCGAATCCCTTACTTGAGGGATCCGTCCAGTGTAAACTGGGGGAACCGTGGGACGATCCTATTTGCCCATGGATTTTGGGTCATGGGTCATGGGTTATGGGTCATGGGTCCTAGAATTTGGACCATGGATATCCAAGTAGATACAATGTATCTAGTAGATGCAATGCATCTAGTCCATGGGTCATGGGTTAGCTCCATGGGTCATGAATAATACCCGATATGACTTATGCATGATTTCATGCAATGGGTTATGGGTTATGCCCCATGGGTATGAGTCATGAACTTTGGGTTTTACCCAACTACATTCAATGTATTTGGTCAATGGGTCAAATAGTTAAACTTCTACCCATTCTATTACCCATTAAGATACATACTAAGTATGTATATATTAACCCAATATGTAAACAATAGTTGTTGTACATATGCATTACTAAATCATGAAAGCACTATTACTTGTTTAGTGTTTTATATGAAAATGTAAGTGTGTTAGCAAACTATTGGCTCAAACCATTTACGATTTTATTTGTTTCGTTAAAATGATTTTACGCTTACATCGAGAAAACATTTGAAGATCGTGAAATATAAATAAACGCTTTTATGGCTTATTTGCATTAACAATAGTAAACATTGGATTCGATACAATCACATGATGAGATGCTAAAGCTAATGAGTAAATGGCACGATTTATCCCTTGGAATTTGGTCAGAGTTGCAAAGATTCGCCCTGGTGAATCTCTAATTGCTCAATGAAAGATGTGGTAGCAAGTGATGATGAAAATGCGGATTTAGGGCTTGTATTTATAATTTCGACAAAGTTACGGCATAACCTTAAGAAAATGGTTACGCCAGTAATCCCAAGATCTCCGACGATCTTATCCTTATAATAATATTTATGGGCGTAACCTCAAGAAGAGGTAACCAACGAGAACCCTCGTTAACATTTTTGCGCTTTTACGTTGTAATCCTATGAATAAGTTATGGTGTAACCTTCGATTATCGAAATTGTTTAAGCCTTTGATATCTACAACAGATCCATGTCGATGGAGTTACGCCATAACCTTCAGCAACGTTGACTTAGTCTTCTAGTGATATGATATGTTACGGCGTAAGTTGAAAGTCGCCCTTTTAGTAGGTTGCAGCGTAACCTTCTTTTGGCCAGCAACCTCACGAATTACTTCGTTAGTTTACCTTTCAAATCCGTGTTTCTTCGTTCCGATGTTCATCTATACCCTGAAATGGAATAATAAGTAATAAGAGTATATATCCATGCAAAACAATAGTAATTGTGAGCATTTTGAGAGGAAATTGACACTAAATTATCAGGATTATTTGATGTTATCAACAGTTGTCTATGTAACTAGTTTTTACACATTTATAAATGTTAATAAACTCAAAGTAATTTACACACTTTTTAAAAGTATGTACAAATTTGTGTGATAGAGTAATATTTTGTGTAGTGCTTTTAGGACCCTATGAAGATTCGACTTATTTTCGCTTAGCAAGGTCAAAAATCAGAAAATCATAAGAGATAGATAGAGATCGAAGGCTACTCACTCGGTCGACCTTCGGTTTCACCTCTGTCGGTTAATTTCGCCCTGATGCAGCCTTAAGGTCCTAGTTGGCCGGTCGAGTGAAAAAGAGAGGAGAGGGTCGTGGTCTCGACCTTCATTTTGTATTGTGTTGTGTGTGTCGGGTGGTGGGATTCTAAATAAAATTTTGTATTTTATAGGTTCAATGATGTGTTCATATATTTTTATAAGTTCATTATCTGAAATAACATGTTTCATTAATAACTTTTATTTTCGGTATATAATTATATATGACATTAAAAAGGTTAAATTGGGTAAGTATGAAATTTATACTTAGAAAAGTAAAAAAGAAAAATGCCTTCGGAAGTATATATGGCATTTGTTCAGAGTTGTCTACGTAACCAGTTTTTACACATTTATAAACGTTAATAAACTCAAAATAATTTAAACACTTTTTAAAAAGTGTGTACAAATTAGTGTGATACAGTAATATTTTTTGTCATGCTTTTAGAACCCTATGTAGAGTATTTTTGGAAATAGATATTATTCCCAGTTCGTTTTATTACGAGAAGATCAAATGATTAGCTAACTAAAAATGAACACTAACTCGACTCATTTTGGCTTAGCAAGGTCGTAAAATTAAAATATCTTAAGAGATAAATAGAGATATAAGGCTACCCATAATAAGGTCGGTCGACCTTCGGTTTCACTCGGTCAGTTAAGGTCGCCCTGCTACAGCCTTAAGGTCCTATTCTGTTGGTCGAGTGTAAAAAAGAGGAGAAGGTCGTGACCTTCATTTTGTATTGTGTTGTGTGTGTCTAGGGGGGATTCTAAATAAAACTTTTCAATAAATTTCGTATTTTATAGGTATAATGATGTGTTCATATATTTTTAACGGTTGCAAATCGCTAGGCGGTAGCTGGGCGGTTGGGTACCGCCTAGCGATTAATAGTTAGGCGGGGATTAATCGGATTGGATTTTTTATATATAAAATTAAAAAGTTTTGAAACTATATGCCCAATTTAGCCGATCTAGCTGGTATTTTTCTGATTTGGCCGTTGATGCCAGATTTAGTTGATTTCTATCTGTAAACGAGTTGGCTGATTTATCCGATTTTTGTCTGATTTGATCGATTTATGCCCGATTTGGCCGATGGCCGGTTTTTATCAGATTAATTAGTATGATGACCGATTTTTTACCAACCGATTAATACGTTTGATTAGTGAAAACCAGGGCGGCTCCACCTAGCGATTAATCGCCGATTAATCAGCCGCCTAGACCAATTTTTATAACACTGATATTTTTAGTATCTCAAATAATATGTTTCATTAAAAATTTATATTTTGGATATATAATTATATATGACATTAAAATGCTTAAATTGGGTAAGTATGAAATTTATCCTTAGAAAATTAAAATAAAAAAGCCGTCGGACAGTTGCTTATGTAACCAGTTTTTACATATTTATAAATGTTAAAAAATTCAATATAATTTACACACTTTTTAAAAAGTGTGTACAAATTAGTGTGATAGAGTAATATTTTTTGTAGAGCTATTAGGACCCTATGAAGAGTCGACTCATTTTCGCTTGGCTGGGTCGTAAAATCAGAAAATCTTAAGAGATAGATAGAGATCAAAGGCTGCCCAAAATAAGGTTGGTCGACCTTCGGTTTCACTCGACGACATATCGCCTGCAGCCCTTTAAGGTCCTAGTCGGTCAGTCGAGTGCAAAAGAGAGGGGAGGGTCGTGGTCTCGACCTTCATTTTGTATTGTGTTGTGGGTGTCTGGTGGGGGGATTCTAAATAAAATTTTGTATTTTATAGGTTCAATGTTCGTATATTTTTATAAGTTCATTATCTCAAATAATATGTTTCATTATTAACTTGTATTTTGGGTTTATAATTATATATAACATTAAAATGCTTAAAATTGGGTAAGTATGAAATTTATCCTTAGAAAAGTAAAATAAAAAAGCCGTCGGAAATATATATGACATTTGTCAGAGTTGTCTATGTAACAGTTTTTACACATTTATAAACGTTAATAAACTCAAAATTATTTACACACTTTTTAAAAAGTGTGTACAAATTAGTGTGATAGATTAATATTTTTTTTGTCGTGCTTTTAGAACCCTATGTAGAGTATTTCTGTAAAAAGATATTATTCCCAATTCGTTTCATTCCGAGAAGATCAATTGATTAGCTAACTACAAATGAACACTAATTCGACTCATTTTGGCTTAGCAAGGTCGTAAAATCAGAAAATCTTAAGAAATAGATAGAGATATAAGGCTACCCACAATAAGGTCGGTCGACCTTCGGTTTCACTCGGTCAGTTAAGGTCGCCTTGCTGAAGCCTTAAGGTCCTAGTCGGTTGGTCGAGTGTAAAAAGAAGAGAAGGTCGTGACCTTCATTTTGTATTGTGTTGCGTGTGTCTAGGTGGGATTCTAAGTAAAACTTTTCAATAAATTTCGTATTTTAGAGGTTCAATGATGTGTTCATATATTTTAACTACCGCAATCGCTAGATTTAGAGTCGCCGGTCGAGATCGTTTCAAATGATTAATCGCTAGACGGGATTAATCGAATTGGATTTTTTATATATAAAATTATAAAGTTTTGAAACTATATGCCCAATTTAGCCGATCTAGCTGGTATTTTTCTGATTTGGCCGTTTATGCCAGATTTAGCCGATTTCCATCCGTAACCGAGTTGGCTGATTTATCCGATTTTTTTTCTGATTTGATCGATTTATGCCCGATTTGGCCAATGGCCGATTTTTATCAGATTAATCAGTATGTTGACCCATTTTTGACCAACCGATTAATAATTCTGATTAGTGAAAATCAGGGCGGCTAATCCCCGCCTAGCGATTAATCGGCCGCCTTAACCAAATTTTGTAACACAGATATTTTTATAAGTTTAGTATCTCAAATAACATGTTTAATTAAAATTTTGTATTTTTGATATATAATTATATATGACATTAAAATGCTTAAATTTGGTTAGTATGAAATTTTCCTTATAAAATTAAAATAAAAAAGCCGTCGGACAGTTGCTTATGTAACCAATTTTTACATATTTATAAATGTTAATAAATTTAAAATAATTTACACACTTTTCAAAAGTGTGTACAAATTAGTGTGATAGAGTAATATTTTTTGAAGAGCTATTAGGACTCTATGAAGAGTCGACTCATTTTCGCTTAGCAGATTCGTAAAATCAGAAAATCTTAGGAGATAGATAGAGATCTAAGGCTGCCCACAATAAGGTCGATCGATCTTCAGGTTCACTCAGTCGATTAGGGTCGCCCTGCTGCAGCATTAAGGTCCTAGTCGGTCGGTCGAGTGAAAAAGAGAAGAGAGGGTCGTGGTCTCGACCTTCATTTTGTATTATGCTGTGTGTGTTTTTAATTAATTGAAATGTAATTTTTGTGAGATATGTTTTTTTGTAGTGTAAGTCGTTTTGCTGTGCCTAAAAGATCGGTTATAGATCGCAAGAGTGAAAACCCAAAATGACAGAAAAAATAAAAGTCACTAAAGATCACTAACGGGTCGGATTGTCGGGTTATCGGGTTAATCGGGTTGGGTTGAATCGAATTTTGACTTTTGAAAATATGACACGCAACCTGACCCGATAAGATATCGGGTTATCGGGTTCGGGTCTAATTGAGTTCGAGTAATATCGGGTCGGGTCTAGTCGGGTTCGGGTTAATGTTTTCTTAAAAATAAATCTACAATCTAATTTATAGATATAGTTGTATTGCGTTAGAAATAATGATGCGAGTAAAAAGTAAATAAACTACATTAGTGCTAAAATTAAATATTATAGTACTAGTTAGATTTTACATGCTCAATGGAGTTTCTAGTTTGAGAAAATATTATCAGACAAAAAATAGATGCGCGTATGCATAATGTTGAAAGATTTGACAAAAGTGTTGAATCAGCAAGTTATAACAACAAAAAATACTTTTTTTTTTCTGCTTTTCTTTTTCTTAATTCAAGATGTTAATGTAATATTACACACTCTAAAACAACAATTTGTAAGAATGAAGAACTCTCTGGCGCTAAAACGCAAGTGAGGCATCTAGAGTAGGCACATGGGGTATAGTCGCATGTGTAGTCACTTGGGGTATAAAATAAAATTAAAAAAGCCGACGGAAGTGTAACATGGAGGGCATCCATTTGCATCTACTCCGTATTAATTAAAAAAGACTCGTTCGAAAAACATAATAATTAAGAAAGACAAAGTAACGTAGTAGTTCCTAAAGCATGGAAGGTGGGTATTCTATATAAATTTGTAATATTGATCGTCTCATAGAGTCATAGAACATAAATATTTTGCTATCTTCTAAAAGAAAATTAAAAAATAAAAATGTCGAAGAGCAAGATCCTTGTTGTGGGTGGTACAGGGTACATCGGCAACAGGATTGTGAAAGCAAGTTTGGCTCAGGGCCACCCGACTTACGTTCTTATGCGTAGAGAGTTGGGTTTTGATATTGAAAAGCTTCAAATGTTATTGTCGTTTAAGAAACAAGGAGCTCATTTAGTCGAGAGTTCATTTTCTGATCATCAAAGTCTTGTGGATGCTGTCAAACAAGTTGATGTTGTCATATGCGCCATGTCCGGGGTTCAATTTCGGTCACATAACATTCTCCTTCAGCTTAAACTTGTTGATGCTATCAAGGAAGCCGGAAACATCAAGGTATTCTCATATTTACATTTTTAAGTAAATGCTTTCTATGTCATTTATCTTAAAGCTAGAACATAATATTTTTTTTTAAACAGCGGTTTTTACCTTCGGAATTTGGGATCGACCCTTCAAGAATGGTAAGCGATGTTGATTATGGAAAAGAAACGTTTGAGGACAAGATTACCATAAGAAAAGCCATTGAAGATGCTAAAATTCCATATACATACATTTCCGCAAATGGTTTTGGTGGTTACTTCGTTGGCAACCTTTCCCAAATCGGCTCCCTCGTCCCACCAAAAGAACGAGTGTCTATTTATGGTGACGGAAATTGTAAAGGTACGATGTACTATCTATTAGTTATTCTTCAATGTGTAAGGTGATATGGACCTACTTATCCTTACTTAACTTTGTTATTAGTAACTAAATGTAATTAAGGTCAGATGGCTTTAATTATTTCTACGTAAATCTTGATATTATTATTGAATTGTTTGCAGCTTGTTTCATGGATGAAGATGATGTCGCAACATACACAATCAAGACCGTAGATGATCCTCGCATGTTGAACAAGACATTATATCTTCGACCAGATGAAAACATTGTTACGCAAAACCAATTGGTCGAGAAATGGGAGAAACTTTCAAGTAAGACGCTCAGGAAAGAACACATCTCCAAAGAAGACTTCCTTGCTTCCATGAAATTAGGTGATTTGCTAAAATAGCAACACAAATTTCCAATGTATTTCAATGTTTATATAATTAAGAACAAAATAGTAAAAGCGCTTTGTGTGTATTTTGTAGATATGGACGAGGCAACCGAAAGCATTAGCACGAATCTATCACATATTTTAAGGTTGTTTGATGAACTTCAAATCGATGAAGGGAAGAAGCTTCTAAGCTCATCCGAGGTCCGATATACACGCATGGATGAATATTTGGCACGATATCTTTGAGTGATGCCAAAAAAACTTACCAAGATTGATTGATGCAATGGCAAAATACGTCGTAATTCCGAATGTCCTTTCATTTTATCTGTGTGTTATTGTTGGTTTATAATGCAGTTTTAATTAAGTTTAAATAACGCTGTAATCTACAAATAAAATATGTAGTGTGAAGTTATGGATACTTTTTTCGTACAACATACTTTCGAGTTGCAACTTTCAAGTTCTCAAGTTAATTGAATTTATCTTGAGACAGCTTAAGGATCATTTTCAATTAGCATAAATAAGCTGAAGTCGATACCTATAATCTAATTGCAACCTTATCAATCTTATTGTGCATTGTGACACGAACACTTTTAATTGAGGTACCACTTATAAAGATGAGAGTTTTTTAAATAAACACTTTACGATATTATTTTACAAAAATGAACATCGGAAATAAGATTTACGAAAATGGTCTAACAAAGTGCGCTTCCATTAAATGAAAGATGCGTTATTAATCAGCTACTGTAATTTTACATGTGTTCGACTCGCACTATGTTTATTTATTTAAAATTTAATAAAACATAAAAAAGCACAAAACGACAAACCCTAAGCACACATGCGACCAGGCGTGTTTTGTTTCAAATTATAAAGTGTGCCAACTTTTACGTTTAGGATCTCAAAAAACCACAAAAGCCAAAACACAAGCGCGCTTCATTAAGGAATTAACATGTGCGAACGAAAGTGTGCGCTTAGATTTTCGTTTAAAATCTAAAAAAACCACAAAATGCCAAAATACAAGCACACATAATTTAAGAATTAACATGTGCGAACGAAAGCGTGCGCTTAAATTTTTGTTTAAAATCTAAAAATCCACTAAATGACAAAACACAAGCACTCTTTATCTAAGAGTTAAGGTGCATTTTGGTTCGGAGATGTCGCACGGTACGATTAGATTTGAGGTAATAGTGTACGTCTAACTGAAATCCGGAAATGAAATAATATTCAAAAAGTCATACCACAATGAATTGGTTGGTTTCTGACAAAAAGAAATGACAATTTTTTTTTTACATTTTATTTTGCCACCACTCATTTAGTCACTCATTATTCAATTTTATTTTTTAACCACACATTTTATTTTGGTTAGTATAAATTAAAATAAAAGCTTGAAATCAGTTTTAAAAATTACTCCTCCGTCTCATATTTATCGTCATATCGCTTTTGCTGACGTCTCAAATTAATCATTCACTTTCTTATTTTTTAAGTTAAAAAAGAATATAAAGAGGAATATTCCATTCGAGCCATAAGTAGCTATAGCTATTCCACTTTTATTAATATTTGTGCTTTGCCTCCCACAATAATTTTCGGATTTTAGGAGATTATAAAATATACTTAAATAAATATAATTTTTCTTTCTTAAACCCATCTCAAATCCGAATCCAACCCCACTTATAAACCAAACGGGCCCTAACATGAGGTGCGAATGAAAGTAGGTTGTTTGGTGTGTATATGGGCGCTTGTGTGTACAAGTGTCATAAGTTACTGGTTGTCTTGGATGGCGTGTGAGTGCTCCAAACTACTGATTGTGGTTTCTTCTAACTATTTTTATTTTAATTTTTCTTCGCATGTGCTCCTAACTAATGGAGTATATTATAAATCAAGTTTGGTAATTAGTTTTATACAGATTATCTAATGGTACGATATTTGTATCTCCATTGAAATCATCATAGAAATTGTTTCCACTCTACAAATCAGCCTGCTTTGGTTCAGGAGGTGGGTTTAGGATTTGATTCGATGAAATTTGAATTTTGATTATGATTCGATTTAATGTAAGATAGATATATATATATATATATATATATATATATATATATATATATATATATATATATATATATATATATATATATATATATATATATATATATAGAGAGAGAGAGAGCGGATCCATCGAGAATAAATTAAAAAAGAAGTTCATGGTAGTCGACCAAAACAACGATTCGAGATGTAACGACTGCATTAGATGATTTTATTCATATAGATGCAACAACTCGAGTCAAAGTTAATTTGACGTAGATGGTGCAAATTGATTTTCATGATTTAAGACGCAGTAGGAACAAAAAACAAGAGAAATCATGAAATGCATCTAATATAACGATATGCATCCGATTAAAAGCTAGAAAATACACTATGACGCTGCTATAATGAATCTAAGACTATATGGATGCATCTAATTTAGGTCGGTGCATCTCGAATTCATGTTATAGTTCTTATTCCTTCTTATTTTAAGTAATCTTCTTTATTCGATCCTAACTATATATATATATATATATATATATATATATATATATATATATATATATATATATTAAACCCCACGCTATGGGATTAAATAACATTTCACGGGCTAAGATTATTAGCCCATCACCATCCCAAATGTTACCGTCCTTTTTTCCCTTAGTATTAATGATGCAACCGATTATCCAAAGTATCTCTAAAACGTGTTTATGACACATCATATCAAACCTATCTCATGAATAACTAAACGTATATGAATGCAAAGCTATGGTGGTTATCCACTTTTCCCAACCTTATCTGCTGGAAATTTCTCCACTTTTCCTGCCTTATCTGCCTGCTTCCATTAGCCTTTCCTTTTGTGCAGATCGACTTCACAATAACATTAATATAAAAGAAGAAGAAGATTATACAGAGGTTTGTTTTTACTTCTTTATAAAAAGATATTTGGAGGTGATTAGAACTTTGTTAAGGTAGTGAAAAAGTATTGATTTTGATTAGTATTTTTAGCTTAAGTTTATGTTGACATTTGAATTCTTCATAACGTGTTGGTGGTTAATGGATAATCAGGTAGTTCTGGGCCACGAGATGACCAATGTTCTTACAAATTAAAAAGGAAAATATATACATTTTGTGGGTTAAGATTTAAGGTATATGCGTTGTTATTGTTGTTGTTGTTGTTGTTGTTGTTGTTGTTGCTGTTGTTGTTGCCGCCATCACGCCGATGTTGTTGTTCTGCCGTCCGTCATTGATGTTGTTGTCACGTTGTTGTTGTCATTGTTGTTGTTGTTGTTGTTCGATACAAGCATTTGACTCTAACAAACACACATATATATCGTTTTCAAGAATTTTAATCCTCATGTTCACGTTCTTTTAAAAAACGTGTGTAATCTTCCCTACACTTATCCTTTTTGTAAAATACCTTTATATGTAATTAAGACGGTGTTAAAGACAAAATAAAGCATTTTCACAAATTCAAACATGAGAATAAACAATCAATGACCATTTTAAAACAACATCCTCATCGTGGACCATTTCATTATTGTCCAACTGGTAATGTTTCACATGCTGTCCATTCACGGTAAATTCCCTTCCATCATGGTCTAGCAGCACCACGGCCCCATTGCTCATTTTCCTCTTCACCGAAAAGGGTCCATACCATATTGATTTGAGTTTTCCCGGAAATAATCTCAACCTTTAATTATACAAGAGCACTTTATCTCCTTCTACAAACTCTTTAGGATTCTTTATCCGCTGATCATGCCATTTTTTCGCCTCTTTCTTTATATGTTATTGATGATTCATAAGCTTCAAGTCTTAGTTCATCCAAATTCTTGAAGTTTAGGAACCTATTCGACCGCCTCGTAATAGTCCATATTACAGCCTTAAGTGCCTGTGATGTCTTTGCTCAAGTTCACTGTGAGAGGGCATGCTTTCCGTGATACCGCTTAAAAGGAGTTGTTCAGATGGGTGTTTTATGTCGCTCTAAATGCCAAGAGCGCCTCATCTAGTTTGAATGCCCAATCTTTTCTATTCGTGGACCATTTTTCAAGTATCCGCTAATGCTCTATTTGTGTTCTCACTTGCCCATTAGTTCGGGGATGATATGCCGAGAAAACCCATGAACACCACACTTTATTACCTTCTCCATTTAAGCATTGCAAAAGTGGGTTCCTCTATCACCGATCAATGCCTGGGAATCCCGAATCGGCTAAGAGATTTTTAAGAAAATGAATGACCACCTTGCATCGTTAGTCCTAAAGGCTTGTGCCTCCACCCATTGGACACATAGTCGACAGCAACTAGAATGTATTCATTTCCTGATGATGGAAAAGGTCCCAGAAATCGATACCCCAAACATCGAATATTTCGCAGACTTGGATATAGTTCCGAGGTGCTCCATCCTCCTCGAGATGTTTCGATCGCTGGCATGCATCGCACATTTGAACTAATTTCTTGACGCCACGGAAAATAGCGGCCAGTAGAATCCGGATCAAACTTTTGTGCCATGACATTTACACCATGATGCCCTCAGATGGTCCCGCACGACACTCTCTCATAATCTGATCAATCTCCCTCCCAGCAACACAACGTCGAATGATCTTATCGGGCATATACGAATAAGCAAGGGCTCATCCCAAAAATAGTATTTTAGCGGTGAAGAATTTCTTTTTAGCTTCCTAGTCATGTAGTTTGGCAAGACCCACCGATAGATAGTTAGCATAATCCGCATACCATGGCTCAATATCCTTAATGGATATAATCCGCCTCCTCAAGAAAAGAGTCACGAATTTCAGATGGTCTAATTTCTAAGTCCGGGTTTTCCAATCGTGATAGATGATCAAAGAAGATTTTCAGCCTTTTATCTCGAATTTCAATGTCGATTTTGAAGCAATGTAATCCACCTAATGAGTCCGGTTTTGCATCTTTTGAAAACAAGTATCGTAGGCGAGTGATCTCAGAAAGACGACGCTTTGGAAAGGACGAGATATTGCTCGAATTTATCGAAGGCAAAACCACACCCAAAAGCTCTTTCTCTCGGTTGTATAATTCTCTTCAGTGTCACATTCATGGTTTTTAGCATAGTAAATTGGTTGAAAATTCTTCCCTTTCTTTGGCCTAAGACGGCGCCTACAAAGATAGTCACTAGCATCGACATGATCTCAAATGGTCGGGACCAATCGGGTAACCATTATCGGAGCCCGAGTAAGATCTTTCTTCGTGAGATTGAATGCTTACTTACATTCTTCCTAAAAGTCAAAAGGAGCTTTTGACAGAAGTCAGAAATATTGGTCGGGCAATTTTAGAAGTCCTTAATAAACCTTCTATAAAAGCCCGCATGACCAAGAAAGCTTCAATGGCCTTAAAAGAGTTTAGATATCGCTCGATTTTAGCCCTTTCACCTCGATTCCATTTCCGGAGACTTTATGTCCCAAGACGATTCCTTCTCTCACCATGAAATGGCATTTTCCCAATTCAGGACTAAATTGGTTTCTTCACACCGTTTCAGCATCTTCCTAAGGTTGGATAGACAAAGGACGAAGAAATTTACGAATACCGAGAAATCATCCATGAAGACTTCCATGATATCTTCAATCAATTCATGGAATATGGCCATCATACATTGTTGAAAGGTAGCGGGCGCCAGATAACCCAAGGGCATTCGCTTATAAGCAAAAGTCCCGTAGGGCATGTAAACGCTGCTTTTTCTTGATCTTCGTGAGTAATGGGATTTGAAGTATCCCGAGAAACCGCCAAGAAAACAAGAGTACTCATGCCCGCTAACATTTCAAGCATTTGATTGATGAATGGTAGGAAAATGATCTTCCGTGGCATCATTTAATTTCGTAGTCGATACATGACACGCCAACCAAGAACTGCTCTCATGCATGTACTAAATCACCCTTCTCATTCTTCACAACCGCTATTCCTCCTTTTTGGAACCACTGGACAATGACCAAGGGCTGTCCAAAATGGGGTAGATTAGGCCGGCATCGAGAAGCTTAACGACCTCCTTTTTCACTACCTCCTTGATATTAGGGTTAACCCTCCTTTGAGGTTGAATGGTGGGTTTGTAATCCTCCTCCATAAGAATTTTATGAGTGCAAAACATAGAATCAATTCCTTTAATGTCATCAACACTCCATGGTGAAGCTACCCGAATCTTCTTTCTTCTTGGGTTGGCTCTTTTGGATGATAGCCGAACATTCTTCTCCTAATGATATCAATCCTTCAAGCTTCTTTCAATTCGAGAGTAACCTCTTGAAGTATTTTCTATGTTTAAGGATATGATAAAATACATCGAGAAGTGGTATGTTGACGGCGGTCCTTTTTAAGTAAGATAACAGCCTTTCATTGTCTTCTTCAGCCTTTTGATTCCTTAAACGCGAGGGGTAAGGAATCCGTGTGAGAGTCGGACGTTGGACGGGAATTGATGCTTGTGGAGGAGGATCGTGAGGAGTCGAAGGGGGTTCAGGAACTACTCCATTATCCAACCCAGTGCCTTGGTGGTAGGATTTTGAACAGGTATGGGATCCGGTAGTAGTTCCCGATCGAGTAGTAATGGCACAAGTTGGATCATGCTAAGTTGACCAGTTCACTTATTCTTTTGGAGTTCGCGAATCGGCTTTCTAATTCAATTGTTGTTCTTGAATGAATCTTTAAGGCCCTTTAAAAGCATTCCCTTCCATGGCGAATGCCCGAGCTCTTCTCAAAGGTGCCACTGATGGTGTATTCTAATCCTCCTTTCCCCGCCTTCCATTTTAGATTACCCCAAGGAGTGTACTCATCATGTTGATAGAATACCAGGAGGTAAGGTTCATCATAAATGTCATGGCTAGAAGGAAGGCATGCTCTTGGTGTGTGTTATCATCATACTCATCACACTCATGTGACCCTCCACAAATGTCGCATATAAGGTATGGGTTAAAGAACCTCTTAGGTTCTTGTGATTTTGTGAGGTATGCAATCTTCTCTTGCACCCTCTTCATCCGATCATCGAGAGATAATGGGATATTATTCGGTAGCGTATATAGTCATTACGCTTATTGGCTCGCTCTAAGTGTTGTCTTGGTCCCGACATACTCCTCAATGCGGTCCCATCCTTCTTCCCGACCGAGATTGGAAATTTTTTTGGCCGAGATTTCAACCTTTGATCATCAAGGGAGACATTGTCGTAAAAGATTTGAACAAGCAACCAAATGTTGATACCATGGTGTGGGCTTGTTGAACCAGATCTTGTAACGAGCCCAAGAGTTAACGATAGATTCTCCATCCGCTTGATGGAAGTGAAGGATTTCGCCTCGATGGATGCGCCTCCCAAGTGGAAAGAACTTTGTAAATTTGTAGCGAGTTGTTCCCAATTGAAGATGGACCTTGGAGGTAGCTTATCGAGCCACTCTTGGCCTTCCTTGAAGAGAAAATGGAAAACCAAAGTCCGATGTCTCCTCGATGTCCGTCACCATAGATAGTATCCACAATTTTTAAAATTGTTTGATGATGAATCGGGTTTTACGTGGATCCGTGGAAATTGACATGCATTCCGGATAAGCCAAATTTTGTGGCAAGCAACACCTCGCTGACCCGCTCGTAAGGGTAGACAATGGCCGGTAATCCAGATGCGGGGAGAAGAGTACTCCCAAGGACTTTTGCCTTTGGTTTATTGATGGGTCTATTGACAGAAATAGCGGGGATCTCCTAGCTATGTTGGCTTAGATTGTCAATTTTGATGGTTTCAGGAGACGTGGGGGAATGTGTAGACTCCTCGTCAGTTACGACTTCATCAAAATCGATGGCGGTGCCTTGAGGTTCCGATTCATGGAGAGCTCTTCTTCGCTTATACGCTCTCTTCGGTTCAAAGAAAGGGTTCAATAAGGGTTTTGTGGAACTATGGGTTCTAAGTTGTCCAAGGAATCATGAGGAAATGGTTGGTTTCAGGGTTTGTTATCACTTTCCATGATGAAAAGTGATGGGATTACTTAACAAATGTCACGAAGAAGGGGATGACTACAGGAAGCTAAAAATGATAAAAATCTTACTTGATAGGAATCAAGCAAGGGAACCTAAACGAGATAGACTCCTAACTAGCTATTCTATTCCCAAGAATGGCGCCTAAAACTTGATACGCTGCACACACGCCGGGTCAAAGGAAACTTCCTTTTTTGAGCAAGTTTTTAACGACATAGCAGTGAAGCTACTATAATACCCTAAGACAACACTTAGAACGATAGGGTATGAAACCCTAAGATAATCGCCAAGACAACCAAAATTGTTTTAGGTTTTACCCACATTCTACCTCTCTAAAAGTCCGAAAGTTCGATTTCTATATAGAAAGAGAACCGCGACGGGCCACTCTTTAATTGTGACGCCGCCGGATCCCCGCCATTAGGGTTTCGCTTGGCTAAGTCAATCTTTGTGGACGGCGCCACGCTGGGTTGTGACACCATCGGCTTCATCTTCCGACGCTGGCCTAAATTTGGATCTAGGTCGCCTCGAGTTGTGACGCCTTCACTCTTTAAAGTCTCGACCGCAGTACGAAATAGCAATTTCACTTCAGTCGCCGCAATTGTAGGATGGTGTCGCCTTTATCCGGTGACGCCGCAAGCTTCAAGCAGATTGAGTGTCTTGATCTTGAATTTAGCCATTATTCACGCCTTTTCTTCCAAATAAGTGTCATTCTAGCATTTTGCCTTCAAGAGACCTAAAAGTGAAAAGGAACAAATTAAGCAAGAATCATATAAAGTGGTCGATTAAAGGCTTAAATGACCCTCAAAAGTGTACCTTTAAATCCTTATCATAAACAAATGGCCAATTTAGTAAATTACTTATGTGGTTAGCAGGACACAATTTAGAAAAAAGAAGAAAAAAATCACTAATAGGTTAGGTTACCTTTTTATTGCATGTAGGAGCATAAATATGATCTTCATCGTTATTTTAATTGTGTATTCATGTACTAACCGATTATACAATTGATGTAAGAGTATATGTAATCTTAATATATGTTATTCGAGTAATGTTTGCTATATTATGTTTATTAATTTGGACAAAGAGTGTATCGTTATATATTGGTCTATGAATTGATTGTTGCTTTGTTCTTTGTATAGGTTTGAGAGAGTATGGGATCCGGTATTAGTTCTTGGATCAGAGAAACAAACCAGCTAATACTTTTTGAATGATATAAGGCCACTTTTTCCCCCTTCCTATATTTATACTACAATTCTGTAAATATTTTTTTGTTACTGTTTGAGAAGTGGTTATCTTTTGATAGTAATCTATTATATGATATTATGCACGAGTACATATATTGTCAAGTAATTAAATAAATTCCTAGCCATCCTATGGTAATTAACTAATTATATCTAACTTTGTTTTATTTAATCATCAACTGTTGTAATTTGAATAGATGCATTATGATGGGTCGCCACAAAGTCAAGGAGAACATGAAAGTAAGTTTGATGCAATTATACGCTAAAGACTACCGAACTGCCTTACTCACAAGAGTGGTAAAGAAAGACATTTGTATAGCAGATTAGCTACATATATCAAAGATTAAATCGGCCATCTTACCCTTTTTCTAAAGGCAGATGGTTTTCCCGTGGATGTTTGATGAAATTCATGCATTGAAGCCCTTCAAAGAAGTGACTAATTTATTGGCTGAAAAGGAAGATTGGCCTCCGCTATATAACAAACAGCACTAAACAATAATAAGGTATAACTCTTCTATGTTAAGTCATATTGTTCTTTAAATGAAAATTTATTTTGGATCCATGATAGAATTTTGAATTATCGATGTGTACGTGGTGCTCACAAGATATTATGACGATATGTTTGTTAACTTTAACCCGTAAGGAGACGGCTAAACAGAGAAGTCGGTATCGAATGTGGATAAATAATGAGTATATGCACTCGCCTTCGTGATGGCGCACTATGTTTTGGATCATTTGATTCGAATGTTGATTGGTAAAACCCACTCTTTTAATTTCGATAACTCTTGACTAGATTATTTTGTTTCTTTCTAGAGGTTAAATAGTTCTTGATTTATAAAATAAGTCAATTGATTTACCATAGAATTTGAGGATATGTTTCCAATTTGTCTAATGAGTTCATGCAGTTCTGCATCTTTGTTTTAGCAATTGAAAATTTTCATATTCTCTTTGTGTCGCATACCCTTGACATAGGGATAGCAAGATGGACAGGTCGAGTGGTCCTTTCTATCATTGTTGAAAAATGATGCTATTATCAAGAAGAAATTCCATATGTTAAAATGAACCAATTAATAATGAATTGTTCTTTCAACATTCTCTATGTATAATCTCTGTAACATACGCCAATTGTAATAATTAAACTCCTCAATAGTTATGTGTATATTGACTAAATTATGAAAGTTTTATGCTAAACAAATGGACAATTTGGTGTAATTACTTATGTGGTTAGCAGGACACAATTTACAAACAAAAAAAAGAAAAGAAAAAGAATTGCTAAACAGGTATCTTTTTATTGTAGGAGCATGAACATGATCTTCATCTTAATATTATTCGTGTATTCATGTACTGACTGATTTTATACTATTGATGTTGCATGGTTACTATAAGACTATGGGTAATCTTTTTTTTTTGGGTAAAGAGAGTATACGTAATCTTAATATGTGCTCTTCGAGTAATGTTTACTATATTATGTTTATTTATACGGACATCCATCGATTTATGGGAAGAAGTATATTATGACGATAGTGCAGGATTTTTGACATCTTTAAAAAACACGGGCCACACGGGTCACTATCGTTAAAAGGCATAGGTCAGAAGAGTTTTTTGTATCAGGTGTGCCAAGTTGTATATGCTATTCCAACACATTGATGGTCAAGTTAAAGGCACGGGTCAGACGGGTCATCCCACTCAAAAAACACGGGTGGATGTGTCACTTTAAGATGGGCCACTTCATGATGATACATGTTAGTTTTTTATTTGGATGTCATTCTAATAATGTTGTGTGTCTTTACTCGATCCACATTGTTGGAAAAACAATTTATATTTCCCATCACTGTTGACCCAGAAGGGTCCACAGTGATGGGAAAACACTCTACCTCAACGACTATGCATGGAATAACGGTAACAAAGTTTAGTTTTAGTCATTAAAGAGGAAAAAATAGTTTACATAATGGAAAAAGCTAAACCCTAATAATTTGACAGTTGCTAATGTGTTATTCTTGGAGTCGCCAGTTGGGGTGGGCTTCTCATATTCAAATAGATCGTCTCACTACACGACATGCGACAAGCACACATCTGAAGATTCCTACACATTTCTTATTAACTGGCTTGAAAGATATACTCAATACAAAAGTGTCAATTTTTATATTACAGGTCAAAGTTATGCAGGTCACTTTGTGCCTTAGCTTGCTTCCCTCATTCTTTCAAAGAATAAGAAAAGAAACCAAACAATCATTAATCTTAAAAGAATTGCGTTAAGTACATATATTATACTATTATAATTTTATAAATTTTATTCTTAAGATTGCAAGCACTAGAAAGATGTGTCATATGAATTTGCAGATTGGAAATCCTCAAATAGATTACCGTCTTTGGTATGAAGAAAACTTCGAATACTTGTGGACACATGTTCTCAACTCAGATGAAACAAATGCAGGAATTAACAAGTACTGTGACTTTGAACTTGAATATATGATCTTCTTTTACTTAAGTACATTTTATGCTATTTTGATTATTTATCAATTTTCTCAAGATTGCAGAGCAAACTGTGAAGGTCTTCAAAGAGTTTATGTATTCCATATCCGGACAAAAAACGTCTAAAAGATTGTTTATAAATATCCTCGGGTGGACGGTACAGCCCACGTGGAAAGCTACTCCCTCCGTCTCATGTCCATATTTCCTTTTTAAGTTGTCTCAAAAAAATTGTCCACTTTCTACTTTTAGTAATAAATAGAGAATTTAGTATGAAAATATTCTATATGAGTGGTTGAAAATTGTCATGGTCCCACTTTTATTAAACTTGGTGATTTTTGTCTCCTGACAATAATTTTGAGACGGGGGGAGTATAAGTTTAACATTTTTCACAAGAAAATGGAACAAATATTCAAGCAGTTAAGAATGTATGTATTGACCCACCAATAAAGACCACAAATAGCTAAACCCATTAACACAATGATACTCATCATGTATTTCAATGAAACTTTCTTTCAACATGTACACTTTCTAACCATTTTTACCACCCTTCTTTCATATGAAAATATGCCAACAATATTTATAGTCACGCTCACCAACCATGGGCTTATATGCCCTGGAGGTCTTATAGTCATGCCCCCCACTTCAAGTGCTACAAAGGTGTATATAAGTATATATATATATATATATATATATATATATATATATATATATATATATATATATATATATATATATATATATATATATATATATATATATATATATATATATATATATATATATATATATATATATATATATATATATATATATATATATATATATATATATATATATATATATATATATATATATATATATATATATATATATATATATATATATATATATATATATACATATATATATATATATATATATATATATATATATATATATATATATATATATATATATATATATATATATATATATATATATATATATATATATATATATATACATATATATATATATATATATATATATATATATATATATATATATATATATATATATATATATATATATATATATATATATATATATATATATATACATATATATATATATACATATATATATATATATATATATATATATATATATATATATATATATATATATATATATATATATATATATATATATATATATATATATACATATACATATACATATATATATATATATATATATATATATATATATATATATATATATATATATATATATATATATATATATATATATATATATATATATATATATATATATATATATATATATATATATACATATATATATATATATATGTATATATATACATATATATATATATATATATATATCTATATATATATATATATATATATATATATATATATATATGTATGTGAAAGCCTTAGGTAAGTGAAACGTAGGTGTGAATACATTTCATTTCAAACTTAAAACTTTGTATCAAATATAGTATAATCCATTGCATTTGCTAATCTCGACGCGAGGATGCATTTAACGATTACGGCATGTAAGGTCAACCCTTTAATATCACATAAGATTCGCAAGATTAATGGTTCATTATAAATCAAGTTTCACCATTATTAGTCCTATTGCTTTTTCTTGATCAAGCGTGTCATAATATGTAAAGTGTTAAATATAGTTTATGACTATATGAAAGACCAAGTATGTATCACAAACATAGACATCAACCACATAAAAATAAACAATGTAATGCAAGAATAAAAGTAAAGCGATAAGTAAAAGGATAGACAAACCAACACGAGGATTTATAGTGTCTCCCATGCAAGGACACCTTCCTTTCCCTACTCCACTCCCCGAGTCACCTACTCGAGAGTTGCTTCACTAGATCAACAAACTCCATTCTCGCAGAGAAAACTTACACAACATCGCTACACTTTTTCCAAGATTAAGCTAAACACCAAGTTCTTCCACGAGGTAGAACCAAACCTATCACAATGTTTCCTACACTTTATCCAATATGGCTAGATACACCGGTTCCATTACAAAGGATGAACCATTTCCGACCAACACGAATCCTATTCCTAAGGAGATCCACCTTATGACAACATCAACAAGGATATTAATATCCTTCGACCCAATACTAATCTATCTTGTACATCGAACCACATCATATCGAATGTACACCTTAGGCACCTTTCACTAATGCCTTGACCGACTTCAGGCACCCTTCACTAATGCCTCGACTGACTTCCAGGCACCCTTCACTAATGCCTTTAGCCTCGACTTCTAAGCACCCTTCACTAGTGCTTTAATACGGACATTTGGCACCTTTCACTAGGTCTTCGCTTTCGAATTCCCTTTAGACATCTTTCACTTATGTCTATGACATATCTATGACACCCGTTATATTATGCGGCCCAACATAACAAACCTTGTGTTTTATGGCACAAACACATAAACCATTTAATCTAGTTAAGAATATGATACTAGACAATATCCAAGACAATGTGTTCATCGGATATGAAATCCTAAACAAAACATCAAGAACACAAAGCATGATGTAGTTAGTCTCTATGAATGAAGATGACGAGTTTCCCAAGCCTGTAGAAGATCTTCATGTGTTTGTATGCTTGTGATGCGTGATCACTTTAGTAGGTAAAATGCAAGATCTCTAAGCTTGCTTCAAGGATTATTTTGAGTATGCTTACAACAAATAAAAGTTAAGCATTATGATCATATGATATGAAGGTGGTTTACATGTTTCTAATGATCTAAATATCCTAGAAATGGAGAGAAACTATGTGAAGGTATGAAGAAATGGTGTGGCTTACTATTTATAAGAAAAGGCCAAACTAAGTTTCATTCCCAAGGATCCCTTCCGAGGATCCGCCCAGAATTCCAAGGATCCGGCACTTGAGGATCCCGTGTGGCCCTTTTGCCCTACGGGTTTTGGGTCAGGTCATGGGTCGGGTTATGGTCATGATCAAGTAGATTCATCGATTCACAAGACGCACGATCTAGTCCATGGTTCATGAATTAAAACCACGGTCATGGATATTATCCATATATGACTTATGCATGACGTCATTTAATAGGTTACATGTTACTATCCATCGTATTTAGTCATGGACTTTTTTTACCCAACTACATTCAACGATTTAACAACGGTCAAATACTTAAGCTTTCTACCCATTTACATTACCCAATATAATACATACTAGTTATGATATATTTACCCAATATGTAAACACTAGTTGTTGTACATATACTATTTAACTAAACATGTTTAATGGTTTCTGGGGTTTGATCATAACGAACATAACAAACATGTATGAACATGTGTAGAAGATACAAGGACGCGAATGTCGAGAGGTGCTGAAAGATGTTGAGACAAAATCTAATTACAAGTAAGTTATACGCTTTACGCTACGTACATAAAGTTATATTTTGTCATCAACAAACAAACGAAATCAGATACATTAAATATCGTAATATTTACACTAACAGTAAGGATAATAGATGCCATGACCTTTATCTGCCAATTTGTTCATGTACACCTAATTGGTATCAGTAGTCCAGGATTAGTCATGTCAACTCATAGAGTTAATATGATTTAATTAGTCTAAAAAGTAAATATATTACATCTGAAGACAGTAATCAAGAAGAAACTAATGAACAAATCCACTGTGTATTCTTATCTAACGTCTTTTTCTTAGATCGGATATTAAATGAAGACTTGGGGGCAACAACAAAAACAAAAAAGAACTCTAGCCAGATTGAGTTTTGTCCAGCTAGCATCTCATTACTGTATACAGAATCACTTAGAATGTAATCAGCACTTGAATGTTCTTCAATTCCTTATACTGTATGTGATTGACCATAAATATAGAAAGGTGGATTTTGATATCCAAGTATATATACTAAAAATTCATACAATGACTTGATAAATACAAAACATCAAGTACGAAAACCAAGAAAATAAGTAACTTAACAAGCTCGGACCCATCCATGGGCCATTTATTTAAGTACTATAGAAAGGGATATGGGAAAGCCTTTAACTTCTACGATGTTGATGTGAAGTTAAAATTAGCACACGTTGTAGATCGACCAAGAAGTGAAGAACTAAATCCTAGCCTTGATGCCGAAAGATCAAACTGTAGTAAATTGTCTTCAATTTGATGACCTCCAATAACAATCGAAAACCTAGGCGTAAAATCTGTTCGTGCTTCAACGAATCCAAGGCACAACACATCCTTACTCACCTCAACCATCGAGTTTGCGCCAAATATACTCCACACGTTCTTGCTTTGCAACACAAGATCAATGGTTGGCACAGCAGGACCCAAACGAGTGCTACCAATATTCTTGGAGCTAAAACATGCTCCAAAAGGTGCAACATTAGGAACCCTTTCCACATTCTTTGGCATAGCTTTAACAAATGCTGATACAAAAGCGGTGTAGATTGAACTTTCCAAGACAGTGTAAGGATTAGCAGTACTAATCGTTGTTGTCCCAGGATTACCTTCTGAATCAACAGCCAATAAAGTTTTGTTCAGCTTGACACGTTTGTCATTAATCTTGATTGATTTCACTTCAATGAAGTACTTAGGTGAAGCATCACCTAAGAACCCACTTTCAGTAGCTGGATTCACGATTAGTGGAGTGTAAGTAAGAGCGGACGACGCATCAACATTTGGAAGCAACGTATAAGGTCCATTTCCGAAAAACACAACACCACTAGATCGCGTTGACGAGCTCAAACACAGAGCGAATATCCTATTGAACCGAAAATAAGAAGACAATTGAGATGGTAACGAAGCTCCGGTCCTTCCAAGACCAGCAATGCCAGTAACACCACTAGCAAGACCATCATTAACAAAATTATTACCACATATAAAATAAAGTCGTGGGACAGTAACAACGCGAAGAACA
Organism: Chrysanthemum lavandulifolium; assembly: GCA_022545495.1. Taxonomy (NCBI): domain Eukaryota; kingdom Viridiplantae; phylum Streptophyta; class Magnoliopsida; order Asterales; family Asteraceae; genus Chrysanthemum; species Chrysanthemum lavandulifolium. The sequence continues at coordinate 206,778,966 of CM040238.1, forward strand.
TTCCTCCCATCGGTCGATTGTATCGTGAAAACATCAGCACCTAACTGGCCACTAGTGCCAGTATTTGCTATAGGGTTATCCGGGCCAGAGCCACAAGTGTTGTTAAAGCAATCCGGGACAGGTGGATCGCATGTTGTTGATACGGTGCATGATGTCGTGTTAAGAAGTCTGCATGGAGCCGAGCCACAAGGCGCGGGTTTGTAGGTCGAGGAAGTGTAACCTCGCTCGCAGTTGACCCACATGAACGGGCCACCAAGATCGAGTGTTAGCTTTACCGGGACAAGAGGCGTTCTTTGTGAGACTTGGGTGACATATTGAAGTGTTTTGGCATCTTTGGTTACTTGGAGAATAAGTGCTTTCGGACGTGATGTTGTTTTGCCAAAAGATGAAGAAAAGATTAATAGAAAACAACATAAGAAAATAGAAATGAATGGTGAACAAGAAGCCATTGAATGGATTGTTTGTTAGTGAGATGAGATGTGAATAATAGGGGTTGGATAAGGAGGCTATTTATGGGAAATTGACGTCGTCATTTCAATCACGCAATCTCATTATCAACTTGGATTATTTTAACTCTAGGCCGCCACGACTGATGGAATTGGTCAATATTAATAACGTGTAGTCGCATATATGCAAGCTGTATCAATCATTTAGCTGTTTTCGTTTTCTGATAACAGAAAATAAGTTCTGTGGGCTCGATCGGTATGCATTTATTGACTTATAAAGAGTTAATTCTCTACAAGTACAAGGGTACTCACCCATGTGTCAAAAAAAAAATCAATTTTTTCAAATACCTTACGGACAAAGGTCGTTCCTGAATTCTTAAACGAGTATCATATATTTATGACAAGTGTTCATCTTTATATTTTTGCAAGTACTACCATTTGTAAGCTAATATCATAGGTATTTCTTGAACGACTGGGCCAATTATTTCTTGAACGACTTGTTTTTTGTCTTTTTGGAAAAAGTTGTTAACTACATTTTTGGTCATTTTGGTTTGCTTGGTATTTCATTTTTGGTCAGACTTTTTCTCTCTCTTTTATAAATAAAGACACATTTTCATTCCCTAAAATACAAAAACACATATACAAGATTCAACCACGACCACCTCCGGCCACCTTTTTTTCTTTTTCTTTTTTTTCATTTGTGATGAATCTGTGATGGTTTATGTGTAGAACGAGAGTGGTGATTTCTGTGTCAAAAATACAAACCCTCTTCAATTCAGTTACCCATAAAACATCATTAAATCTCAATCATATTACAAAAATTATTAAATTCATGAAGCGAATATATGAATTTTAAAAAGAAAAACTCGACAAATATCAAAGCACCATAAAATTGAGAGGCATAAAGGAATCGAAGTTGCTAATAAATTGAGAGGCATAAAGGAATCGAAGTTGCTAATCTTTAATCAGATTACATAATACGATTAGTAAAAACATCACATTTCTTTAACATAAAACAAAACTCATCACTCAACTATAAAACACAACCAACAACTAAAACAAAACCCATCACATTTAATCAAGAGCTTTTAAACTAAAACTTATGAAGCTTTGTATCTGGCCACCGCGTCTGTCGTCATTGTTGCCGCTTCCACACCGACCAACACCACTATTGTAACTTGCACCATCGGCTAACACCACACCACCATAGATCTGACGGTCCCAAAACATAGATCTGATATATCCGACCAAAGATCCGGCGACGCACTTTTACCAACGAAATTGATGTGGGCGTCGGGTTTACTTGTGTGTTTAGATCGAGAGATGGATGAAGAGATAGAGATCATGTTTGTGATTTTACATTGTTACATGCTGCTTGTGTGAGAAATAATGGCCAAGGTTTTAATTGAGATGATTGTGAAGAATATAAGTATATATTCCACTAACTATCCCACCATATTATTCTCTCCCATAACTAACTATCCCACCATGTTATTCCACCATTAAAAGATCACCTAGAATCTTAATTTTCTACTCAAATTCTAAACGAAATTCATTTATGAAATTAGCATTCGATTAAGCTCATCATTGCGCACACATTGATGAGCTTGAATTATGTTTTCGTTAGGGATATGAGAAACCCCCCATTTCATTCAAATTTGAGTTTGTCATGTTTTTGAGCTATTTCTTGTTTCCCCCAATTTTCAGGATTTAATTAGACCTAATTGATCACTGATTGATAATGTCAAACAAAAAAATGGCAATAAAACATAAGATTCAAATTCTGCTAAGATGATGATAACCGTATGATTTAGGTAAAAGTAACAAGAATGATGACAATAATACAACTAATAAAGCAAATGGTTCGAATGATAGTGTGATGATGCCATCAACGGTGGAGATGAGATAATTGGAGAGCGGTAGGAATGTTTCAATTGAGACCGAGAAGAGAAAGGATGTAATATTGGAGAAAGAATGTAACAAGAGCAAATGCTTGGTTGAAAAGGAAACTATTAGGGAGAATAGCATTGAGATTTTTCCTTCATTTCAAGATCCTTTTTCCTCATATTGTAAGTAACTTTAATAAATGTAATGATGGAATAAGTAGTGATTCTATGCATAAGGAAAATAATACTGAGGTGATTAGGAATGATTCAGATAATTATAGTCAAAATAATGGAATGACTAAAAGTTTTGCTCAAACTATGAAAGTGAATTGTGTAGTTGATAATAAGCTCAGTCTAATTCCTACTGTGGTTAAGGATGGTAGAGAAGTAATGTTTTTTGAGGACGAGTTTGTGACTGAAGGGAGTAAGAAATGGGAATTGACACTATGTGGCTACTTTGTTGGTTATAAGGTGTATTATGATAAGATTAAGTACAATTTATGAAGAATGTGGGGAAGATTTGGGCTAATTGACATTATAATGCACAATAGAGTCTACCTGTTCAAATTTAAGAATGAAGATGAACTTAATCATGTTTTAGAAAGTGGAACTGGATGGTTAGAAATAAACCCCGCTTGTGCAAAAGTGAGACCCAACTCGAAAATTGATAAAAAGAACCCGAGGTATTGTTGTGTGGGTGAGGTTAGTAAATTTGCCTTCGAAGCATGGAACAACAAAGGCATAAGGTCATGTAAGTAGCTTGGGAAATCCATTGATAATGGACAAAACCATCGCCATGATGTCTAATGAAGGAAATGGAAGATGGGGTCACTAGAGTTCCGTGGAAATTAAAGTTGAACATGAGTTTAAGGATAAATTGGAGATATGCTATAAAAATGCTAATCAAGTCAAAGCATCACGACATTTGTTAATGTTGAATATGCTCGAACCTCCCAAATGTTCACATTACAAAGTTTTGGCCATTGATACTCCAACTACTATGTGAGACCCAAAAGTGCGAGTAATTAAAAAGAAAGGAAGAGTCTAATGTTACGTATACAGTGGAATCAAAGGATGAGTAATGCGGGTAGAAATAAAAAAAGTGTTAATGATACCAGAAAATAATCCTAGTGTTAAGAATAATGGAACAAAATGGTGATGAAAACAATAAAAGGAAGGTCCATACAGTAATATAGCTCGTGAACAAGAAGAAAGTTATACCAATTGATACTAGTACTAATGCAGTTTTGAATAATGGAAGTGTTCAAACTAAGGGCAAAGGTATTGGTAATAAAAACCATGAGCAAATTAAGAGCAATAGAAGGAGATGGAATGCTGATGAGAGTCTTATTGAACCATTAAGTATGGGTGCAAATAAGTACTCAATTCTGGAGGAAATTGAACTTGATGTCTTTATAAATGAAGAAGGAAAAATCAATGAAGAATTAAGCAAGGAAAGAAGGGAAACAGTTGATGTATTCATCCAGGAAAAAGTCTAACCTACATTTGAGGACACTGAGAATTGGTCTCAGGAAATGCGCAGGTATTTTAAAGAGCAATGGGATAGGAAAGTCCAATGCAATAATGTTGAGGAAGAAGATTATTTGAAGATAGTTTAGGTATGGCTCAACAGATAATAGAAAATGAATTGGATGGAATTGCAAAATGTATTACTGAGAATAATCTGGAAGAATTGGGAGTCAAGTTGTGGAATTTGGATAGTTCAAAATGGAAGAAAGCGAAAGGATTATTGAAGAAGTTGAAATTTTCAAAATAATAATGATTGAATACAGCTCTAAGGGTGGATACTTGGATTGTATTGGTGAATTGTTTTGTTCATTTTGCTTTATCATCTTTGATTCTAGCTTTGTATGTTGGTTGTATGTTTCAGTTTAGCTTCTTTAGGGTGTCTATGTTTGTCCTTTCACTTTTTGAATGCTTTGTATTTGTGGTTCTTTGTTTGAAATAATATATATTCACCGGGTTTACACAAAAAGAATATAAGTATATGGAGATGGAGAGATGAGAGGTATTATTTATTTATTTATTTATTTATTTATTTATTATGTTGGAACTTGGAAGAAGGATAGTTAAAAACTAGAGGGAGGGGTATACATGGAATATACTATGAAAAAAAAGAGAAAGAAAGAAAGAGTGTGACCAAAAATGAAATACCAAGTAAATCAGAAGAACTAAAAATGTAGTTAACAATTTTTTCACAAAAAGACAAAAAACAAGTTGTCCAAGAAATAGTGGGCCAAGTCGCCCAAGAAGTGCCGATGATTCTAGCTTACCAGGGTAGTACTTGCACAAGTACAAAGGAGGGACACGTGTCAAGATTATATGATAGTCGCCCAAGATTTCGAAGGCGACCTTCGCCCGTGGGATATTTGGGAAAAGAGAAATTTTTTGAGACACATGAAGTAAGTGGTATTGTACGTTGGGGTACTTTTGAGATTTAAGATAACTCAAATATTTTCGTTATTTGAATAAATGTCTACCCTTAGAACTTATTTTTCAAGTTTAATATATTAAACTAAGTGGCATTAAAGAATATATATATATATATTTAAATTCATAACTGTTTATTATTACAAATTCACGTTGTCTTTTAATAACTGTTTGTAGGATTATACGAAATGGATGAAGTAATATAATTAAGATATTTTATATATGAGCTTTGCTATATATTTTTGTATTTTCATTATACAAATTTTTTTACACTCATATAATATTATATATATTTTTTCTACTCATTTTCTCTTTGTATTCAAACCATCAGTTCTGTCAAATGACAAAATCTTGTGAGTAGGACACTTTGTAGACTTAAAATGTAAGAATGTTTAGCATGTTCCTTTATATATAACACTTATGAAATGGATGAAGTAATAAAATTAAGATATTTTATATATAACGCTTATCAATTGTTGATATTGTTCACAAACAATAACTTCTTTACGATCCTAACTTTGATGTCATCCTTTTCGGTTTCCTTCCTGCTGAATATCCCAATCGTCCCCTATTCATTTCCGGATTGATCATGAAATATTTTGTCTTAAAATGCCGATAAGGAATAGCCAATTATCAAAGCGGGTGGCAAAGAATGAAAACACTCATGTGCTATCAAAGTAGAGATATTAGTTACAGCTGTTTGTTATAAGATCACGCAACTTCTTTTTAAGAGTGATATGTTCATCCAACTCGAAATATCATAAGTAAGAGGAGAAGAAGAATCTGATGCCCGAAATTTCTTTGTCTTTCTTGGTTGGACCAACTGGGAAAATCCATCATCCTGAATTGGAAGAGCAATAACAAGTCTCGTTATAAAATGTGCAGACGGATCACTTTACGAAGAGATTACATTTACTTAACTTTTTCAGAGTTAACTTACCAAATTGATACATTGTAAAAAGTTCAGTGCTATTTAATGACAAAAACCTACAAATTTTATAAAACTACATACACAAGAATGGATTTTTTTTCTTTTCTTTTCAAGTTTGATGTTTTTTGTAGGTGATATAAAATATTGAATGACTAAACTGAAACATTTATAAAACTTGTTTACTATTATTAGGTGACGTATATTGATCTTTGCTTACCTAGTAAATTGTTATTCTTTAATAGTTATTGACATGGATTAGTTAGTAGGTGGTGCACGCAACAAGATTTTCTGGATATATCTAAGTATGAGATTAATTCAATGCTTATATAAAATAATAATAAAACTTGTTGAACTGAATGCAGGGGTGTTTTACCATCTTCAATTTTTATTATTATTATACATTTTCTTCTGTATTGTTTGGCACACTCAAAGAAATTTAGTTCCTATTCTTTGTTAAATAAAACATGTACAATATGATAATTATTAAGGTGGCAATTCGTTTTGTATTCATATTAACGGGTACCGATTGACGGATACATATATTTCAACCCTTACATGACCTAATTGGTTAATCATGTCAAAAATTTGTGTTTAAAACCAGACACGGATACATTATTATGCGGATACATTATTATGCTATAATATTTTAAACATGTTGATGGGTTGAGTATGTCAACTAAACCTACACCCCCTTATTAAACGAGTTAGCTGTGTGGATCACTTATTTAACCACAAGTCTAACCCATTTATTATAGTGTTTGGATAGAGTATTTTTTGTGGTTGGTGAAAATTGTCTGCTTGAATAATGAGGGTGTAAGCTAAGGAAAAATGTAGACGTGAGCTTGAATGTTTTGCCTCTAAGGTACTTTCAATATTCAACTAACTATATTATTGTAGAATGTTATTTTATGCGTGAATAAGTTTAGTTTATGTTTAAACAAGTTTAGTTTTTTTGCATGAATGCAACAATTAAATATTTAAATCATTAAAGCTAATAATTTAACATACTCATACATTATTACAAAAACAAACAAACATAAACGGGTTAAGAATCTCATCCACATACTCATATTAAGGTCGATGAAATCAATTTGGGACTTCTCGTCACAAACTCAGATCAAGATGTATGAATCAAATTTAAATTCATAAGCTTCTTAATATACAAACAACAGATAACTTAATGTTAACCTAAAACATTGGTAAACAAACTAAGTATTTTACTTGTTGGTTAAAATATACTACGGAAGATAAACAAAACTATAAGTACTGTTTGGTTTGTAGACAGGTTTATGACAGGATTTGATTCGGATTAATTGGTATTAATTTGATTAATTGGCGTAGAATAGAAATAATATTTAATAATTTATAATATATTAAAGATACGTTAAAATTATTTATTTCAAACATCACTAAGTGCAAAAATAAATATTTAGAGAATGAATGGTTAACAATTAAAAAGCTACCCACATTTTATAGAAAAATCTAATCCAGGACATGCACTTGGGGTTTGTCCATCCCCTTATATTCGGTAGTAAGTACCAACAGTAAAATCCAAATTATCACACCAAACAATGCTTTTTATCTTTAAGTCCAATCCCAAATCTCTAGACCCCATAACAAACACGCCCTAATAATAATAACATTAGTACTGTTGAACACTTAATAAACGCATAAAAAAAGCCAAGTTGTGGAGGAAAGTTAGATAATGGGATGCATTTGACCCACAATATAATTGAATGGTGAGCTTTGGTCAAAGAGCCAATGACCAGTATAAATAATGACTGTGATACTCGATTCTAAACTGAATTCAGTATTTTCACTGCACTAAGATGTAGACGGCTTAATACTCCGATCATAGATGTTTTAAGACACCATCGTTTATTTTAAAGAATACCGATAACTCTCCGCCACGAAGACCAACTGAATGAAGACGTAGCCAAGACTTGATTCGAGCCTCTTATTCCACAAAGCCTCTTCAACACACCACATGGGTTTATGGAGATGAAGACTCTATACGAAGAACGCCAAAGATGAGACCCAACCCCATTAATCGACCCAAGACAAAGACTCAAACCATCGGATTAACGCCCATCAGAAATGTAATCTCAAGATTTGTGTGATATTAAATACTTACGGTAAAAAATGTATAAATTTTGTAAGGGCGAGGTTATTCTCATCATTTTTTTTTATAAATGACATTTCTTTTTTTTTTTCAACTTTTTAGTTTTACATTTTATTTTTATTATTTTTTTATATAAAAATACTATAAACCTGAAAGTATAAAACAAAAATATAAAAATTAATAAATAAAAAATTTAAAACTGACAAAGAAAAAACACGAAATAAAAACTAATAAAAAACTGTATTATAATCTAAACTGCAAAAAAAAATCTTATACACTTTTACCCCTTATGTCGCATTAAAAATGAGGTTAACATAACCCGTATCCTGCAACAATTTCACGTGCAAATAGGTAAAGATTTCATTGGTTTCAACGAGATTACATAAACAATTGCATTGTTTCATCGATATTAGCATTCCCATCCCACCACGATAAATGCAGCTTTGCCCCCATTAAATCAATAGCATTCACATCTTCATTCATTCGTCAATGGCTTCTTCATTCCCTTTGATTTTCTTGTGCTGTTTTCTATGCATCGTGTCTTCATCTTTAGCAAAAACATCATCACGTCCAAAAGCACTTGTTTTGCAAGTAACTAAAGATGCCAAAACGCTTCAATATGTCACCCAAATTTCTCAAAGAACACCACTAATCCCAGTTAAGCTGACACTTGATCTAGGTGGTGAATACATGTGGGTCAACTGCGAGCGAGGTTACAAATCCTCGACGTATCGCCCGGCCCGTTGCGGCTCAGCTCCATGCCAACTTCTAAATAGCACTACATGCTTCACCAATAACACTTGTAGCCACAACCCCTACAGCAGCATTTCGAAGGGAGCCACTAGCGGCCATCTTGGTGCAGATGTATTTGCCATACGGTTGAGCAATGGGAAGAATGCTCTGCGGGTGGTGACAATCCCGCGCCTTTACTTTATTTGTGGAACCAGTTTGCTTGCAGAAGGTCTTGCTAGTGGGGTTACTGGGATGGCTGGGCTTGGATGGACTAGAGCTTCGTTACCAGCACAACTGTCTTCTTATTTTAAGTTTGATAGGAAGTTTGCGTTATGCTTGAGTTCATCAACGAAATCTAGTGGCGTGGTGTTTTTCGGCAATGGACCATATACTTTGCTTCCTAATGATGTTGATGTGTTATCGTCTCTTATGTACACGCCGCTCATTATAAATCCAGTTGGCCAAACTGGATTTGTGGGCGACGCTTCTCCTAAATACTTTATAGGAGTGACGTCGATCAAGATTAATGACAAACCTATCAAGTTCGACAACACATTGTTAACCATCGATGGGGAAGGCAATGGCGGGACAACTATCAGCACTGCTGATCCTTACACTCTCTTAGAAAGCTCACTTTATAAAGATGTAATTCAAGCATTTGTGAAAGCAATGCCTAAGAATGTAAAAAGGGTCTCAAATGTTGCGCCTTTTGGAGCGTGTTTTAGCTCCAAGAACATTGGTAGCACCCGTCTAGGCCCTGCTGTGCCCTCCATTGATCTCGTGCTGCAAAACAAGAGTGTTTATTGGAGGATATTTGGTGCGAACTCAATGGTTGAGGTGAAAAAGAATGTTTTGTGCCTCGCGTTTGTTGAATATCAAACACAACTTGAACCTAAGTATTCTATTGTTATCGGAGGGCATCAACTCGAAGATAATCTACTTCAGTTCGACGTTTCTGCATCAAGGCTAGGATTCAGCTCTTCACTTCTGGGTAGATCTACCACTTGTGCTAACTTTAACTTCACATCAATTTCCTAGGACTGCAAATTGTATCCCATGACGTGCACTTTGCATTGATTTTTAGTTTTGTATTTGTGATTCAATTCAAGTCCAATTTGTTTTTGTAGTAATTCTTTTTTACTTTGATTTGTTATCTCTTCTCGATCGATATGAAAAAAAGTATACACTTTCTAACTTGACTCGAAAGCCTGAGAGCCGTTTAGAGGATGTACGAGAGTTGCTACTTCACAAAGTTTCCAATCTAGTAACTGGCTTCAAAATCAACAAATATTGGCAGTTTACATGGTAACTTAGTCAAATTGTTACTAGCGCATCTTTTAGTTGAAATATAATAAAATTAAAAAAATCATTTTATGGCCTCCAAATTATGAACTTGATTTTTATATAGCAGCGTCTCTAAATTTTAGATAAGCCCTCACCGTCGAAATATAGTTACCGGGGTTTAAGAAACAAAAGCAAGTTATTTAGTCATTTGTTAGAATATTAAAGAAGACACTAGCGTGAAAAAAAAAAAAAAAAAAAAAAGGCCAAGTTGACACCGACTTTTAGATATTGTACTACAATAATATCATATAAGAGTAAAGGGTAATAAATGTAGTAGAAATGTAGTGTAAAACTTAATGCAAAGTATTAAATGTGTTGCAGTATTTATACTACCCCAATTTCCTATTCACGCTACTATTCTCCCAATCGCTCACCCATCGCTCCACGTGCCTATAACTATTGTACTTAGTAGGTCACGCGTGAAATCCCTAAAATCACCGACATGGTCGGTGGTTATTATTCTTCGACCACCATCGAAGATCGTCCTACTGTGTGTCTTACCGTCCTAAGCATGTATGTTCACCCGGATGTTGGATCGTCCGCACATACGCCAACATGTCCCCCAAGTGTTATATTATTGGCAAGAAGTCGATGGTGTAACACTTAATATAGTTTATCCTGTCAAGAGAGAGAGAGAGAGAAAAAAATGTGTTTGTACCCGACGGTCAAATTAGCTTTGTTGTTGAGAATGGGCGGTTAGTTGGGCCCGTGGCCTTTGGGCTTTTCCCGCTTGTTATTGCTCCATCTTCGTCGTACGATCCACGAAGCCCACGCCACCACTATCTCTCGATCGATTGACGCCTTGTCACCGCCTAGGTTTCGGGTATATATATATCCCTTTCTCCTTATTCGGTTTTCACTTTTACACACACACAACTGCTTCCATCTCTCCTGACGCCTTCTTCACTTCTTTTAAGGTTTGTCTTGCTCTTTCTCTCGTTAATATTCAGAATTGTCTCAAGATCTTTAGAAATGGCCGATATTGGAACCGAGGAGAATATTCTGTTAGAGAAAACATTTCGTCCGCCCCACCAAGAAACTAATGAAGAGATCGACAACCGGTCGTCCCTAAGTTTGATATGCATATACATACTTCTAGGTTAACACAACTGAAAGTTAGACGAGATAGTAGTCGAGTATGGTATTCCCATCGATCTACGTCCGGCCTTACCACCGGACGATATGACTATGGATCGCTTCTTCGGAGGATAAGATAGGCATCTACCCTAAGCGCTAGAGATAGGGAGTGAGAGTTCCTTTTCGACTTTTTTGTCGAACGTGATCAAACACTTTAGGGTACATATTTTCACCTAGTCCCGCTAGGATTGAACCGGTGATGCTTTTCGAGATTAGATGTTACACCTCGATATACAAATTTCTGTGGTCTCACTCTTCCCAAGCGTTTCTATCGGTTATGTAAACAAGGACATTGGTTTTCCTTTGAGAACCGGACGGTAAAGGTTCGTATAAGTGTTTCAAGGAGGTTCTATCCGTCTAAAACACTGGAAGGAAAAATTTTCTTGATCGACAAAGGGCCATCCCCATCGCTATGGCATGGAGACACAAGGATTCAAAATCACGGATACATTTCCTCCGGCTTTTCCCCGCCAGATGCCGAGAGACTTAGTGAAAATCTTATTAAGTTGCGAGTCCGACGATGAGTCTTTATGGATGTGCCATCTATCCTCGGTTTTCAAGAACTCGAGTTCGAGCCCATTCTAAAAGATGCCCGGTCATGGTAATTACTTGTTTTAGTCTTGTCATCCCGGGATTGACATTTGTCTCCCGGTTCTGTCCTTTGAAGTTTCTAATCAACTTGCTTTTGTTGTTGCATTCTTTCTTTCGCTTGTTAACATGTCAGAGTATCTTGAGCTTCCGGATTGGGAAGGAACGGTGGTGAGCAAAGGTCCGCCTGCTGATACAAACAGGAAATCCCAAAAGGACCTCCGACCCTCCGCCTGGGGAGAACCTCCTCCCAAAGATCCCCGACTGAGGGTCAAGAAGCAAACGTCAAGTCGTTGCTCGAGGGAGAAAAAGAAAGAAGCCCTGCCCGGCAAGCGAAGAGGAAGAATGCCGGAGAAGGGACTTCCCAAGCACACGACAAGAAGAAGAAGTCACACCGCCAATTCGTTGAGCAGATCTCTTCCGGGGAACTTATCGATAACCCGGATCCCTTGAACCAGATCCGTCCTGAGGATGTCCAGGCGGGTGTGAACCTTGATGCAGAGCAGGGGACTCCTAACATCGCCGCCGAGGATGGAGGAGACAATGCCGCCAATGAAGGGATGGGCGATAATGCTGCTGGTGGTGGTGAGCATCCGCAACAAATGCATATCAGCCCGGTTAGGGAAGCGGGTCAAACGCCACCCGTCGATGAAGGTACGATAAGTTGTTCGTTGTTAATACTTGTGATTTCTTCCCACTTATCATGTTGTGTCCTTCAGTCATTCGCCCACCACCCTCGCCCAAGCGGATTGATAAAGTCAACTCGACTCGTATGTGTTAGCTTCTTATTTCATATTATTGCTCATTTCATATATTATTATATATACCAGATGCCCGATTTTTTCTTAACTCCCTTTGTTTATTACGCAGATGAAGCCACAAATGTCTTCATCCTCCTTGGTCCCTTCGAGATAATGTTCTGATAAATTTTATCGGTCCCGCAAGGAGCTCCTCGATAATCTTCCTACTCCGCCGAACAAGAGGCTCTAGAACAAATGAACAACATCGAGCTCACTCACGGCCTATGAAGAATTTGGCAAAAGTGTGATAGCCCAAGGCGAGTTGCTAAAGAGGTTCACCCAGATGTCGCTACACCTGTGGGAGCCTCTCGTGCACTCATGAAGGTTGTCGAGGGTGGCGGATAGATTGACACCACCGAGGGTGAAAACGAGAGGCTATCCGGGAGTTGAAGAAACCGGAGACCGAGCATCAAGTTGTTTTAGACAAGGGAAGAACCTGGAGGATGAGTGGATGTGGTGACCCGGAAAGGGAAGAGTGGAGAAGACTCACGCCAGCCGAAGGATCAGAAACTCGAAAATGAGCTAAATGCCAAAGATCGTGCCTTAGAATCGTTGAAGGTGGAGAAAGGGAATTTGGCACCGAGGTGGCCCAATGGAGGTAATAAAATGAACGTCGTCCGCTTTCTTCTTCCGGAGTCGCTCAGACTATTCGGCAAATGGAATACAAGAAGAGTATGGCTAAAGTTTATAGCCCGACCTACCAGCCGGGTTCGTGACGGGGCCAGCCAGAGGTAGAAAAGAGGAGGAGATCACGAGGCTTTGAAGGGTATTGCAAATGTCAATAGGGATGCTCCTAAATTATGGAAAGCTGAGTTCAACAAACTATTTGTGGCCGAGTATCCGTATATCCAGAAGCTAGCGGATTCCTATCGGCTGCCCTTAGGCGATCTGCTAAGCATGGAACCCGCAGTCCCTCCTCGCAAAGACCCTGTCGGTCCCTCTACTCAGCCTCCGTCGTCACCGTCCTACTGGTATCCAACCGCCCGTAATCCGCCGCCAATACTTGAAGCTCTTGTGTCTTCTGTTTGTAAACAATAGTTTGAACAATTATGATTGTAATAATTAGCACTCTACCTTCTGTGATTCATGCTTGTTACTTTTTTGAGACGTAATCAAGTACTTAACTCAGATACATCTTTGTGTGTTGTGCATTTCGTCTTTTTGTCTTATTTCACATTGACGAACTTCCTTTAGGTTTTTCTAAAGGGCATCCGCGATTGGCCGCATCCGCATGCATCGGCAACCTAATCATTTTTAGGGCATCCATTATTCGGGCATCCGCAAGAGTGCTCGGGCATCCATCACCGGCATCCGAGTAATTTGTTTCGCATCCGTGGTGTTATCCGGTATATATATAGCAATTATACTCGACGGGGCCACCATTTAATAGCCATGTATCATATTGTCTTTCCAAAATTGTCTTCCTTATCATAGGAAGACTTTCATCATTAAATTAACATACATAGATAGGTCGGGTTACATAATGATCATGGGATTCTTATCACAATAACAATTATAAGAAACAGCTTAAGTTTATGGCGCACAGTCCGAGGAACCTCCTTTTCTTCCATCGTCTCAGAATTTATAAGAGCCATTCTGATTCGCTCCTATCACCCGGTAGGGGCCTTCCCAATTGGGTCCCAACTTTCCTTGATTTTCCACCCGGCTGGCTTCGTTCTTCCGGTACACGAAGTCGCCTACTTTAAAATTCACCGGTTTGACCCTCCGGTTGTAATACTGCTCAACCTGTGTTTTGTACTTGGCTTCTCGTATGGCGGCACCTTCCCTTTTTCTTGCAGGAGGTCCAAGTTCAAACGCTGCTCCTCTTCATTTAGATCCTCCCGGAACATCATTGTTCGGTAAGTAGGCATCCCAATTTCCGCCGGTATCACGGCCTCACTTCCATATGTTAAACTGAACGGGGTCTCCCCGTTGCTCGTTTTAAGTGTTGTTCGGTGTGCCCATAAGACGTTGGGTAGTTCATCCACCCATCCGGTTCTCTCTCGTCCTAACCTTGTCTTTATCCCTTCCATCAGACTTTTGTTGGCTCGTTCTACTAACCCGCTGGCTTGCGGGTGTGCTACCGCAGTATTTATCTGCTTGATTTTTAGCCCTTCGCACCATTTTTTGAACGGGTCGTTGACAAAATTAGTTCCATTATCGGTGACTATGATGCCCGGTAGGCCATACCTGCATACGATATTCTCGTAGACAAATTTTATGACGTCCTTTCCCGTTGTCTTTACTAGCGGTTTAGCTTCTATCCATTTTGTGAAGTAGTCTATTGCCACGATCACATATTTGAGGCGGCCTGGTGCTTCTGGGAAGGGACCCAACATATCCATTCCCCATTGGTAGAAAGGCCATGGGGCCATGATGGAGGTTAGTAATGTTTTGGGAAGTTTGGGTACCGGAGCATGTATCTGACAGGAATCACACTTCCTAATTTCTTCTCGTGTGTCTCTTGCATAGTGGGCAAGAATATCCTTGCCTCATAAGCTTCGCCACTATGGTTCTTGGTCCGGAGTGCATCCCACAAAGATCCCTCGCACCTCTCAGACATGTAATTTGCTTGCAACGGACCCACACATCTCAACATTGGCACTAGGTATCCCTTTAAACGTAACCCTCCTTCCATAGTATATTGAGGAATTTTCATCCGAGACTCCTAGCCTCATTGGGGTCATCCGCCAAACTCCTCTTCCAAACATCCGATGATCGGCGCCATCCGCTTATCCGCCTCTTCTTCCACCACGCTTCAATTCTCCGCTCTTCTCCCGAAGGTTTTCCCAGACTTCCACTAATACCTTTTAGTGAGATGGTCAAAAGCTACCGAAGCTAGTTTGCTCAAGATATCCGCTTTTGGTTTTGAGCCCTTGGTATATTATGGATTTTGAAGCTTTGGAATCCCACTATGTGTTCTTTCGCTGAGCCAAGTATTTTTGCATGCTTTCTTTTGTAGTCAGAATTCTCCATTGATCCGCTAGCAACCAATTTGGAATCAACTCGCACATCCAACCTTCGATTTCTAGCTTTTTGCACCTGAGTCCCGCCGCCAAGAAGGCCTCAGACTCGGCCTCGTTATTGGTGCCGGAAAGTTGAGCCGCAGAGCATAAGTAAGCTTCCTTCTCCGGACCGATGAGGACCGCACTGCACCGCCCTTTGCTATTGGACGCCCATCCGTGTACAAGCAGCCCATTCTCCTTCCTCCCTACTTCCATTATATTCAGATTCTTTCTCAGCGGCCCGGGTGTCCGGATTCGACTTGCACTTCGTGAGGAAGTCCGCCAATACCGACCTTTGACCAATTTCTAGGAGCATACGTGATGTTGTAAGCTCCTAACTCTACAACATACTTCGCAAGTTTTCTCAAGCTTCCGTTTGTACAATATCCGCTAACAGTTGGTCGGTGATAACCCGAATGGGATGGGCCTCAAAATATCTTCGTAGTCTCCGTGATGCATGTAATGTATATAAAGCTAACTTTTCCATCGGAGCATAGTTCCTTTCCGCTGCAAGGTTCGCTTACGTAATGTACCCAAGAATCGCCTCCGTCCCTTTCTACCACTAGAATCTGCTACCGACGGCTCCTTTTGATGTCGCTAAGTAAGTGGATAATTGTTCCTTCTACCGGGGTGGTCAACGAAGGTAATTTTAATATCGTGTTTTTCATCTCGAAAGTCGCCTCGGCTTCCTTCGTCCACCGATATTCCTCCTTATTCTCCTTTGTGATATTTTTCAAAGTTTCAAGAAAGGTAAGGATCTCTCTCACGATTTTGACAGAACTGCTCAAGGCCGCTAGTTTCCCACTCGACTTTGCATTTCTTTCAACGCCTCGGAGATTTCATCTCCATGATGGCCTTCGCCTTCGGGATTCGCCTTATACCTTCGGAGGTTACCATGTATCCGAGGAATTTCTTCTTCTACATCAAGGAACATTTCGCGGTTCACTTCATATTGATCCTTCCGAGGTTGTCAAATGTTTCCGCTTATGTCCGCTATCATATCTCTCTCCGTCCGCTTTTTATGACCATATCATCGACATACGCCCAAGTTTCTCCCTATCCGTGATTGGAATGCGAGTCTACCAGCGCCGGTATGTTGCCCTCGATTCTTCAACCAAGGGCATTTTGGTGTAACAAGATGTCCCTTGTTCTCAGATAGAATGTCGCTTTCTCCTCGCCCTCTCGTCCATCCGACTTGGTGGTATCCTTTGTATGCATCCGTAAAACACTTATATTTATATCCCATAACGGATTCAATCTTCCAATCGATTTCCGTAAAGGGTAATAGTCTTTGGTGAGGAATTGATTTTGAAATCAATGCACATCCGCCAACTTCCGCCACATTTCTTTACTAGTACCGGATTGGAAATCCATGGGTATCTCACCGACTAACTATTCCGCTTTAACCCACTCTTCAACCTCTCTTGCAATCACTTGGTTTTTCTCTGGAGAACATCCTCCTTTTTGGGCGATCGGCGTGTCCGACACGCTCACATTAAGAGAGTGCCGGACGGCGCCTGGCACCCCGGCCATATCTCGCCGGCTCCCAAGCGAATACTTTTTATTTTTTCTCAAGAACTCGATGAGTTGCCTCCTACACTCCCGGAGAACCCTGCTCCTATTGTCACACGTTGTTCTGTGGTATGCGCATTAACCAATATGTCTTCCGTCGGCCTTAGGCCTTGAATTTTTGCTTAGCTGCCTCCTCCTCGCTTTTCCGGGAGAAATCATCCCTGGGTCCCGCTTTCCTCAAATCTTCTACACTCCATGACAACCGCCTCTTGGTGACCAAAGTGGCTATCTCCGGGAGTGGGAAACTTCATCATGGCGTGGATGGTCGAGGTATAGCCCTTAGTTCTCTTAGACCAGACGCCCTAGAATCACGCTAGGTGACGGAGATCTTACGACCGTGAATTTCATCATGACAGCTCAGACAAACCATGGTCCTCAAGCATACCTCCACTCAATCTTTCCTAGAGGTCGATGACTTCCTGAGAATCCTACTAGTGGTGAGTTACTTTTTGCAACCCGGATTGAATGGATGGATCAAGTTGTTAAAGCGTTGTTCATACATTACTGGACCAAGCACCTTCGTCCACAAACACCTCCGGACGAAGTAACCTTCGATTTCCGCCCAAAATCGAGGTTCCTCCGATAGATCTTCCGTGGCTATGCGTGGAAATATATAGGACGCTCACCATTCCTCGTCAGAGTGCCGAGCCTTCCTTTGCGGTCTTCAACATAATGATTAACCATGTTGATCACTTTTCCTTTTCCGTTATTGCCCCTCGGCCTTTCTCGTCCCCTTTGTTGAACATTTTTCACCAAATGATCCAATTTTACCGACTCCAAGGCCGCTTCCAACTGCTTTCTTCGTGTGATAACAATCGTTGGTCGTGTGTCCTTTCTCCCATGATATTCACGTAATCGCCCTCATTTTCTTTGCTTGGTTTTCCCGCAACGGTGGTGGTGGAGGTGTTCAAATGGTGCTCTGAGCCAAGATTTCCTTAGGTCGCTTTGGAAAGTACGAGAGCATGGTCCCGTGATTATCGCCTTGCTAAGATCGCTTCGCCTTAAGTCGCTTTGGGCGAGGCGTCCGCTGGGGCCACGTACGGAGAGAACACATCCCTGTGTCTAGCGTCCCCTCTCTCCCAAGCTCTCCTATCATTCCTTCTCCTGTCCGGCCCCCTGAGGTTCTTATCCCTTGCAGCCTGAGGGTTTCCTCTCCGAGGCCACTCGCCCGTTTCACCCTTTGGCATCTCGGTGTTCTTATAGGCCTCTTCCGCGCGAATGTAATCGTCCACCCTAGTCATCATTTCTTTCACGGATTTCGGGACCTGATCGGAAATTTTTTTAGACAAGTCGGGGCACCGGTGAGCACCCATAAACGCCGATATTTTCATGAGCTCAGAACTCCTGAATCCGCTAGCTTCGCTTGGTCCATCGCTTCTTGAATACCGGAGCGTCTCGCTTGCTTGCCTAACAATCCGAGTGATTTCGGTGGGATCTTTCGTGTTCTTTTGTCGTAGAGCAAACCTCGTGGTGAATTGTTCGTCACCGCCCCTAACCGTCAATACTTCCTGTGTTCCAAATTGTCGAACCACCCTTGTGCCGCTCCATCCATGGTCTCGTTGGAACATCCGCACCATACCAAGCATCGCCATTCTCCTTGATTCGCCGCCCAACGAATCGGTTGATGTGGTCGTCCGGATCGGCCGAACCGTCAGATAGCTTCAAGTTAGTGGGCATTATGCACTGGGACCGCCGAACTCTACTATCCTTCTTGTAAAGGGTGACCGCCAATTCCTTATAAGGTTTGCCGAGATCGCCTTTTGGTTTTGGGCGGTGTTTTCCTCCGCTCATCGCCGTCTGTGAAAGTGAGCCGCGTTGGTTTGATAATACCGCCCCGTCACGTTGTACTTTCTAAAGAGAGCTCCAAAGATGCCATCCTGGCTTGTATTTGCTCCAGAATCCGGAGGTATGAGTATTGAAGACCCCACTTCCCTATATGTTCCGGAGGAGAGGAGGGTTCCATGAGGCGGCGGTCCCGCCTCCCGTCATTCGATCCTCCGTAGAATGAATCGTGGTCCCACGGATGGCGCCAATTTGTTGAAGCAAAATCTTGTCCCCGCCCAAACCTCGCGGTCCTAGAGAGATGGTTGCTCTCGACAAAGTACGAACACGTTAGCCTCGCCGGTGTTATTCCGAGACCAAGCTCGTGTGAGGATGAGTAAAGGGTAATAAATGTAGTAGAAATGTAGGTGTAAAACTTAATGCAAAGTATTAAATGTGTGGGGTATTTATACTACCCCAATTTCCTATTCATGCTACTATTCTCCCATCGCTCACCCATCGCTCCACGTGCCTATAACTATTGTACTTAGTAGGTCACGTAGGTGAAATCCCCTAAAATCACGACATGGTCGGTGGTTGTTATTCTTCGACCACCATCGAATGATCGTCCTACCTGTATGTCTTACCGTCCAGCATGTATGTTCACCGGATGTTGGATCGTCCAGGCACATACGCCAACATAACCAAAGATGCCTAGAAAGCTCACTTTATAAAAATGTTATCCAAGCATTTGTGAAAGCAATGCCAAAGAATGTTAAAAAGGTTTCTAATGTTAAACCTTTTGGAGCGTGTTTTAGCTCCAAGAACATTGGTAGCACCCGTGGACGGACCCACATGTATGCCGGGTGTGTCACGGGCTACACCCGATTTTAGGTCACGAAATGTAAAAAGATTTCAAAACTATCGTTTTTGTGGTATGTGCAACCCCCAAAATCTTTTTTGTTACTTTCGTTTCTTAAAGTGTAACTTTAATTAGCCCAACATTTTATTGTGCAACACTCTCTTAAAATTTCTGGGTCCGTCCCTGGTAGCACCCGCTTTGGTCCCGCCGTGCCTTCCATTGATCTTGTGCTGCAAAACAAGAGTGTTCACTGGACGATATATGGTGCGAACTCGATGGTTGAGGCAAGAAAGAATGTCTTGTGCCTTGCATTTGTTGAAGCACGTACAGATTTTCGACCTAGGTTTTCGGTTGTTCTCGGCGGGCATCAACTCGAAGAGAATTTACTTCAGTTTGACCTTTCAAAATCAAGGCTAGGATTCACTTCTTCACTTCTTGGTAGATCGACCACTTGTGGTAACTTCAGCTTCACATCGACTTCCTAGAACTTCAAAGTATTCTCATCACGTGCACTTTTTTCCACATTAATAAGCGTGATTCTAGTGTTTTTATTTATGGAATTTGTTTTAGCTTTTGTCATTCACGTGCACTTTACCTTTAGTTATTATAGTTTGTCCTTGAGAATTGAATTGATATCTAAGCTTTTATTGACATGTCTAATTAACTTATAACCAGAATTGCGTTAACATGATTGATACAAATGATACCTAGTATAACTAGTTAGAGTTTCAAGATGAAAATTAATAAATTGAAATCCGAATTCAGTGTCGGAACATAACTCAGCAGTATACGATACCGTAGTCGCACGCTTATGTTGAGTAAATTGGTTATGGGAATTAGTTTGCCTGTGTAACAATCATTGGGCTTCAAACTGTTATACTATTAATATTAGGCCCATTGTATATTAGGCTCGTTATGTATCTTATATAATCTTGATGTACCAAACATTATTATTCATTCAATATACACAATCTTACATGGTATCAAACCTAACCTTCGATCCAAATTACCGATCACTAAATTCATTAATGAATAAATCTGATGTTTTGTCTAAATTTCAGTTGTTTCATAGTTATGTTCGTACTCAGTTTAAGTGTGAAATTAAATCG
This sequence comes from Chrysanthemum lavandulifolium, assembly GCA_022545495.1. Lineage (NCBI taxonomy): Eukaryota > Viridiplantae > Streptophyta > Magnoliopsida > Asterales > Asteraceae > Chrysanthemum > Chrysanthemum lavandulifolium. Next base: position 206,799,712 of record CM040238.1, read on the forward strand.
TTTCAGTGTGATTATGGTGGTGAGTTTGATAATACTGCCTTTCATAAATTATTTTCAACCCATGGCATTCAGTTTAGATTTTCTTGCCCCCGCACCTCTCAACAAAATGAAAAATCTGAACGCATGATTCGTACCATCAATAACCTTATTCGTACTTTATTGTTTCAAGCACATTTACCACCCAACTATTGGACTGAAGTTCTTAATATGGCTGTTTATTTATTGAATATCCTCCCTTCCTGTGCCATTAACAATGACATACCCTTTACCCGCCTTTTGGTGCTACACCCGATTATAGTGTACTTCGTGTTTTTGGATGCCTTTGTTACCCACATATTGATACCAACCATAAATTAGGACCTCGTGCTACACCTGCCATATTTTTGAGACATGATGCCAATCATTATGGTTATCGTTGTCTTGATCTAAATACCAACAAAATTATTATCTCTCGTCATGTTACCTTTGAAGAAACGGTTTTTCCGTTTCAAACCCATCCGTCCAAACCCACTCCATCCTATGATTTTTTGGAAGATTATTCTAATCTCATTTCCACCATTATCAACACCACCCCAATTGGTCATAATTTAAACCCGATTCCTATACCACCAGTTGAAATACCTACACCTCATGAACCAGTCAACATACCTACCTCCCCTGCCCCACCTACACCAAAGCCAACTCCACCTGTCCCTCATGTACCTGTCCCTGACCCACCAACGCCAACACCTGTTGTATCTATTCATCCCATGGTTACACGTTCTCGTGTCTATTCATCCCATGGTTACACGTTCTCGTGTCGAGACTACTCGTCCTAATCCTAAGTATGCTGGTCATGTGTCCACTGTTTCTCCATCACCTAGGTCGTATAAGGATGCTCTTAATGATCAAAATTGGCAAAATGCTATGTTTGATGAATATAATGCGCTTATAAAGAATAAAACTTGGACTTGTGTACCTCATCCTGCGGGTGTTAATGTTGTTAGGTGTATGTGGTTATTTCGCTATAATTATTTAGCTGATGGCACTCTTAGTCGGTACAAGGCACGCCTTGTTGCCAATGGTAGCACACAGTGGAGGAGTGGATGTTGATGAGACTTTAGTCCGTTGTTAAGCCGCACCATTCGGATCGTTCTTAGTTTAGCTATTTCTCGACATTGGCACGCTTATCGCCTTGATGTCAAGAATGCATTTTGCTTGTGATTTGGCCGAAATTGTTTATATGCATCACCACTTGGTTTTCGGGATCCCGAGCATCCGGATTATGTTTGTTTATTACGACCTTCTCTTTATGGTCTTAAGCAGCGCCTCGGGTATGGTTTCACGGTTTGTCGCTTATATTCTTACTTTTAGGTTTACTTTGAGTCGATGTGATTCTTCTTTATTTATTTACCGGCTGTGGTGATGATATCGCTTTTCGCTACTCTATGTGGATGATATTGTGCTTATCGCTTCCTCTCGATAGTTTATTACAACGGATTATTGCTTTTTGCATAAGGAGTTCTCTATGATGATTGGGTGCTCTTAATTATTTTTGGGTGCCGCGACGCGTGACTCTTTTGGGATGTTTTTGCAACAGAAGTATGTTATGGAGATTTTGGAGCGCACATATGGTTGGTTGTAACCCTTCCGGACCGTTGACAAAGTGAGTCTAAGTCAGTGATGATGGTGATCCAATTTCGATCCCACGTTATATCGAGTCTTGCAGTTCTCTTCAATATATCACTTTCACTAGACCCGATATTACTTATGTTTGCAACGAGTTTGTTTATATATGCATGATCCTCAAGAGCCTCATTTCACCGCTCTCAAGCGGATATTACGGTATGTTCTGGGGACTTTGGCTTATGGTTTCTGCTATTTTCTTCTACCATCGAGTCCTTGGTTGCTTATTCGATGTCGATCATTTGGTTGCCCTACCACCGCCGGTCTACATCAGGTTATTGTGTTTTTCTTGGTAACAACTTACTTTCATGGTCCTCTAAACGTCAGCCGACGATTTCTTGTTCTAGGAGGCTGAGTATCGGGGTGTTGCCAATGCCGTTTCTAAGACATGTTGGCTTCGGAATTTACTATGTGAGCTTCATACACCATTGTCATCTGCTACTATTGTTTATTGTGATAATGTAAGTGCAGTGTACTTATCTTCTAACCCTGTTCAGCATCAGCGCACCAAGCATATTGAGATTGATATTCATTTTGTTCGTGATTTGGTTGCTTGATAAGGATTTAAAACGCATACTTGTGTAAGGGTCATTTAAGCCCTTAATCGCCCACTTTATATCCGCTATCGCTAATTTTGTTCCTTTTCACTTTTAGGTCTCTTGAAGGCAAAATGTCGGAATGATGCTTATTTGGATGAAAAGGAATAAATATATGAAGAAAATGGCTAAGTCAAGATCAAGACACTCAAGTCGATGAATTTGAAGTCGACGCACACTATCAAAGGCGACGCCGTCCTCTATACGTGATTAATTTGTGACGGCCAAGAGATCTTCTCGACGACGTCATCATCAAGAACGACGACGCCGACATCTCAACCGATGCAATCACAAGTCGATCAAGTCTATCACAACATGCTTGCCAAGTAGGCGATATCTGTTTGGCCATAACCTTTGCATACGAACTCGGATTTAGGTGATTCAAAAGCCCACGCAACCGGAACGAGAAAATCTACATTTTGGCGAAAAAGACTTCGTGACGCCGTCACTCTATAGATGTGACACCGTCACCCTTTGCTGACAGAAAATCCGCCTATAAATAGAACATTATAACTTCACTTTTTGTAGGCTCTAAACCCTAACTCTGATTCCAGGGCAAGGTGTTTTTCCAGCAACTTTGAAGGTTTCAATCACTCCAAAAATATCTTGTAATGGTTTGTTGATTATATCTTAATCCATATCTTCAATTTATCATTATGTCTACCCCATGTTTGATTGATTGTGTGTATGCTTGCTTGTGTAACATGTCCGGCTAAATTTCTTGTGTGTTTGCTTAGATCTATGAAACCTAGTTGTTAACTATTGTTAGGTTGTCTCTTATCATAATTGTAATTGGCTTAGTAGTGCGAATAAGCTATCGTTGTGTTTAATGCTTGATAAATCTTTGATAGTTTATGAATGACTTAGTGGATTTCGTTTACTAAACCCAAAGATAACCTCAAAGTTAGTTTATGAATGACTTAGTGTATTTTGTTTACTACACTTAAAGGTGATCTCAAAGAGTTAGGGAATGCACACCCTACGACCTTAGAAAACACAACGCGTGAAGAATAAGAACGTGACAATTCAACCACCAATAAAAGATAACTAGGGAGTAATAGTATCTAGGTAAACACAATTTTAATCATCATACGAGCACACATCAATAGACATAGACTACCCCTTAGCTTAGCTAATTAGATAATTAGATAGTAGAGTAATCGGTAGAAGTACCACTCCCCAAATCCAATATCCGAGATCGCACCTTTCAATTTCCTAAAAAATATAAAAGATAAAAATAATCTTCCTCAACCCCAACCTTAGCGTAGTAATTTCTCACTAGCATTCCTATTCCCCAGAGAATGATATCAATCTCGAGGCTTACCCTAATACTACACTACAACAATTAGGTTCACCTGGGTGGTTGAAAACTTGCTCAAGAAAAGGAAGTTTCCTTTGACCTGACGCGCACGCGTATCAAGTTTTAGGCGCCACCGCCGGGAATAGAATAGCTAGTTAGAGTCTATGTCGTTTAGGTTCCCTGCTTGATTCCTATCAAGTAAGATTTTTCTCGCTTTAGCTTCCTCGTAGTCTATCCTTCTTCGTGATCTTTGTTCGTAATCCTATCACTTTTCATCTTGAAGGTGATAATCAACCACCACTCATCAACCCACCACCAAATGACCACCAAGAGGCCGCACTCTTGTTGAATACTCAAACCAAGCAGCTTAGGCTATAGAACACCATTGAGCTCCCCGATCAAGCTCAAACCACGCCCTTCGATCCGACACCATCCGGTTGGTGCAAACGGATGTGCATTTCATGGACTTCATTTCAAGATCCTAATCAAGATCTTAAGGATTTCCTTAAAATCGTCGGTTCCATCGACCTTTATGCTACTACCGGAGACCACGTGCTCAAGGCTCTTCCAATTCTATCTACGGGACCAAGCTAGTAATTGGCTTGACCGATTTCTTGCCGGGTCCATCTCAAGTTGGGATGATCTCACCACTCGTTTCCTCGCCCACTTTTTCCCACCGGGGAGAACTACCAAACTTAGGAATGACATCTGGATGTTCCAACAACATCAAGGCGAAACTCTCTACGAGGCGTGGACTCGATTTATGGACTTTCTCCACAAAGTCCCTCATCACGGCATCGATCTTTGGCTTCAAGTCCAAATCTTTTACAATCGTGTCAACTTCTCAACTAAGCAATCCATCGATCAAGCGGCCGGTGGCAAACTTAATGAACTCACCGTGGAAGAATCGTGGGGTACAATAGAGGACCTTGCCCTCTATGAAAACGAATGTTGGAATGACCCCCGTGAGTTGCCTAAAACCGTTAAGGCAGTTTCCTTGACTCCCATTGACTCACAACCTTCCAATCGTAGGATGCTCAAACTTGAAGATCAAGTCAAATTACTAATGAGCTCCTACGAGAATCCTAAGCTCGAGCCAAATAACTTAGGAAAATCCTACAACAACCCTCCAAACACCGGAACTTCCACTAGTATTGAGGGAATGGTGTCCAAATTCACGTCTTCTCAAGAAGCTCGATTGACGCACGCTCGACACCATCTTAAAAGCCTTCAATGGAAAAAGGGATGAAATACAGGCAAAAATGGCGGAGATGATGGACTCAGTGAAAGAGTACACTAAGACAAAGATTCCCGAGAAGGTTTTAGTCAGAAACGATGAGCACGCCACCCCCACTTTGTTTGTTAATGCAATTTCCATTGCTTCCGATGAGGAAGGAGCAGTTGAGAACCCAAATTCATCAAGCACTACCTTGAGCATGAGATCATTAAGAAAAAAATTGTTAACCAAGTGAACAACTTTAGGTGCAATGATGTTCTTAGGAAAGCCCTCTTAGGTGAAATATGAGAGGAAGAGTATGACACCATGCCTATAGGACCTATGTACGAGTCGATTCTGAGAAAGCCAATAACTAAGAAGCAAGAGTTATCTGGGAACTTTGTAATTCCATGTAGCATAGGTGACTTAGAGAACATAAATGCCTTGGCCGACCAGGGATCTGATGTAAACATAATGCCGCTGTCAGTCTATAATAAGTTAACTAAGGAGGAACCGACCAAGACCAATCTTAGACTTTCCTTAGCAAACCATTCATATGTTTATCCCATAGGAATAATGGAGGATGTCTTAATTGAGGTTTCCAATATTGTCTATCCGGTGGACTTCGCAATTGTAGACATTGAGGAAGATAAAAACATGACATTAATCCTGGGAACACCTTTCCTGGCCACCGCCAAGGCAACCATCAAATGCGGTGAAGGGATTATGATACTCAAAAGTGGTAAAGGACAAGTTATGATACCTATTGTTCCGAGATGTCCTTTGAAGATTATGGAGTAGGTAAAAGATAAGAATTCACAGGTCTCCAATAATGCCGTTAAGAAGAAAATTGCTGAATGGGAAAAAGGGCTTAGAAATTTCATGAGTCAAGGGATGGATGCGACATTGTAGAAACGTGATAAAAAATTAGGGAACAATTACACCACAAATCCACAGCCTCAAAAGAACCCTAAAGAATTTTTGAATGGAGAAAAGGTGATTTTGTATAAATCAGGAATAAAAGCATTAAAAGGATGGAATAAGTCAAGATAGTTTGGACCCTATACGGTGAAAGTCTGGAATTACATCTTGTTGTGATTTTTCTTATTTAAGTCTGGAATTACATCTTGTTGTGATTTTTCTTTGTTCGGTTTGATGCTTTGGGTTTTCGTTTTCTTATGAGTGTGCAGCTTTTATTTATCAAGAAGAAGAAACATAATATTGATGGAGCTTATCACGCATACATTCTTCTTGGAAAGAATTTAACCACTGCTTCACACGGATCCTACCAAGCTAATCAGGGGAGTATTAGTTTCTTTCTCTTTTAATTACCTTCCATTATCATAACTTTGATACTTTCGGGGAACATTGGGGACAATATTCAGTATAAGTGTAGGGAGGGAGAATAAAACGGGAACTTTGAAACTATGCTTATCCTTGACTATATGTCTTGTCCTATTTCATTTGTGAAATAAGCTATGAAAAATATCGGTTAGGGTTATTTTGGCATCAAATTTAAAACTTTTCATGACATGTAGGAGTGGGCTTTAGTCTTAATAAAGCGTCTCATAGATAGGAAGTTATATGACTAGCACAAAAACCCTTTACCACTCAAATTTCACCCAAAAAATGTGAGGTTCGCCCCTAGATTTATAGGAATTAAAGCATTCACCTTTAATGCTTCGAGAGTATATCGGTAGTATAATAGATTCTAGAACTTGTTTTGTGATGCATTCCCCCACACCCTTGCGTTGGGAATAACTAAATGATAAGAGGCATTAGGATAACCCTTGTTTGATACCCGTATTATAATTACTTCTTCCACATCGGTTGAGTAATTCCCCCACACCCTTGCGTTGTACTCATCTTTAGTACACGATACCCCTAGTTAACCTCTCAGAGCCTATCCTTTTCGCAATTCTCGTGATGTTTCAGTTTTCTGAAATATCAATGAAGAGCATTGTTTACAATCCACCCCCAAATGTATACCCAAATCGCCTTAGCCTACCTTGTATGCACTCACTTTTAGTGCATTATAGTTATCATACTAAACCCTTAGTTCAATTATCTAGTTACTTGCATGGTTGCTAAGTCGAGTCATATCCTTTGTACACAGTTTTTGGACGATTGGGACTCATGGGTAAAGTTAAATTTTACGGAGTGACGGGAAAGAACGTTAAATTCAAATTCCTTTTAATTACGTAATAATGTACTCCAAGTGTTTTGATCTTTTCAATTCGGGTGAAATTAGTGTTAGAGTAATAAAAACTCAAGTTTAGGGATGTGCCTATAAATCCATTATATTTTGATGTTATCGTAGAGGATGGAAGAGTAAAAGTGTATGAAAAAAAATCAAAAAAAAAAGAGTGTTTGTGAAAAACAAGAAGGGGGGTTGAATTGTTTTGCCGATTTTTAGTTAGTTTCAAAAACTTTAGATTCGTTAATATGTGAGATCTTATGGATGTAAAGAAAGTATAGATCTAATAATAAAGCAAGTAAATAAAGTAAAGCTAAGGGATAGAAATGACACAACCGATTTATAGTGGTTCGGCTACAAGGACACCTTCCTTGCCCTACTCCACTCCCCGAGTCACCTACTAGAGAGTTCAAGCACTATGTCAACAAACTCCTTCACTTGGCGGAGAAGCCTTCACAACGTTGCTTACACCTTTTTCATGTACAAAGCTAAATACCGAGTCCGTAACACGGTGGACCAAACCAACACGACTATTACACAACAAATATGTGAAATATCAAATACAAGATCTTCGCCATGTAAATCTTATGAGGAACAAATCAATCAAGGACCCTTGCTTGGATGACTTGTAGAATGCTCGTGATCTCGCCTTAGAGAAGGACATATGTGAGAATCACTAAAGAAAGAAAGAAGGAAGTACTCTAGATCAAGTGATCTTTGTTAGAAGAGAATGAGAGTATATGAGAGAATTAGTAAGAAGAGGGTGAGTTAAAATGAAGAAATGGCTCTCTATTTATAGGCAATTTCGCCATCGTTCCCGGATCCCACGGATCCTCCCACAAGTGGATCCGTCTAGTGTAAACATAGGGATCTGGGACGCCTTTGCCCATGGGTTTTTGGTTATGGGTCATGGGTTATGGGTTGGTCCATGGTTTTCCTTAGATTCAATGTATCTAATGAATACATTGTATCTAGTCAAATGGGTATGGGTTAATGGGTTATGGATATGATCCATGAGTTATGGTTTTACCCATCCTAACAAACTATTACAACAAATGATTAATTACAACATTTTTGTATTTAAATGACTATATGTAAATGCTTTTACAAAAATAACATGTATCCTTATAATTGACTTAAGATAACATTATCTTTGTTATCAACAAAACACAAAGAGATCGCAAAATATTAATAAACGCTTTTACGGTTTATTTGTATTACCAATCTCCCCTTTTGTTGATGACAAAACATAATGTTATGATGAGTAAACTTAAGAATAGATGTATGTTTTGAAAGTTCTAAGTTTTACTTCTTCTCCCTTTTGTCGAAACAAAAGTTAACCCTTCAAGAACTAAAGTGTGGAAAAATAAGTCCACGATCGCTTACTCCCCTAGTTTGGGCGCCAATGAAGAAAAATAAAAAGAAAATCCTACAAAGAGAAAGGTTAGTAACATACTTAAATAATCTTGTGATTGACGAGAATCAAGATTGGTAGCTGTGGTATGTAAATAAGGCCTTGTAATAAAACAACAAAGTGTAGTGGTATTTATGCCACCTACAAGCATGTAAAATAAGAACAAGACTTGTTCTTGAAAATGACTTCAAAAGAAAAGTACTAAAAATAGAAAATAGTAATAATGATTCCTTCCATGCTTGCATAAGGTTATGGATGGAGGTTTGGATGAGTAATGGTATTGATGCGATCAAGGATGAGGTCGAGTATGAATCGCATTTCTTTCCTAACTTCTATTGCAATTTCCCAGTGGATTGGCAATGTTCACAATGTAAGTGATGTGGGTAATGAGTAAGGAAATCTTCCGGTTGTTTTCATTTTCGAGTTGCGGAAGTTGTGGTGGAAAATAGGAAAATACGGATCAAAGTCCGGAATGATTGGAAGTGGTGGTGGAAAAGAACCTAGATGTTCTTGTAGTTTAATGGGAGCTAAAGGTGGTGATGTTTCAAGATCATCAATATTGTGTTTGGAGAAGTTGGAGGTGTCAAAAGGCTATTTCTTTTTGCTTTGGTTGTTGAGATCTTGTTGGAGTCGTAAGGAGTTCCAAAAGAGTGATTTTAGGTGGTGAGTGATTTGGTGATGAAGTTGGTGTACTCGTTGGTGATGAAGGAGGTGCTATAATGGAAGCATCTTGTGGTGAGTTATTTGATGGTGATGAGCATATGATGTTGGTTTTCCTAAGCACAAGATCGAATGTTAATCCGTGTGGATATCCTAGAGTTTGATTGTGGTATTTTGGAAGGTGGAAGTACAAAGGTTTGGGTTTCATGAAGATGATTGTTTGTACTAGGTGATTCATCTAAGTTGTAAGAGCTTGTGAATGACATGGTGTTGTTTGATTGTGAAGATGAGATGAATATGCAAGCATTTTGGGAGTTCTATATATAGAAAAACAAAGCATTGTAATGAATGCTTGACCCAAAATGTGGATTAAAATCTAATGATTAGATATGAATTTAAGGCATGTGATCATGAGAATACAAGCATTAAAGAACATACTCCAAAATAAAACAATTGTTGGATTATTCATCCAAGTAAGAAAAATAGAAGATAAAACGACTTATGTCTCACGGATCCCACGGATCCTTCCTCGAGGATCCGCCCAAAGATGAAGGTGGGATCCGGGTGCAGTGATCCAGTAAACACAAAATTTTTCTTTGGAAACATTTTTGCCTAGTGTGTGCCTATATGCAAACTATTTGGAGTTGCGGTTATCTCGACTCCTAAGAAAAAGAAAATAAACTAGAAGTGGAAAATCATACTATTATGTGAGATAACCCAGAACACGTATTTAGTACTTGAGTACATAATTTAGTGTTCCCAATGCTCCTAATTCATTGTGGCTTAAATGAATGTACCCGAAAACACATATTGGTTATGTGTCCCCTTTAGCATTCAAAAGACATGAGATGCAATGAAAGCGGGTTTTTACGTTGTATTAATAATGAAAAAGCGATTTGTCCTAGACGTGAGAAATTGCTTTTGTGAAATTGATACGGGAAGAAGTATCATTTTAGAAAGCATTTTGAAAAGAGATTTCTATGTTGTGAAATACAAACGTTTTATCCTTTTGAAAGGAAGATGTAAAAAAAAATAATAAAAATAAAAAAATAAAAAAAATAAAAATATTATAAGTGAAAACCTTATCTTGGGTTTTGAAAATTCCCGTATTGTTTGTGAGTTGTGCGTGAAATAGAGATCCTAGACTCGAAAAAAGAAGGCTAGTGTTTACATACCTTGTAGAGTCAAAAGTAAATTACGACGCTTGTTCCATGAGACCAAGACCAAGGCAAGTAGGTTGAATTGTTCCCGCTCAACGGTTCGGTAAGGACGTCGGCTATGTTGTCTTCGGACGCTACCTTCTCAATAGAGATGTTCCCCTTTGAACATTGTCTCTTAAGAAGTGATGACGAATCTCTATATGCTTAGTGCGAGAATGTAATACCGATTCTTGCTTAGATCTATGGCACCCTTGTTGTCACATAGAATGGCTATGTCACTAAGATGAATGTCGAGTCGACTAACGCTTGTTTCATCCATAGTGCTTGTTGGCATGCTTTGCCGCATGGAGACGATTCGGCTTCGTTGTTGATATTGCTAATGCCGCTTGTTTCTTTGAAAACCAAGATGTTAAACAACATCCCATAAATACACACTCCACTTGTACTTTTTCGGTCAACATAATCACCGCATGGTCGAATCTGATATACAATTGTTTCTACTCCGTGCCGCTTAGGTTACCATAATCCTAATTTTGTTGTACCCTTAATATATCTAAATATTCTTTTACGGCTTCTAGGTGTGATGTTTTGGGTCTTCTTGAAACCTAGAACATAAGCAAACAAGAAACATGATATCCGCCTACTTAGCGTGAGGTAGAAGACTACCTATCATGCCACGATATTTAGTATTATCGACGGATTCGCCGTATTCATCTTTTTGAGTTTGGTGTCGGATGACATTGGTGTCCTAATTGGTTTCGACTCTTCTAGACCGAATTTCTTTAACATCTCCTTTATGTATTTAGATTGATTAAAGAAGATACCATCTTCTACTTGTTTGATTTGTAGACCAAGAAAGAAACTAAGTTCTCCCATCATACTCATCTCGAACTCGTCATGCATGATTTTAGAGAAATCATCACACATGTCTTGACAAGTGGATCCGAATATAATATCATCTACATATATTTGCACTATGATTATATGTGACTCTCTTTTCTTAGTAAAAAGTGTGTTGTCAACTAACCCCATGGTATAGTTGTGTTTAATTAAAAATGACTTGAGTCTCTTATACCAAGCTTTTGGAGCTTGTTTAAGACCATAAAGGGCTTTCTTTAATTTATACACATGTTTAGGTTTTTTAAAATCGATGAAGCCCGGAGGTTGAGCTACATATACTTCTTCATTAATGAAACCATTTAGAAAAGCACTTTTGACATCCATGTGATAAAGCTTTAGATCATTAGCACAAGCATACGCAAGAAGTATTCTTATAGACTCTAATCTAGCCACGGGGGCATAGGTCTCATCAAAGTCTATTCCTTCTTGTTGGTTATACCCTTGGGCAACGAGTCTAGCCTTGTTTCTAGACACTACTCCATTTGCATCTAATTTGTTTTTATAAACCCATTTGGTTCCTATTATGGTTTGATTACTAGGTGGAGGGACAAGTGTCCAAACATCATTAGAAACAAATTGATTTAATTATTCTTGCATAGCCATTACCCAACTCTCATCTTTTATGGCTTCTTGTGTATTCTTAGGTTCTATGGTTGAAACGAAACAAAACAAGCTACTTTGGTTTTGAACTTGAGACCTTAATGTTCTTTCGTTTAGCTTTCTTATGACCTTATCTACGGGGTGATCTTTGGACTCTTCAATGTTTATTACTTCATCATTTAAAGGTTCTTCTTCTTCATTTACCTTTTTCTTTATTACTATAGCTTCACTTTCTACAATCTCGCCATCGACAAGAGTGGAGAGGGTTTGGGTGGACTTTCATCAAATTTTATATTTAATGACTCTTCTACCTTCGTTGTTTCTTTGTTTAATATGACGAAGCTTTGCTATTTGGAGAGTAACCTAGAAAGATACATTCGGTTGATTTAGGATCAAATTTTGTAAGGTAATCTTTAGTGTTAAGAATAAAACATTTGCTACCAAAGACTCTAAAGTGATCTAAAGTAGGCTTTTTGCCTCGGAGTAACTCGTATGGAGTTTTACCTAAGATTGGTCTAATTAAGACTCGATTGAGTATGTACGTTGAAGTATCAACGGCATTACACCAAAACTTTTGAGGTATGGATTGCTCATTAAGCATGGTTCGACTCATTTATTGTAGGGTTCTATTCTTTCTTTCAACTACCCCATTCGATTGTGGAGTGCGCTGGAGCCGAGAAGTTGTGAGTAATACCATTAGCGTCACAAAAGCTCCAAATTGCACTTCATTATCGAATTTCTACCATGATCCGTCCTAATAGATACTATAGGACTTCCTAATTGTCTTTGGATTTACTTGCTTAATATTTCAAAATAATTAAACGCTTCCGTTTTGTTCTTTAAGAATTTTGTCCATGTGTACTAGAGTAATCATCCACTATGACCAAAGTGTAGTAGTTGCCTCCATAACTTTGGATAGCGGATGGACCAAATAAATCCATATGTAGTAATTCTAGACACTTAGTTGTAGACACCATGTTTTTAGCTTTATGACTAGAATGAACTTGTTTTCCTACATTACAAGCATCACAAAAGTGATGTTCATATTTTAACTTAGGTAGATCTCTTACTAGATCTTTGGATGATAGCGATTGAAGAAGTCGCATGTTGGCGTAACCCAATCTTCGATGCCATAAGGTAGAAGTATCATCCATAGAGGTAAGACATAGTTTGTCTTTAGGTTCATTACCGATTTTAATGACATAGACTCCATGTTTCCTAATTCCTCTTCCTATGGTTAAGCCATTTTTTAATATCTTACTACCGGTTTCGGTAAAAAGTACATTGCACTTTTTATCACATATTTGTCATATACTTAAAAGGTTAAAGTTTAGGTTTTCTACGTGACACACATCGTTAATGGTTAGAGATTTGTTAGAAATCGTACCTTTACCGATGATTTTACTTTTGCTATTTCCAAACACCACATTACTTCCATTGAAGGATTCATATGTGGAGAATAGATCCTTATTGCCGGCCATGTGCCTCGCACCCGCTTATCCTTGACTCATTCATCCGGGTCTAGGTCGACCTTTAAGCACACCTAAGAAAACAATTAACTCAAAAGTTTGGTCCCCATTTGTTCATGGGTCCATTAGTGTTAAACATTCCATTAATGTTAGACATGTATGGATAAGATGAGTATGCATTCCATGGAGCAAAGTTTTGAAACGGAAAACCATTTTGCATATTTGGGTTCCATCCCATTTGATGGTTACTTCTCGGGTAAACATTATTAGGTCTCCTAGATGGATAAGGTTTTGAAAAAGATGGAGCTTTGTTTCTTGCAAAAGTAGGATTATATTTTGGAGGTGGTTGTCTAGTGGTGACATGAGTTGGTTTCTTCCAATTAACGATAACAAACCCGTTCTAGATGAAGAAGCTACGTTATTACCACTGCTTTGTTGCTACAGACCCACGGATCCTCGGCTTAACACTAGCCGCTTCCTTTGATGGGATCCAGGATCCGCCACACGATGGTGGTTTTTCTATTGCCTTAACAAATTGTGTTTCTTTGTTTTCACTAGTTGATGGATCAAGTTGTTGAATACCTAAACCTTTTTGGTTGTTACCGGTTTTAACACTATCTAATATCATATCTAAAGTATTCGTACTCATTCTAGCAATTTTAAAATCTAGTTGATCAACTAGTGTTTGAAGTTGAACGCAAAGTTCACATTCACCACTTGCTATTTTACCCTTTTCTAGACGTTTCAGTTTTGCTTTTAATTCTATGACTTCTTTATCTAAACGTTGGTTTTGACTTTTTAAAAGCTTGTTTTTGTTAATTAGTTTTAAGTTAATATTGCATAGTTTGTCATATACATTATGTAATGAGTCGTCATCTAGTGATGAGCTACTATAGTATTCGTGACATACCTCGTCATTTGCCATGAGACAAATTTCTTCGTCCTCCTCGTCGCTCATTCCCCACGTGCCGCTCACAAACGCCTTTTGATCATCCCGTTTGGGAAACTTACTAATAAAGTGGTTTGGGTCCCACATTTAAAGCAAGTACGATCATCTTTGGCTTTCGTCCACTTTGCTTTTCCGAAGCCTTTCTTATCGTCATACTACTGTTTGACGTATCTTCCTTCCTTCTAAAGAACTTTTTAAAGTCCCCATCGCCATAGCGCACTCCTCGTCGTCACTACTCAAGAGTTCTCTTCATCGCTTGAAGCCTTTTTGGCTTTAAGGGCAAGAGATTTGTGTTTCTCTTTCACCTTTGAGGCTTCAGAGTCTTTAGCAAGGACAAGCTCGTAGAATTTTAAGTTGCCTATGAGTTCATCAAGGGTGAGGATTGTCAAATATTTTGACTCTTCGATCGCCGTCACCTTGGATCTCCACTTAGATGGAAGTGCCCTTAGATATCTCCTAACATGGTTACGGCTAGAAAAAGATTCGTCAAGTGCTTGTAAAGATGTAATAATAGTATTAAAATTAGCAAATGAATGATCTATAGTTTCCTCATCCAATATTGAAAATTGTTCATATTGTTGAACAAATAAATCAATTTTATTATTTTTAACTTGTTGATTACCTTGATGAGTTACAACTAAAGAATTCCAAATTTCTTTAGAGGTTTTAAGCATAGAAATTCTTTCAATTCCTTTTGGGTAAAACATTATACAAAACCATTTTAGCTTCACTATTTTTAGAAAGCTTTTCTTCATTTCATTATTTAGTTTATCATGAGGTATGTTAACTAAATTTCCTTTATCATCATTTGAGGTAGCCTCAAAATCGCCTTCAACAATAATGTACCAAAGATCAATATCTTTAGATTTCATATATGTTTCGAATCTATTTTTCCATTATATAAAACCATTAGTTTCAAGTAGTGGTGGTCGTTGCATAGATTGCCCTTCCTTGTAATTTTCAGAACCCATAGTGATCGAAAAGTTTTTAAAATACGGTTTACTTTAAAACTTTTATAAACTTAGCTCTAATACTAATTGTGGAAAACTTGAAGGGGGGTTGAATAGTTTTGCCAATTTTTAGTTAGTTTCAAAAACTTTAGATTCGTTAATATGTGAGATCTTATGGATGTAGAGAAAGTATAGATCTAATGATAAAGCAAGTAAATAAAGTAAAGCTAAGGGATAGAAATGACACAACCGGTTTATAGTGGTTCGGCTACAAGGACACCTTCCTTGCCCTACTCCACTCCCCGAGTCACCTACTCGAGAGTTCAAGCACTATGTCAAAAAACTCCTTCACTTGGCGGAGAAGCCTTCACAACGTTGCTTACACCTTTTTCCAGTACAAAGCTAAATACCGAGTCCGTAACACGGTGGACCAAACCAACCCGACTATTACACAACAAATATGTGAAATATCAAATACAAGATCTTCGCTACAGAAATCTTGCGGATGAACAAATCAATCAAGGACCCCTTGCTTGGATGACTTGTAGAATGCTCGTGATCTCGCCTTAGAGAAGGACCTATGTGAGAATCACTTAAGAAAGAAAGAAGGAAGTACTCTCTAGATCAGGTGATCTTTTGTTAGAAGAGAATGAGAGTATATGAGAGAATTAGTAAGAAGAGGGTTGATTTAGAATGAAGAAATGGCTCTCTATTTATAGCCATTTACACATTGTTCCTCGGATCCACGGATCCCTCCCACGCGGATCCGTCTAGTGTAAACCTAGGGATCCGTGGGACGCTCCCTCTTGCCCACGGGTTTTTGGTTATGGGTCATGGGTTGGTCCATGGGTTTTCCTTAGTCAAATGGGTATGGGTTAATGGGTTATGGATATGATCCATTGGTTATGGTTTTTACCATCCTAATAAACTATTACAACAAATGATTAATTACAACATTTTTGTATTTAAATGGCTATATGTAAATGCTTTACAAAAATAACATGTATCCTTATAATTGTACTTAAGATAACATTATATTTGTTATCAACAATACACAAAGAGATCGCAAAATATTAATAAACGTTTTTACGGTTTAATTGTATTAACAGTGTTGAAAAAAAAATTAAAAAAAAAAAAAACGATCTACCATCCTACATATATCTTTATTTTTATGTTTGTTTGTTTCAAAGTTATCTAGAGTTTAGAGTGTCGAGTCTTGGCTTAGCAATGCCATTCTTCTCATGCTTGTAACATAAAGATTTTTGACTTGCCACCACTAAATCGCCTATCCAACCAAACCCTTTGTTTCCTACCAGTAAACCTAACATTACAACCCTTTAAAAGACCTCTTTGATAGTTTTTCCTAGGTGCTTACGCCAAAGCGATGGAGGTTTGATCTAGTCTCAAGCCTATGGTAATCTATGTACTATGACCGGTTAATGAGTGTTTATCTTCCATTTCCAATTTGATATATTTCATATACACCCGAGAGATGAGAGTATCCAAACACCACTTATGAGGTGGTAGTATATAATTTCCATGCTTGTTATGACTTTTGCGGGGATTATATTTGTTGTGAATTATTCTAAACCAATGCTTCATGCCCCCTAACTTATAAATTGATTGGCCAAAAGCACATTTGCTTGAGAAAAAGCAAATACCAAGTGTAGGGATATTTGATAAGGATTTAAAACATACACTTTTAAAGGGTCATTTAAGCCCTTAATCGCCCACTTTTATATCCGTTACTGCTTAATTTCGTTCTTTTTCACTTTTTAGGTCTCTTGAAGGCAAAATGCTGGAATGATGCTTATTTGGACGAAAAAGAATGAATATATGAAGAAAATGGCTAAGTCAAGATCGAAGACACTCAAGCTGATGAATTTGAAGATGACGATGTCACTATCAAAGGGCGAAGCCGTCCCTCTATACGTGATTAAATTTGTGACGGCTCAATAGACTTTCTGACGACGTCACTACTGAAGAACGACGGCGTCACACATCTCAACTGACGCCGACGCCGTCACAAGCTGATCATGTCTATCACAACATGCGCTGCAAGTAGTCGTCTTCTTTTGGCCATAACTTTTGCATACAAACTCGGATTTAGGTGATTCAAAAGCCCACGCGACCGAACGAGAAAATCTAGAGTTTAGTGAAAAAGTCTTTGTGATGTCATCACTCTATTGATGTGACGCCGTCACCCTTTGCCGACATAAAATCTGCTTATAAATAGAACATTATAACTTCACTTTTTGTAGGCTCTAAACCCTAACTCCGATTCCAGGGCTTAGATAAGTGTTTTTCCAGCAACTTTGAAGATTTCAATCACTCCAAAAACTTCTTATAATGGTTTGTTGATTATATCTTAATCCATATCTTCAATTTATCATTATGTCTACCCCATGTTTGATTGATTTTGTGTATGCTTGCTTGTGTAATATGCCCGACTAAATTTCTTGTGTGTTTGCTTAGATCTATGAAACCTAGTTGTTAACTATTGTTAGGTTGTCTCTTATCTTAATTGTAATTGGCTTAGTAGTGCGAATAGGCTATCGTTGTGCTTAATGCTTGATAAATCTTTGATAGTTTATGAATGACTTAGTGGATTTCGTTTACTAAAGCCAAAGATAACCTCAAAGTTAGTTTATGAATGACTTAGTGGATTTTTTTTACTACACTTAAAGGTGACCTCAAAGAGTTAGGGAATGCACACCCTACGACCTTAGAAAATACAACGCATGAAGAATATGGACGTGACAATTCAACCACCAATAAAAGATAACTAGGAAGTAATAGTATCTAGGTAAACACATGTTTAATCATCATACGAGCACACATCAATAGACATAGACTACCCTTAGCTTAGTTAATTAGATAATTAGATAGTAGAGTAATCAAGAGAAGTACCACCCCAAATCCAATACCCGATATCGCATCTTTCAATTTCCTAAAAGTATATAAAAGATAAAAAATAATCTTCCTCAATCCCAACCTTAGCGTAGTAATTTCTCACTAGCATTCCTATTCCCCAGAAACGATATCAATCATGTGGCTTACCCTAATACTACACTACAACGATTAGGTTCTTTGCCTAGGTGGTTGAAAAACTTGCTCGAAGAAAATGAAGTTTTCTTTGACCCCGAACGCGTTGTACGAGTATCATTGCTATTGGTCGAGTTCGAGTTCGAATGTTCCTTCTGTTTCAAGATGTTGATACTTTTACCAAAGGGTTACCATCCGCCTTGTTTATCGAGTTTCATGACAACTTGAGTGTTCGTCTCCTCCCGCTAAACCGCGGGGAGTGTTAGACTATTAGTATTTGGCCCATTGTATATTAGGCCCATTATGTATCCTATATAATCTTGATGTACCAAACATTATTATTCATTCAATATACACAATCTTACACAAACGGTGTATTAAAATGACTAAAGCTATGAGAAGCAGAATTTTCTTGAATGTAATCAACTAGATTTGAAATCCGTTAGATCAATTGTAAATTGGAGTTCTTGAGATCACAAGTTGTAGATATCGTAACTCGTAGTCTAGATGCTTTGAATCTCGTTATGATGGTGCTTGTGGTACCTTAGATTTATAGTAGTGGTGACCAAATACTTAACCAAACAGCTCTGTCAGATAAGCGGCAACTCATCAAACACTCGCAATAAGCCGACCGCAATCACAACAAAAAATATATCTCACAAAAATTAATTAAAAAACACTCACACACATAAATCCTTCATGGTCGACTGACCGACCCAACCTTTCAATTTTAGGGGGTGGGGACGCATCTGGTTTGATCGACATAGGGGGTGACGCGGTCGGTTTGACTCAACCAACCGCATGAGTGAACCTCTTCTGCGAGTGGTCTTATTTTGCCAATATTTCTCCCACACGCCACCAAGATAAATGAAGAGGTTAATGTAAGGTGTGTAGTAGTAACACTGAGCAATAGCAATAAGCTGTAATAGTGAGCAGTAGCTATATTTTTTTTACAAAAACTTATGGTAAAGTAGCCCACATTATATTATAATGTGTAAAACAACTCTTAAATACTCAACGATCATAAACGCTACTTCATGAAGTGTTGAAAAATAAGTATTCCGAAAAAATAGATAAGTCTACTTTCTACTTGCGAAACAAGTATCAAAATTAAAACGTTGAACGCTTACCGCTCCTAAATGTTTCTAAACGCTCTATGGCAAACACACCCGTTATATACCTACTTAAGTTTGTACCTTAATATTTTTCTTAAACATAAAAATATAAACTTGTAAAGCACGTGCTGTTATGAGTATCAAGTCAATTTTTAAAGAATAAAATAGGGCTCGTTGGCTTCGGGAAATAATAATTAAAGGTCATGTATTCGTTCATAGAAATTTTGAGCATCTAAAACCCATAAAATATAGCTTGCTCACCAACAACATTTAGGCACCGAACTCGACGAAAACCCAAACTCGAACAAATTGGGGCATGGCGAAGATTACTTATCGAGTTACAAGGCGAGTTTGAGGCCTAAGCGGATATTTTAGTAGGGTTCAAGGCGGGAGCATGACATAACATCTCGACCCCCTTTGAGGTAATGGAATGTATCCTTCACGACAAGTGATTGGACCATTCAGGATAAGTAATAGTTCCTTTCCCCCGAAGTGAAAGCACCCTTTAGCATAATGTATAGCACCCTTTGGGGTAAGCTATAATGAAGTTGAAATGTGATATGTCGTAAAGGATACACTAAGCGTGTGACTAAAGATTAATTGTGTTTTATGGTTATTTATAAGTTGTTATATGTTTCAAGAAAATGAAGGTGTTGAATAGTAGTTTTGTTGTTATAAAATTGTTACCACTTAATTATTAAGTGATAAAGGATGAAACTTAAACATTTATTTTGAGGGTCGGATTTATTTTGAGGTGTCGAATCGTAAATTTATTTGTATTATCAACTAAATTACTCTTAAAACTTATAATAGTTGCAATAGTTGTCGACCTTTTTAGAGGCGGGACCTCCCCGCCTTTAAGGTTCCACCCTTGTAAGTGAGAGCTTATATTTTAGTTCTTAAATGTTTTGTACTTTAAGTTCTCAAGTTGAAAAGATAAATATATGGAACTTGTGACGATTGTAGGTCGAGTGAATGTTACTTGTCCTTGTTTGTTTTAGTTGACGAGTAAGTTTTGTTAGAAGACTCCATCCATAACACCATAACACCAATAACACCGCCCACGCCGCCACATCGCTTTAACATTTAACATTAACATCCCAAAAACACTCCCATCCATAACATCCCAATAACACCATAACACCACTAATATTTTATATTTTCAATTTCAACCCCTAAACTAAAACAAACATTTCATTTATTAAACTAAAACAAACATTTCATTAAAACTTAAACCATATTACAATACGAGATAATAATAATAAAAAATACAACGAAATGAAAAAAAACACACTTCAAATAAAACGCTACAACAAATTAAAGGAAATACGATCTCGACGAGGTTTCAAGTTATATTTTGCGATGATTCGATCTTTTCGTCATTGATCCACCGCACCGACCATTGGATCTTGCCCTTCAAGAAGGCCATCAAAACTTGATCTCTTCCAACCTTGTTAATGTGAGATCTCTTTCTTGCCCGACACGCCGCTTGAGGCTTCTCGTTTGATCTGAAACTCGTTTGCCATAGTTTACGTAAAATAAGTCGACGAGCTCGTTCCTCCAAAGGCTTGTTCCCCGAAGACTTGTTGTAGTCTCGGATCGTGCTTTCTTGGTAGACGTTTCTTTCCCATGGCCGTGGTTGTTCATCATTACCAAACAAAGCCTCGTTTGTTTGGCTTGGGACTTCATGGGTTAAATCAACCAGGCCCGCGTCTCCATTTCTTATAATGACGCAAAACATCCCAAGCGTCATCGAGACCAAACAAGGCTCTCTGCTTTCCTCACGATACCATTGCTTTGCCCGTTTCATCACATCCACCTCACTTTCACCGCTTGCTGATCCGTTGCGCACGCACGTAACAAGAGTTGAACTTTGTGCATATCCTGCTCAACGTTGTCCATTTGCTTGACATCATGTCCTTAGTGCGCCGTTGAAAGTTGAGTCTATTGAACTCATTTCGACCGATACCAAAACGTATCTCTAGGTTGGCACTTTCCAACTTTTGGATCCTCCGAAACGACTATGTAACACCTGCAAGTACGCTTCCTCTCTTTGAATTCCGGTGATTAGTAACGACAACCTCCTCATCGAATCAATTGGTTCTGCTCGGGGTCTTTGGATTTTTGGATTTTCGCCATCACGACCTTTTCCTTTTTTGGTGGAGATGTGGGTGTCTCAAAGAACATCTTGTGTTCAGTTTGTGATTGTTGTGTTGTTGTGTGAATTGAAGGTTTGAAAGTTGGAGTTTAAGGTGTTTTGTTGGTTTTGTTGTTGCCAAAACAAGAATGTTTGTTGTTGTTTCACATTTCTTCGCAGTAAGTTCCCAGTGGGTTGGGGTTTGAAGATGAACCAAGCGATTCGGGTTAGATGATGAACCGGGTTTGAGGATTCCACCATCATCGGAAGATTGAAGAAAGATCGTCGTTGCTCCCGATTACGCGTAGTTTTTGCGCTTAATTGAAGTTGATAGATCGGCAGAGTATTGAGAGGATTTAGAAGTGGAAGTGTGAATAAAATGGTGTTTTGATTGTGTATTTATAGTGGTAAAAAGGTTTTGATTTTTTTTTTTTTTTTTTTTTTTTATCAAATCTGGCCGCAGGGACTAAAATGATTTTTTAAAAAGTTAACGGCTAGTAATTGTTAGAGGACTAGTTTTGAAAATTTTTGATTTTTTTTTTTCTGCCCCTTAACGCGCGTTAAGGGGATAACGCTGGGGGAGTAACGCCGTGGTTGTTCTTCGCTTCCATCCTTATAACGCCAGTAACGGCGTTAACAGCCCCCTAACGGGCGTTAGCGCGTTACGAATGGGAGTGCTCTTAGATTGAGTTGTGTACCTCATATTAAGAGCTCCGGGTACGGTGAGCTGATGGCTTCGTGCCATGACACCAGCCCAACCACATGACGCCACAGTCATACCCCATCTCGGCTGTTAGCCTCTCGCGCCACCACCACCAGCTCACGCGGTGAGATTTTTTGATTTTTTTTTTCCTTTTTCTCTTTCTTTGGAAGTGTTTTATAAGCACCAATCTTTACCAAATTTATATCTGATGGATCAAAAATCAACAAAAAAGATGATCAAGATTTAAACACTAATCTTTACCAACAAATTAATCAGCTTTATGAATTGGGTTTGTAAATTTAGAAGAAAACTCAAAAGGATTTTGAAGATGATAAGAATCAATGATAAAGATGTAAAAAAATTGTTTTTTTTTTTTTGGTCGGAAATGAAAGAAAGACATAAACAGAATAAACTTACCTCTTGTATTTGTGTGTGTTAAGGATAGAAAGTTAGGTAGCTGGGATAGATGACAGACTTATATATTGCTAGTTACTAATTACATGCCCATAATTGCTAAAACCAGATCAATGTACAATTTTTGATTAGTTTAGTCTAGGTAATGTATGATTTGATGGTTTGGTGTTAGTAAATATTATTATGGAAAACATTATCTATAAATATATGTTATTTATTTTATTTAGGATCTGTAAATAAATGAATTGAATAGATGAATGATTATTTAAAAAAAAAAAACGACAAGCACCAGGCGAAACTGATGTTATGCCAGTGAGGGAGTTGGTGCCACATAATACAACCATGCCATGAGCAAAAAGTGATGAGCAAGACTAGCTTTTTTTTCACTCAAGACCAGTTTTAAGACTTGACTGCATCACCTTTCTAAAGGTTAATGTATTTTGAAAAGGTAAACAAGTTTTGATGTATTGGGTCGAAAGTGAACAAAAGTTGAGTTTTGGTAAACTTGAAAATGGGACCATAAGCCATTCTAAGTGAAAAGTCGTTTTTATAGAATCTGAGTTTTGGGGCGTAAGGCCTTCAGCGTTTGGACATAAGTCTTTCTGCAATAAAAATGGTATATCTCAATTTTTGAGTGTCAGACTATAGGCCTTTCTGCATTTCGGGCATAAGGGCTAAGGTATAATGAAAATATCGAGGTGTTTCATTTTGGGTCAGTGTGGTGGTAAGCTCAAAAACTGCCCATCGTATTGATTATTTGGCCAAAAAGTCGAGCACTATTTTTAAATAATTAATTAAGTACATTATTTTTATTCATTTTAAAAGTACGTTCTTATTAAAAAAACGTATACAATAGTAAATTCTATAATTGTGGTTAAACTTTGGGTCTCATTTAATCATAAAAAGATATCCATTCGAAACGCTAGCAGGAAGTGGGGAAAAATACAAATGCTGGAAAATTTAAAAGGAAGGGTGTGTGTTTGGGAGGGGTTTATGTGGCTATGAGGCTTAAACTTAAAAATAAGTCTCAACTTAAAATATTTCGTTTGACGTAGGCGCTTATAGTGAGACTTTTAAATTATAAGTTCTCACGAAAATGATGCTCAAAGTTTTAGACGGGCTTCTAATATGTTAAATTACTTAATTACTTACAAAAAATCTAGTAAATACATATGTTAATTTAGTTATATGTCATTTTAGTAATTTTATAATAAAGTTCTCAACTTAAATTAATTTGTCAACATTATAAAAATAAAATTTTAGTTTTATTTTATAATATAAGCCTCAAATTTCACCTCACCTCCAAATTTATCTCAAATTTATTTTACAAACATACGAAATATCGCTGACTATAAGTAGTAGGCGGTATTATGTTATAAATTAGGCTAGAGAAACAAACCCAATCTAAAGTCTTACTGCTTTCTAATCTAAGAAAATGAAACGCCTGAATCATTGGAAAATGTATGCTTAGAGCAGAGAGGTATGCAACCAGCTTGGCTCACGGCTCGAGGTGGCACCACCAAGCTCGCTACCACACCACAAAGTCATGAAGCTCGCCACTTTCTCATTCGTTGCTCCCACGATATGAAACGACAAAAAATAATCGATAAGTGGGTGTTTTAAAGAAATAAAATGGGTGTGGGTGGGGCCCAGTGAAAAGTTTGGGTTAATGTGAATGATAGATTTTAAACGAATGTATTGAAACGATGCAAGATATGCGAGACTTAAACGAGAGAATGACTACGCAGTCGATACCTCATGCTCTTACTCAGAGAGTCCTTATAATAAGTCGAATTAGATCATCACTTGTGATCAAATGGAAAGCAAGTCTGACCCACATTGCTTATATTTCTCCATCCCATATTGATCATTTGATTTTTCTCTTCTCTCTCAACTTGACCATAAATATTTTTATTCGTGTTATATAATATTTGATAAAAATTATATCAAATGAAATACATTTAAAACTCAATCCATTTATATTTTTTGTATCAAGTATTATATAGCACAAAAAAAATATTTAAAGTTAAAGTCATGAAGAAACTTGAAAAATCAAACCTGACAACTAATATGGAAAGAGGAATATATAAGTAGTAGTCGGCCCAAGATTCTCTACCACATGGTCACTTAGATAAAGAGAGGCCAATATATAATATATATAATATAGCAACTCTAATCTGTAAACAATACTTTTATAAAACATATAATAAAAACCTATAATTACACCGGTTATAGTATCGACTATCGGCGGTGTTTTAAAAGGCGTGTCGGCGGCACAAGACGAGGCGTAGTCTCGCCGCCACAAAAGAACTTTGACGCCTTAAGGCGTGGCGTGGGTTAAGGCGTAAAAAGACGCCAGTAAAGGCACGTCTTTTGTAAGCGTGACGCTATTTGTAAGACGAGACGTCATTTTTGAACCATTTTTATTTATTTATTTTTTGAACGTAGTATTTGAATTTGGGCTATTTGACATTTGGGCGGGTAATTATATGGTAAGTCGTAGTCTAAATGTCTAATATAGTACGAGTAATATGATCTAAATCTACTATCTATAGCTCGTTCTTTCTATATCTCGTGGGTCCAACAAGTTTTTTATGGCTGTGATTGTTTTGTGAAATACGTATATTTGTGATGCAGGTGGTCTTTATTTAGTGTTCAGATCCTAACTTTGTTTGTCTTAGTTGTATTCGTCTTATGTCAATGTGTAATTTTATCTTGGTTATATAGTGGATGTCTTTGTTTTGTTTGTTGGAAATAAATTGCCTTTAAAAGAATTATATAAATTTTAAATACATAAATTTGTAGATATTTTTTTGCCGGTTTAAAAACGCCTTAAAAAATGCAAAGGCCCTTAAGGCTTGAGATATCGTCTTGCTATCACGTCACATCTCATGCTATTTAGAATAACGATAGGAAGTCATTATTTAAACAATATAAAAATAACTTGTTGGTCTAGGGAAAATAAATAAAGAAAAGCCAAAAATCTACCATGCATGAAGGTTTGAGCATTTGGGCCCTATGCCCCTATAAAATATGGTTTGCTACATTTACTAGTAACCATGATCTATCTTGAGTGGCTTCTCATTCTTCATCTTCTTTGGTTTTCTTGTGTTCTTTTCTTATTCTCTAGCGAAAACCTTGCTCGTCCTATTCTCCGAGTAACCAAAGATGCCTAAACACTTTTAAATAAACAAATTTGTGAGTGATAATTGCATCATATTACAAAAGAGTTGTTTATACTTTGTGGTAAAATATTTTGTGAGAGTAGCATATTATATCATAAATCATACCGTTAAAATCTCGATTTTAATCTTAACATCTTACAATTTTATGATTTTGCGATACTATAAATAAAAATAATCCGGATCATACGTAGGATCAAGCAGTTTTAAAATTTTATAAGATCCCGATCTTCGACCGTAACATCTTAAGATTTAATCCGATCCGATCTTACTTTTCAAACCGCAAACTAAAACCCACAAAGTTATGTATTATGATGTATAGAATTCAAAAACAATACGTTAATCTTCTTAAACATTTCATATCCATAATTAGTATAACATTTTCGCTAAACATTCATATAATTTTGTGTTTGTGATATACAATAATTGAAAATATATTAATTATAATTTATTGTAGCCAACTAGCTACAATTTTATATTATAAATGTGGCTCCATGATTATTTTGTGGGTCATGATTTTTTCATGGCTCGATTCATTGTTAGTGATTTTTATGAGGCCAATTGACTACAAAATTGTAGTCAAGCTATCCCTATAAGAGCATTGACAAAGGCAACTCAACGACGTTAAACGCAAATAACGGCGTTATTTCTGCTAGCCATCTGAGACCCGACGTTATTTGGTGTTAGTCCCTCCACGCTATGTAGGCAACACCGTTATTTTTTAATTTTTTATGCCCTAAATGAGGGGTTGTTTTGTAAATTGTTCGAATGTTATTGACGTTATTGGAACGTTATTGTTGTGGGTGTTTTTGGGGATGTTATGGTGAAATGTTAAAAGGCGATGCGACGCGACGCGACGGTGTTATTGATGTTATTGCTATTGTTGGAATGCTCTAATAATTTGTAGATTTGAATAATATTATAAAACTATTAACAAAATTACGTTATTGTAGAATCTTAAGATCGTTATCTGTTCTTATGATTTCGATTTTGAAAGAAAAAAAATGTCCTTGAGTAGAATCCTAATTTTAAAACCTTGTATTAGGCCCATATGTGGCCCAAGCGTTGCTTAGCATGGTTCACCTTATATGTTTCTTCTCTCGGCTGTTCAAAAATCACATTTTATGTATTTGTCATAAAATTTTTCGAAAAAAAAAATGATGTGACAATAGAATTTTTCGTCTCGTGATTACTATTACACTTATCCTAAATAAATAAATAAATAAATAAGGGGCTGAAACTTTATATTAATTAATATTTTTAATAACATAAATGTACAAAACCTGTAAATCACACCCTGTAAAGTCAAGTTTAAACAATATAAAAGAACAAATTGGTCTCGGGAAAATTAATAAAGAAAAGGCCATGGATCTAACTATTCATGAAGGTTTGAGCATTTGGGCCCTATAAAATACGGTTTGCTACATTCACCGGTATTCATCTTTTCAATGGCTTCTTATTCTTCATCTTCTTTAGTTTTCTTGTGTTCTTTTCTATTAGTCATCTCTTGTTCTCTAGCCAAAACCTCACCTCGTCCGATTCTTCAAGTAACCAAAGATGCGAAAACACTTCAATATGTCACCCAAGTTTCCCAAAGAACACCCCTCGTCCCGGTTAAACTAAGTATTGATCTTGGTGGCCCGTTCATGTGGGTCAACTGCGAGCGTAGCTACACTTCTTCTAGCTTTCGCCCAGTCTTTTGTGAAACTCCTCCATGCACACTTCTCAATAGCTTTGCATGCGCCACCGAGTGTCTTAACCCACCATCATATGACTGCTCGAATAATACTTGTGCTCACTTCCCTGACAACCCCTTTGGGAACATAGGAACTTCCGGATTGGTCTTTGGTGATGTACTTGCGGTGAAGTCTACCAATGGACATAATGTTCTGCCTGCCATTACAGTTCCTAGCTATTACTTCGTATGTGGTAACAATATCCTTGATGTTGGTCTAGCTAGTGGAGTTACTGGCTTGGTTGGCCTTGGAAGGAAAAATGGTTCACTTCCGGCTCAACTGTCTTCTTATTTCAAATTCGACAGGAAATTTGCTTTATGTTTGAGTTCCTCAACAACATCTAGTGGAGCGGTGTTTTTGGAGATGGACCTTATACTTTGCGTCCTAATGTTGATGCATCATCCTCTCTTAGCTACACCCTCTCATCATAAACAATATTACGGAGGTTCGTTTGTGGAGAGGCGTCTCCTCAGTACTACATCGGAGTGAAATCGATCAAAGTGAATGACCAACGTGTCAAGTTCAATGAGTCTCTTTATACTTTAATATTGACGGTGAGGGCGGGACATCAATTAGCACAACCAGTCCTTACACGGTCTTGGAAACTTCAATCTACAGCGCTCTTGTAGCAGCATTTGTGAAAGCAATGCCGAAAAATGTCAAAAGGTACCTAATGTGGCGCCTTTTGGAGCATGTTTTAACTCCAAGAACATCGGTAGCACTCGTCTAGGTCCAGCAGTGCCTTCCATTGACCTTTTGTTACAAAGCAAGAATGTGGAGGATAAATGGAGCAAACTCCATGGTTAAGGTGAATAATGACGTTTTGTGTCTCGGATTTGTTGAAGCACTAACAGATATTCCACCTTTGATACCGGTGGTTATTGGAGGGCATCAAATTGAGGATAATCTGCTGCAGTTTGACCTTGTAAAATCAAGGCTCGGATTCAGCTCTTCACTTCTTGGTCGATCAACTTCATGTGCCAACTTCAACCAAGATAGGTCGAACTCTTAAAATTGGAATTTAAAGAGTTTCACTTCCTATTAATGAAT
Organism: Chrysanthemum lavandulifolium; assembly: GCA_022545495.1. Classification (NCBI taxonomy): domain Eukaryota; kingdom Viridiplantae; phylum Streptophyta; class Magnoliopsida; order Asterales; family Asteraceae; genus Chrysanthemum; species Chrysanthemum lavandulifolium. Next base: position 206,828,170 of record CM040238.1, read on the forward strand.
AAATTATCTGCAAATTGTAATGTGTGGGTTACTGGTTGAATTTACAATAAGAAGAACTTTACTCTTATGAATTTGAGATACCGATCCTTTATCATTTAAAAAGTTCAAACACTTACACAATTAATGATTTCAAAATACTTTATAATATCCAGATTAAGGGAAGTAATGCATAAATAGATAACCATGATCTTTAACTTTCTGAAAGGAAATAATAAAGAGTCCACCACCAGATTAAAGTGGCCTAGCAGCTAGCCTCCCGATCTTTACAAGAGGTTTAGGATTGAAAACTTACCAGGTACACATTTAAGGTAGCCACGGAAAGAGTCATAAAAAGTTACGGAGATCTATCTGATTCAACAACTCGTCTTTCCCGGGTAGTGTAGTAAACATTGAAAAACCTCATCCATCTCTTGTTAATAAAGAATTGAACATTTTGTATTGCCAGCTTCCTGCAGAGGACGTGTTTTTTTCTTCTTAAGAACAGCTTCAATTCCATTTCTAATTAAGGCTTCTGAGACACAACCAAGAACACGAGACAACAGGGGAACCACAAAGGTCAAAGACTAAAGATATGACAGATTTGAAACCGAGCAATGTATGATTAGCTAAGAGCCTAAGACCAGGAAAAGGTCGATCACAAATACGTCCCCTAAATCAGAATTATACTTGCATTATTTATAGTGTACAGTAACAAAGCTGCCTAATTTGATTTTGATTCTTTTTTATGCTTGTGTTAAAGAACATCCCAGTAACCTTTCTAGCTCGAAAGCTTTTAGTATTGTTTCTAAACTTTTAGTGACTAATTTTTAGAGGACAATCACAAAAGTAAAAAGAAAAATTCAAACATTTAATGATTCTTTACTTTAGTGAGACTTTGCGAATAATTTGAGACAACTTTTATCAAGTGTTACTAAAAAATCTAAGAACACCAAAAATGGAAAATCTCGCAAAAAGATTTAGAAAAGTAGCAGAACGTTGAAATCTTGAATATGTAGCAAATGTGTGTTAATAATGGGGTGGTTGATAACATCGAATTTTCTTTAATAATCCACGTTCCTCAACATTTCAAAATTATCATTAATAAGATATCATCTTTTATATCTTTATATAATAATAAAACTAACTTTTAATCAAATTTAGTGATTTAATTAACCATTGAGAGGGCTCGATTTTGTAATTGAACCTTCTTATTAGTCAATTTAATTAGCTTTTAAGTGAGAAAAATTGTCAGTTTGAGCTTTTCAAAAGCTCCCAAACATAGATGTAAAAATCGCAAGAAAAAAGTTTGGAGAAACCGGTGTGATTTTAAAAATTTCGGTCGTGAAAGTGTTAACCATAAATTGTCCCATCGTAAACGTGTTTCCAAATATAAAAAGCACGCTCTAGAAGGTTAAAAATGATAGTTATCTTCGTTGTGATTTTTTTCTATATTTCAATTACGTTATCTATCGGGATACGAATACGAAACCCTAATTTCGAGCCTATATACCGCCCAATGAGGGTGCTCACCGTTCATTAGCCTTCTATCATTTGTCTCTTTGTTTTCTTATCGCAGGCAAACCTATGATGATTTTCAGATATCGATAAAATGAATGGTAAGTGCATCATCAAGGTAAAAGTCGTTTTTATATGGAACCAGTATGAAGGGGCTAATCAACAATTAGTTGCTGGTATTGATATGATTATGATGGACGAACACGTGTAATTATTTGTTTATAACCAAATCATTTGTTTGAAAGCATACGCATGCTATAAATATTTATCTTGATAGTATGTTTTATATAACAGGGTACTAAGATCCATTCAACTATTGATAATTTAGTGGTTACTGATTTTGATAACCTCATTCAACAAGATGATTATCACTTAATGTCAAACTTAAATATTAAAAATAATCCGGACATGCTTAAACTAACTTCTCCTACGTGCAAAATCCATTTTCTCAATAAAAAAACTAATGTACAACGTTGTTAAGATTTTACCGATATACAGGAGTCTTTGAACTTTTTGTTGTTTGAAAGTTTTTTAGAGCTCAAGATTGATCATAAGTGCTCTTTTAGTAAGTTTTTTTAGACATGACTCATACATTATTAGATAATTATGCGCAGATCTATTATATAGTATTTTATATGTTTTATCTTTTTCAGATGTTATTGGTCAATTAGTCGAGAACAACAACATCACGGTTATGGATCCAGTGATAAACCTAAACATTTTTTTAGATTTCAAGCTACAAGATCCGAGGTGATTTACGATGACCATCGCTTTTTAATATTGTTAATGTTATTAATTTTATATCTATTTGTTTAGCTATGCAACAATTACATGCATAGTTTGGAATGACCTAGGTTTTATTATTAATGTTATGTCTTTTTTTTCGGTGTTGTAAAATCCCATACACACGCCGGAATGACCTAATGTTAAACTTCTCAACTTTATCGAGGCGAATTCCACATCAAAAGATCCTATAATCCCGCTTATCATTATGGCAAAACAAAGCTTGTGGAACCGTGAGTAATTTAATTTTGAATGTTTGTTCATCGAGATATAAGCAAGTGAACTAAAATTTTGAATTACATGCAGGCGTGACGAAGTTTCAATTGTTTTGATGGCACGAAAATGGTTATCAATGATGAAGTAAACCCACATATTAAAGGATTCAAAAGGACTAATCTTATGCATAAATTTAATCATTTGTATGATTCAATCAATTTGAAAAAAGCAGTTGTGTTAAAAGTTTTGTTTTAAAATATATTGCTAAGTTTTGATATTGCTACATCCGGGGATACAAAGGTATTTCTATCTATAGACACAAATTGTAAAACAACCAGTAGAGTTCTATTTGTAGTATTCATTTAAAAATATCGAGAAAGTTTATGATATTGATCATGTAATTACAAGTTACTTTTATAATTGTTTACTAGACGTACATGTTCTATATTAATTTTTTTCTTAAGAATAGTATTATTATTTTTTTGGCCAGCCATGTGGATATGTTGTTATTGAAAAAATTTTGAAGATTGTAACTGGCCAAAGATGGTATTATATGACATGTACTATTGTAAGCGTATTGTCAAAACATTTGAAAATACAAAAGATAGAAGGAATTATTTTAAGGGTTATACTACACAGACTAAAATTTATCAAGGTACGAGAAAATCCTATTAAATGTAACATTAAAGGAAATTTATTATATTAAAAAATACTAACAAAATAAAGCATTTTTTTTATATAGGATCAAAGTTCAAATACGTGTTAAAGATGACACTGGTTCGGCTACTCTAAGTATGTTTCAGCAAGATATTTGCAAACTTACTAGAAAGTCACAAGCATATCTCATGAACAAAATTGACAAGGTTATATAATTATCGAAAGCATAATTATTAGTGTTTTTAATTTTTTAATACAATAAGTAAAGTTTACCATGGTTATGTTTAAACATAGGATTTGCCATCCACTACATATCCAAAAGATTTGGATACCATGGTTGAGAAAGAATATGTAGGTTTCCTCGAGTCATTATCATCACACAATGTTTATAATTAAGATATGAAATGCGAAATATAAGGAGAAGCGAGGTAGAGGAAGAGTTGAGAGATAAAGTATTATTTCTAAGTTAAAGTGAAACTACACAACCCTATCAAACCACACCCTTACCTCAAAGTATGGGGTATTTATACTAAGTGCGGCAATGAGGTAGACAGTAATGAGGTAGTGAGACCGTGACTTAATGGACCGGTCTCTATTTCTTAGTTAATTATTGAGCTGCCTACCTCACTTCTAAATACAAAACATAATATCAAACTAAGATTATGTAGACTTATTACAATCACAAGACCTAGGATAATAACACTTCTAGGACGAATCCTAGCAATCTCCCCCTAAGGGTTGATTATTCAAGTCTTGTTTCAAAAATGTCCTGTCTTGATCTTGTATCACCTTAGCTTCCCAACATCACATGTATTTATGAAGCTTAGAATCCACAGTGAATCTACAAAAATATTTCTTCTTTCTTTTGATGATCAAAAAATGTATCATGTGATCTTTCTTTATCCCTTTGCTTTCACCCCGTAATTACCATTTAAGTGGTTATTCGGGATGTAACCCAATGAGATCTCTAAGTTTGTGGCTCTTGATCACGTTCATTTCTTTTCTTCAATACTTCAAACAATTCGGGATCTTCGACTTGTAGTGTTGGATTGTTGAGCATATATGCATATAAACTTCATCTTTCTCTAGAAATATCTCCTTTTGCACAACACCACTCATATGCTTGCGTGCTTCCTCATCTATGACCTTCCCGAATCCATTTGAGAGTTGATCATGTTGGTCTCTAGTGATGAACGCTTTTCATGACGCTCTTGAGTTGTTCGAGTTGAGTCAGTGTGAAATTAGATTGAGGAGATGTTTGTGGCGATGATGAGTGAGATGATTTTAGTGGTGTTATGGGTTGTGTGTAACACCCCAAATCTCTGACAATGGAAGACTTAATCAAGTTTTCAAGTTACTATTGGATTGGTATCGCACACAAGTATAGCAAAAGATAGTCATTTAACATTCCAACCAATCCCAAATTTAAGTATTCAAAACATTTAATCCAAAAGTATAATTATTAGGCCCAAACATGGTTTAATCAAATAGGTCCCCATAGTTTATCGAGTCGAAATGATCCTTGAACCACGCCCATGCCAAGCTTCCACTAATCAAGTAATCCAAACATCTCTCAAATACCGAAATCATGCTAAAAGGTCACCACGCTAGTGAGTTCATAGGTTTAAGTTCAACAAAATCATAGTGGACCTGTAAGAGTTGATTTGCTATGCAAGACCTAAGATAGATAAATACCGTTTCACACCGATCCTACCCGGATCACCAATCATAACACATGTCCCGCATCCGAGGACTACTGGGCCTGCACGACTCTAGTCCAAAGATTGTCGTGGCAAAATCTAGAACAATTGCCAACCCGGACTAGGTCGATGTAGAAGTCTATTCTTAGTTAGGCACGGTTAAACCTAAACTAAGGCAACAACTACCGCACATCTATCTAAACAACAAGCATATAAGCAAATCCAAATAATTTTAACGATCCAAAAGCAAAGAAAGATGATTCTCACCCCAAATAGTTCAAAACGAGTTAAACGATATAAAAGTGGGGCTATGAAACTCACCTCAAGCAATCAACGCACAATAAACACTAGCGTAAGATAACAATATCACATCACAACAACTATCGACTCGGCACAACCTATTAATGTAGACCAACTTTAATATATATATTCCTCAAAATCAACGTTATCTACCCCAATATATTCCATTTCTTTATTTCCAAAACGCCTCATTTAACCATTTAATCCTAGTGTTTGGTATCCCTCATGTGGGTGTATCGACTCAATATGATGCCATGAATGCACTCAAACAACCAATATATAACTCAATGCGACAATGAGACCTCTAAACGATAAGCTCCATAGTTCAATAAGTTTCGAATAAATAGTAGACCTTATCGAATTAAATCAACTCGATAAACTCATTTATTTATTCGTGTCGCTATTATCCCATAAATCAATCGTATCCTAAAGAGGCATAAGGATAAGTCACCCATTAATAAGGTTACCCAGCGCACCTAGCGGGCTCTTATTAGATTCGCCAACCTAATAAGTCCGCTACCCACGGATCAACACTATTAATGCTAGGTTATCCGTAACCCATGCACACAACGTAAGCAATTAAATACTTAAACCAATATTAAATGTCCATAATTGACATTTATTGATAAACGATGTACTCGAAACATTTATTTACTTATTTATTACAAAACTTTTTCAATTTAGTCGTTAGTTTCGTTTAAAATAGTAAATAACAAGATAAGACTTGTTATCGACATTTTGGTACAAAAGCCCATTTATTGTTTCTATTTCATAGTTTATTAACATTTTCATATATATATATATATATATATATATATATATATATATATATATATATATATATATATATATTTCGTCAAATTCCATTATTAATCTCATATCGTTATTTGTTTCGAGTCCACAAGCACGAGTCATAACTTCTCGACTTTTAATCAATCAATAGTCCAAATTATATCAAAGTCCATATTACGGCTTTGTTTGAGTCAACTATTGACTAAAAGTCAAAGTGACGCCGACGTAGCTCAAAGTCAACAATATATATATATCAAGTCCAAATTAAATGTCACAATATCGCAATTCAATCCCAAACCAACTCAAAACAATCTCGCCAACCAATCAATCAACCAATTATACTGAAACCAATGTTATGACCCTAATGGTCATGACACGATCATGATCAAGACCACGTGAACCAAACAAGCTCTAGAAGCTTTTCGGCTCCCGCGCCTCATCCAAACCTCAACTACATCAATCAACAAGCTACCAAATCGACCCGACTCGGACCCATGACCCAGTGGGTCACGATCTGAAACCAACCAAGACCCATACGGGCTTCTTGGTTCAGACGCCCATAACACACAACCAATTCAATTCCACAACATCCAAATCCAATCATTCAAGCTCCAAACACTAACCAAACACAAAACCCATCATCTATCTTAACCAAAAATATGCAACTAAACCCTAAATGCAAACCCATCAAATTAATACACACACATGTACCAAACACTAATTACTTGTTTATTTAGTTACTAATTAGCTTTAATTTCAGTTCCACTAAAAGCCCCAAATTTGTTCATAGGGTCGAAACCCTAATTCCTAATTCGTGGCTTTTATTGCCCAATCAAGCTTAAAACTTGTTCCATTTACCTTATCTAATCACCAATTGCAAAACCCTTTGAAACCCTAAAAGTACGAATCTTGATTCAAAGATTCAAGGTGTTATTGAAGTCCAAATGGTGCGTATGATATATGGTTGGAAAGAGGAGAAAGAGCTTCAATATGGTGGTGGAGGTGGTGGGTGATGCACCGACGGCTTTGTGGTGGCCGGAATATGTGGCGGCCACAAGGTAGTGGCTAGGGTTTTGTTTTAGAGAGGTTAGAGAGAAAGTGGTGATATGTGTGTTTTAGAGAGAGAAACAAATGAGGTGAAATGAGGATTGGGTAGGGTGTTTATACTAGGCCACTAGAGACCTCAAAATAATTATTTTGGGAGGAGGGGGGCGCCGGTCTCAAGAGAAAGGGGAGGGTCGGGTTGTAATTTTTCGTAACTATCCCGTTTACCTATTCCCGAGCTCACATATTGTCCCCCAAGTGTCCCACAAAATTTATTCAACTTTCCAACATCGTTATTTACGTTTTTCCACGAGTTTTGACTATTTATTTGTCAATTTTCGAGTTGCGGTCTAAAAGTTACCATAACTCTCGTTTTAGGCTTTTCTAGTGCCGAATCGAATAGTGCCTACCAAATAGAGTTAAAACTCATACGATAACTCATTTAATAATGAATAAATCATAAAAACCAATAGACGATATAAAATCAAGTCATGGTTTATAAAATAGTGGTAAAGGCAAAACTCGGTTTAGTTTAACGTAATGCGGTTACCTAAAATAGACTCCCTAAATTGCCAGTTGTCACATTGTGTAATGGTGTGAGACTTCTGATGAGAGATGGTGGTAGAAGCAATGTACATGTTCTCATGTACTTGTGCCGAATCCAAATGATTAGTTTTCAAAGTTGGAGAGGGAGTAGGAACCTCTGACTCGTGAATGAGTGGATTTTCACTAATAAGAATTTTAGGACTCACTCCAACCTGACCTGATTACTCAGGATTTTCTCCCGCCCCTCGGAGACCGTAATCCAATACAAAAGTTGTGCCGGTTTTTCTATGGGTTTTGAGATTTTAATCACGGTAGAAAAGTTGGCTCTACAAGACGGGTATCATCTTGTGAAGTTATTTTCTTAAGGAGCTACGGGTGAGAGTCGTGCTTTGTCGCACCGGATGATTCTTCGTTTGGAGCTAAGATGTATTAATTTACATCACATCGATTCGGGCCTCATCAAAATCAATGTCTTCATCATTAAGTGTCATCTTTCTTTTCCATGGCCTTTGACACTTTCTACTTCTTCAACCATTTCTTCTACACCTTCGTATAACTCGCTATTTTGAGAACTTCTTTTCTTGCTTGTTTTCTTGCATCGCTTACTTATTTTCTCAAAGGGACTTATAGAGATTGCTTCTTTAACGCTCAGTTCTTCGATTTGAGAGTGCTAGAACAAAAGTGTCTTCCTTTGTTTTCTCCATGCCTTTCTTAGAATTCGGCTTCTTTTTCTTTCTCGTCTCTTTGATTTCTCTTATCATGACTCACACTTACTTTCTTTCTTTTAATCCTGTGGGCTCTAGATTCTTTCCTATTTCTTTCTTGGGTGGGCTCTACCGGTTGTGGTCATGCCGTTGGAACATCTATTCCATATCTATCGCTCTTTTAGTTCAAGCACGCCTTTGTATCTTTCACATCATCAACTAACAACCATTCAAGAATTGCTTTCCTCTAGCAAGTGGTATGAGCTGACTCGATATATATCTTTGTTACGAGAGTGTCATCATCGGCCTTATGTTTTGAAGCTTCACTTGTTTTAGAATGTTTTGATGATTGTTGAGGACGTAAGCAATGATGAGTTCTGTGAATCTGACAAACGGCACAACCTTGCCAAGCTTTGACTTCTGAAAAATCATATATTCCCATATCAGTGAGGCGTAGTCAACATGGTTTTTTGTCACGATTCCCTAGAACATCCTTAGTATTTGCAATGTTGACCTGTCAATCCCGGTAACCTTGGTTGTTGTGCTTCTATTGAGGATAATGAATAAAGTATTCCAAGGTTGAGGTAGAAACTTCATTTTGAATTCAGAGATAGTTGGCTCTTTTGGATCATAAAATCCAAGTTCTCTCATAAAGTTCAGGATATCAAGCTTTAATTGAGGAGTTCAAAGAAAGTTTTGTTGTTCATTTTCGCTTTAGCGGTAATCGCACCAACGCGTAACTCATCGAGGTTTAGTTTGATGGTGATACCGCCTAGTTTGAAGGTGCAGATTCGTGAAGAAGGTGACGTTGTTCGAGAATTGTTTTATGAATATGACCGTATGGTTATAGAATTTGTAAGTGTGGAGGGTATCGGGTGATGTTTGAGGATTTCGTGAATAACATGGTACTTTGGATTGTAGCTTATGGTGACAAGGTTGACTCGGTTTTACAGTTGCAATTCCATAAGTGAATGACCGTACCGCTTTTTCCTCGTATAGTATTTTTGTGGAGCTTGTTGTGCCATTTAAGTTTGTAGATTAAGACACAAATGAAATAGATTCATGATAAATGCAAAGGATTTTGATTTTCTCTTTTCACTGCCTATTTTTATATGCTCGCCAATTCCTTTTAATGTATTTTTCTCATTTTCGTTATCGTGTGCCTTGTACTTGCTTTTTTCGACACACGACATATGCTCTTTTCTTTTCACGAAGGATTTATTATCATTTTATGTTTTTTACTTTCTCTCTTTCTGTTTTTCATATATTCATCACCAAGAAAACATTTTAAATTAGTGATACTTTTTCCAAATTTGAAGAGATGTCTTGTTTTGAATTTGTGACACTCATTGACATAAGAAAATTTCAAGAATCAACTTCGCATTTGAAAGCAAGTTTCGAAAAAGTATCACTTGCTATGCTATACTTGAAAGAGCATTAGATGTAGTTCGTCACTAAAGTGCCCGGAAAGGACACACTTACATGGATAAACTAATAAGAACAACTTTGACTTACTATCGAAATTACCACCGTCAGAGGTCTCTAAAGCTAAGAACTAATCTAAGTTTAACATGATGAATATATTTTCAATGTTTCTTTGAACCTGAGTGACTACATGATTAGAAAAGAATGGGCATTCTAAGTCCGAATTTAAACTTAATGAACTGGGAGGACACGCTTACATGGGTTGACTAATACGACTAGGTCATCTAAATCATCGGAAATTATTACTTGTCGAGATTCAAAAGAACAAATTTAAACTTTCAAGCTTTTGTCAATGAGAACTTGTGTGATAGACTAAGGTTTTGTATAAGATCATGCTAGACATGTTTACATCATCGTTTAAACAAGAATTCGTTATCGCCTTTAAGGTGATAACTAGTTTTGATTAATCACTTGAAATTATTACATGTCCAGATACTTATTAAACAACAATTTTCTCAAAAATGCACCCTTTGAAAAATCCCAAGATTCAAATCAAACTCGAATCTCGCTTTGAGTTGTGTCACAATGATCATATCAGAGACTCAAGAAACTTCGCTTTTTGATTTAATTCTCAATTTTAGAAAATGATTTCATTTTGGCTCATAAATTTTGGAAAAGCATTTGATCACTTTTCTTTTAGAAGTGAATTTTAAAATAGTTACATCTGCTTGAAAACTTTAGAATTTGAAAACCTAGAAGTCAAATAGTCAAAGTTAGAGCATTGACCATTGACAGCTGACCAAATGAGGTAACATATTGACAAAACAACTTGGTACATAGTTTGACCGTTTAACTAACGAGGTAAGTATGAGCTACCGCTTTCAATAGGAAAGTAAGATCACTTCCAATCTTTTATGTTAAAATCAATTCTCACATCTTAATAACCTTCCCAAAATCATTCTAAACAATATGGCAACAATTGTCCAAGAAACTAACATCAACAAAATGGTCAAAACCTACTTCGCTACAACCTAAAACCCAAAATTAATCAAACTCAAATTTGATAGCAAATTAAGTAATGGCATAATTCCGCATGAAATACACCAAAATCCGAGCATAATGCATAACAAATTTATGCCGCCACGCACTTATAGTGATTTAATTGAATTAAATGCAAGCAAAACCCTAGAGACACTCAATAGAGCAATTTAATGGATTATACAGGAAAGAATCAAATGCAAAATGAAGGAAATGAGATGAATAACATGAAAATAACTTACAATTTTGAAAACAAGAGGTTATTTAGACTGATCGATTAATTGCATCGAGGTGGCACAACGTGGTAGCAGAAGATCAACTTGGTAGGTTTTAAGAAAAGTGATCCTATCACGCTGAGATTTAAACTTATATATGTTTGGCTACCTCTCTGTTGACCAAAAAGTTATTACACAAATGGTCCTTTGACTTGAGGGCGATTCTCATCGAAAGTCAAAGATATTTCCAAAAACACCCCTCAAGTTAAGGTTAGTTTCAAATCAGTCCGTGTAATTGAGTTTTGATCCCCTCGAATAATGATCGTTTATTTTGAAAATTTTGAATAATAATTCGGGATAGACACAACTAATCATGAAGATGATTCATGATTCCTCTTTATAAAAGAATGCAAACATGTTTACTTTGAAACGAATTTTCTCCCCTCAATTGTGTTCCGTTTTTTGAATTTGAAGGAATCTTAAGAGAAAATGAGAACATATTTTAAGAGATCGATTTAAAATGTAGTTTGCAAAAGAGAGAAGAATATTTTGGTTTTTTAATTTTGAATTTTGTGTGTTTTGTTTTTAAGTAACTATTTTCAAAGTTTTCGGTGTTCGAGGATCATCGAGAAGGATTTTTTTAGAAGTTTCTCAAGATCCTCTGGTGTTAAACACCGCATACCCAGCCAACATATCAAGTCTAAGAATCGTTCCTCCGGAAGAGCTTTGGTGAGTAAATCTCAACCGGTATTCTGCTTTGACAAAGTAGAGTTCTATCGTCCCTTCTCGGAATTTTCTTTGATGAATGGTATCGATGGCTATGTGTTTGGTACGAGTGCGAGACCGGATAGCATGTAATGGCAATGGTGCTTTTGGATTCACATTACATGGGGATCTTGTTGAATACATATCTGTAATCCATGAGTTGACAACGCATCCATATCATTTGAGCTCATCACGCCCCATTGCCACATATTCGATTCGCGGATGACATAGCATTGCAATGTTGTGTCTTTGATCGCCATCATACAAGCATATCACCAAGATATTGTATACCTCCGTGGCACTTTTTCGTGTATCTAAACACCCTACATGGTCTCGTGATCGAAAAAGTCGTTAGTTTAAAACTAGAATCTACCGATACAAAAGTCCCATATGAATGGTTTTCTTTAGGTATCTAAGGATTCTTCTTCCTCTTTGAGGTGTTTCTCAATGGTTCGTGGCTGAAATCGGAGCAAAGATATACAGTAATGTTATATCGTGTCTACTAGCATAGAGATACATCAGGGACCCGATTAGACTACGATATTTAGTAGAATCGATGGGTTTCCTGTGTATACGAGCATCCAATTTGGATGAGGAGAATGGTGTACCAATCGTATCACAACCTTCCATGCCAAATTTCTTAAGAGCTTCAAAAGTGTACTTAGACTAATTTATGAAAATTCCCAGGGTGATTGAGGAACTTGAAGTCCAAGAAAAAACTTTAATTCACCCATCATTGACATTTGAAAGTTATTTTTCATTAAAAGTGTAAAATAATTTTAATAAATTGGAATGTTTGATCCAAATATTATATCGTCAATGTAAATTTGAACAATTAAAATGCCATCCCTGGTTTCTTTACGTATAAACAGTGTTGGGTCTACAATGCCTTTTGAAAAGTTATTTACAATTAGAAAATATGACAATTTATCATACCATGCCCGTGGGGCTTGCTTGAGACCATAGAGAGCCTTTTTAAGACGATAAACATGATCCGTTTCTCGTGGTCTTCAAAGCCGGAGGTTGGATCACGTACACTTCTTCACGTAGGTCACCGCTCAAAATTCGGTTTTCACATCCATTTGATAAATAGTGAATCCTTTATGGGCAACGTAAGTCAAGAACATTTCGACCGATTCAAGTCGAGCCACCGGTGCGAATGATTCTTTAAAGTCAATCCCTCTTTCTCGACGATATCCTTTAACCACGAGACGAGATTTATTGTGAATGACCGTTCCTTTAGCATCTAGTTTGTTCCTCCATATCCATTTTAAACCAATGGTCGTGTACCCATCATGTTTTTTGACGAGCTCCCATACTTCAAGTAAACCAAATTGAGTGAGTTCTTCTTGCATGGATTAAATCCATTTGGGTTTGGTTATAGAATCTTTGATGTTTTTTTGTTTTCTATACATACTGTTAGAACGTACGTACACAATTCACCATCGGTTGCTAGTTGTCTGTCTTGTCATACTGGGTTTGAAGGACTAACGATCACTCTTTCGAGAGGATGATGTTTTATCCATTAATGTGTCGAGGGTTGGGTTTCATAGAAATTTTGCATATTTGACGGTTCAAGGTTGCTGGAGGATCACTCAGCGACTTCGTTGTTTAATGTTGATGCAAACGGATTAACGAATGCATTCCCGCCAAAATTTGCATTTACTTCATCGCTTTTTCTTGTGGAACTCCATCAACATCATTATAATTGATTGGATTTGTTGGTTCGGGTATGTGGTAACTTCAATGGAGGTGCATTATCGATGTGGAAGTTGTTGATGTTTCGGTGAAGCCGAATTTTAAAGGTTATTAGGTATGGGTACATTGAGTAGTACGGTAGAAGCATTTGCAACACCTGAAGCAGACTCATCGAAGTAATCATTGAACGTCAGACCAAAGAGATTTTCCAAATCATTTGTCTTTGGTGGACTGGATGATTCGGCTAATGGATCATTAAGTTGTAAGATTCTGGAACTGGGTTCTAAGTTGTTTTGCTTAGAAGCCATTGTCGTGAGTTCATCAAATTGAACATGAATCGTTTCCATAATTTCCCTAGTTCAACAGTTGTAAACATGAAATCCTTTTGATTGCTCGGAATAACCAATGAAGATCCCAATGTCAGCTTTAGTTTTGAGTTATCCAAGATCATCATGGTCATTTGTTGGATAGCAAAGTGCACTAAACACGTGAAAGTGTTGAATATTTGATTTTCTTTATGGATACGCCGTAGGGGTTTTGTTGTAACGAGGGTGTATCAATGAGCGATTTTGTGTGAAACAAGCGGTTGAAAGCGAAATTTCAAAGGAAAGTTGTTCATTTGGAGAAAATCAACATTGTTCTTGCAGCCTCTACTAATGTACTGTTACGCTGCTCAATGACACCGCTTTTGTTTAAGAGTCCTTGCTATAGAAGTTTGATGAGTGATGCCGACTTTTCATAGAACGCACGTAATATTTGATTTTGAATTATGTTCCATTGTCTCAGACATATTGTTCTTACTTGAGCATCTATGGAACTTGAATTGAGTAAGAAATGTGATGATCATTCTTGGAGCTTCATCCTTCAAAGGAACAAACTAGACCCAAGTGAATCTTAAATAATCATCCGTATCACGTAATATACCTCTTGCCATTGATACTTTGAATTCACATCGGACCACATAAATCCATATGAAGTAGTTGAAGACTTGCTTGATGCTAGCCACGACTTTGGATTTTAATGTTGCTCGTCTGCTTCCCTTGTTCACATGCGTGACATAAGTAATCTTTGCCATATCCGGAAGACCGTCTACTAGTTTGTGATTTGCAAGATCGGTAATGGTACAAAAGTTCAAGTGTGATAGGCGACGTGCCATAACCATGATTTAGTCTTGGTAGCTTAGGATAGAAGATGATTGGAGAGGAAGCGACCATATCGGAAAGTGAAATTGTGTATAAATTTGTTCTGCGGGTTCCCGATAAGAGATCGACACCTTCCGTGATCATGTACAAAATAGGTGTTTGATCGAAATGCTACTTCCAAGTCTTCATCACAGAATTTTCCAACCGAGGAGAGGTTGTGACCAAGACCATCAACGTAGTATACATGACTGATTTTGACATTCCCATTGACATAGTCCCCGTATCCCATAATTGCGAGAAAGTGATCGTTTCCAAATATGACCATACCGATGAAGTTTTCAACAAAGATTACTAGCGGTTTGAGATTCCGGTCATGTGCTTGAGCAACCACTATCAACAATCCAAAGGACTAGTTGAACTACATGTGATACAAGAAGAAGAGACGAATGGAAGATTGGTAGAATTGGATCCCATGATAAAATGGGTTTCATGTTGTTCGAGTTAGAAGGATAAACTTTCTTAGATTCCATCTACATTTTGGTGTATGTTCTAACCACTTTTGCCATTTCCTACTAGTAAGAGCCTTAATTTAGTAAACGCCGGGTGATGTTGGTTTCTAGCTTTCAACTACGGGTTTTCTATGGCGCTTTAAGAATCAGTAGTGATCTTAGAATCGATTGTGTTAGCTACAAAGAGGCTTAGAAACCACGGATTCTTAGAAGCACAAAATTTAGGATATTTCGATAAACGAGATATCAAAAATTTTGAAACTACAGGATATCTCTTTTTCCTAATTAGAAACTTTGAGTTTCATAGGCCCTGCACTCATCGTCAAGTTTTCAACCTTTGATGTCCAAGATTTTTCAAAATTTACTTTTTCAAGATCGTTGATAACGCCACGCTGCGTCGTTCGGGGTCAAAGGAACTTCCTTTTCGTCGAGCAAGTTTTTCAACACCCTAGGCAAAGGAACCTAATCGTTGTAGTGTAGTATTAGGGTAAGCCACGGTGCATCGATATCGTTCTCTAGGGAATAGGAATGCTAGTGAGAAGTTACTACGCTAAGGTTGGGGTTGAGGAAGATTGTTTTGTGTTTTTTATATTTTTTATGAAGTAGAAAGGTACGAATCTCGGGGTTTGAATTTGGGGGGTGGGTTGGTATTGCTACCGATTACTCTACTTATCTAATTATCTAATCTAAGGTGTATGTAGTTTATGTCTAATTATTGTGTGCTCGTATGATAGTTTAAAGATGTGTTTACTTAGGTTTTACTACTCCTTAATTATCTCCTATTGGTGGTTGAATTGTCACGTCCTTATTCCTAGTTGCGTTGTGTGTCTAAGGTTGTAGGGTATGCTTTCTCCCAACTCTTTGAACTTACCAAAGGGTCTCGTCTACAAAACCCACTAGGATAATAAACTCTTACTCTAAGGCACTCTTTGGATGGTTTAGCTTACAACTACTCAAGGAGTCATATTCTAAGGTTCACAAAGATTTAATCAACCATTAAGTAAACAACGAATGACCTATCGCATTACTAGATCATTAATCAACTAAGATAAGAGACAACCAATCAATATTCAATAATTAAGTTTCATATTCCTAAGCAAACACACAAGTAAATTAGCCGGACATGGAGAACATGCAAGCATACACACAAATAATCAAAGACATAATTGTATTAATGAAGTAAAACACTTATCTTGGTGTAAGATAGGGTTTGAACCCTAAAATACTGCATAAGACAGCCTTGGTCTGGTTTAGGTTTTTACCCAAAAGACTACACACTAAATCTCGAAAAATTCGGATTCTATATATAATATTACATATGCGACGGCGTCACCTTATGTTTTGTGACGCGTCGTGTCGCCGTCATTAGGGTTTCGTCTTGGCCACGTTAGACTTGCGACGACATCACCTTATGCTTGTGACGCCGTCCTTCTTGACTCGACGCCGCTCGATTACATCTAGGCCGCCCGAAGTTGCGACGGCCTACTCTTTTATAACTTGCGTCGTCACTTGAAAATAGGAGTTTTGGCTTCTCGTCCGTCACACAAATCCTCCGACGGCGCCGCATTAACACCGACGCCACCTTATGTTTTCAATGACTTTGAGTGTCTCGATTCGACTTTGGCCATTTTCTTCAGATATTCGCCTTTTCGTCCAAATAAGTGCCATTCCAAGATTTTGCCTTTAAGAGACCTAAAAGTGAAAAGGAACAATATTAAGCAATAACGGATACAAAGTGATCAAATAAGGGCTTAAACGACCCTTCAAAAGGTACCTTTAAAACCTTATCAAATATCCCTACACTTGGTATTTGCTTGTCCTCAACAAATGTGCTTTTAGCCAATTAATTTATAAGTTAAGGGTCATGAAGCATTCGCTCAAAACGGTCCACAACACATATAAGCCCCAAGAAAAGTCATAACAAGCACTGAAATCACACACTAGCACCTCACATGGGGTGTTTGGATACTCACATCTCTCGGTGTATATGAAATATAACAAATTGGAAATGGAAGATAAACACTCATTTACGGTCCTAGTACATAGATTACCATAGGCTTAAGAATAGATCAAACCTCCATCGCTTACGTGAAGCACCTAGGAAAGACTATCAAAGAGGTCTTTAAAGGGTTGTAATATTAGGCTTACGGTAGGGAAACAAAGGGTTTGGTGGGATAGGCTTTTAGTGGTGGCAAGTCAAAATCTCTATGTTACAAGCATACGAAGAATGGCGTTGCTAAGCCAAGACTCGACACTCTAAACTCTAGTCAATCAAATAAACAAACATAAATTTAAAGGATAGATGTAGGATGGTAGCTGCTTTTTTTTTTTTTTTTTTTTTTTTTTTTTCACTCTATTTTTTTTCTTTTTCTTTTTCTATTTTTTCGATTTTTTTTTTTTTGCATACACTTTTACTCTACCATCCTCTATGGTAACATCAAAATGATAGGGATTTATAGGCACATCCCTACACTTGAGTTTTATTACTCTAACACTAATTTGACCCGAATTGAAAAGATCACAACACTTGGGGTACATTATTACGCAAACAAAGGAATTTGAATTTAACATTCCCTTCGTCATTTCATAAACTGTAACTTTTCCCATGAATCCCAATCGTCCCAAAATCAGTATACAAAGGATATGACTCGACTTAGCAACTCATGCAAGCAACTAGATAATTGAACTAAGGGTTTAAGGTGATAACAATAATGCACTAAAAGTGAGTGCATACAGGTAGGCTAAGGCGATTTGGTTGTATATTTGGGGGTGAGGGTAAACAACGCTCTTCATTGATATTTCGAAAACCGAAACATCACGAGAACCGCGAAAGGATAGGCTCGAGGGGTTAACTAGAGGTATCGTGTACTAAAGATGAGTACAACGCATAAAGGGTGCGGGGAATTACTCAACCGATGTGGAAGAAGTAATTATATTACGGTATCAAACAAGGGTTATCCTAATGCCTCTTATCATTTAGTTATTCCTAACTACACAAGTGTAGTCTTATAAGCGATCTCGGGATGCATCACAAAACAAGTTCTAGAATCTAATATACTACCGGTTCACACTCTAAGCATTAAAGATGAATGCTTTTAATTCCTACTAATCTAAGGCGATCCTCACATTTTGGGTGAAATTTAGGTGGTAAAGGGTTTTGTGCTAGTCATGTAACTTCCTATCCGTGAGACGCTTTTGTTAAGACTAATGGCCCACTCCTATATGTCATGAAAATTTTAAATTTGGTGCCAAAATTACCCTAACCGACATTTTCTCATGGTTTATTACACAAATACAATTGGACAAAGCAAATATTCAAGGATAAGTATAGTTTCAAAGTTCCGTTTTATTTTCCCTCCCTACACTTAAACCTGAACATTGTCCCCAATGTTCCCGAAAGTATCAAAGTTATGATAATTGGAAGGTAATTAAAACGAAAGAAACTAGTACTCGATTAGCTCGGTAAGATCCGTAGTGAAGTAATGGTTAAATCCTTTCCAAGAAGAATTTATCGTGAAAAGCTCCTTCCAATCTTATGGAACTTCTTCTTGATAAATTAAACCCGCACACTTGAAGAAACAAACGAAACCTTCACGTAAAATCGCGGTAATAATATATATAAGACTCGATTTAAACTAGGATATAATGCTTGTGGAATGGATGTTTCTGCACTTCGAAAATTAAGACCGGAAAATTCCAAAATTTATAAGTAGCTCGAAAGCGAGAAAAAGTAATGTTGTTTTACTCCTTCACCGACGTCAGTTGCGATCTCGACGTCAGTTATCCCGACAAAGCGGTGCGATTTTCGGAAAAATTCGGAAAATTTACATCTTTAGAATTTGGAAAAATTTACGCAAAACATCCATTATGACTCGATACAAGCATTTGACTCGAACAAACACACAAATATATCTTTTAATGAATTGTTATTCTCATGTTTACGCTTCCTTGGCGTGTGTAATCCTCCCTACACTTATCCCTTATGTAAAATACCTTTATATGCAATTAAGACGAGGTTAAAAACAAAATAAAGCATTTTTACAAAATTAAACATGAGGATAAACAATCAATAAAAGACATATGACACTAACAAGCAAACAATTAAGCATGGGTTGCCTCCATAAGCGCTTTTCTTTATTTAAGAGTCTTGTAGCTAGACTCGTAGTGGGCTCTCATTGACTTCATCACCGCCACCTTGACGGTCTCTAATGGGGATTCCATGTTGTAGAAGTGCCCTATGATGCACCTCTCTAAGAGTTCGTCCTCTCCTACTCGGTCCTATATTTCGTCCTAAGTTCAAGCAATCCTTATAGAATCCAAAATCTTAGCCATAACATAATCCTCCTTTTCCTCGTCCTTATCATTCTATAATAGACCTACAGTTTAAGTTCCTTTTCATCATTAGAGAGTGATGAAAACTTCTCAATCTTAAACGGCATTTGGTAAGCTATGTTATCGGTCTCATCCTTGAATCGCACTACTCCTAACGAGGATCATAGGTCATCCGTGCTTTCTATGAAAGGTTTTCCTAGAATAACGTGGGACAAGCTAGGGTCTATGGTCGTGCTAATATCATCCACAATTATGAAGTCCGTAGAAACGTGAAACTACCTACATAAACGGGCAATCCCTTAACTCTACCAAGAAAATTGCAACTAACACTAGGATCATCGGGTCTTGCCTAGTTGGAATCGGCTTCTTCACTACCCAATTGTAGTAGGTGCTAGTCATTATGTTGATTGGGATTTGCGATCAATGTAGGCCTTTGCCACAAAAGGTGCCCTATGCAACATGGTATGTTAAGATTCCAAGGGTTCCCAAACTTGATTCTAGGGCTTCTCCTAACATACATGTGACGGAGGTCACGCACTAAGTGAGGGTGGCGAGATAGTTCTTCTTCCGTAGGAAACTTGTTGAAATAGTCATTGTCTACTTCATCTACTTCCTCGGTCGTTTCATTATCCTCAAGTGTATGGTCCTCTTCGTCATTTGTTCTATTAGGTTTCACTAAGGCGATGGTATTGACGAATTGAACGTGCTTAGCTAGCTTACTTGGGTCCTTAATCTCTACACCGGAAGGCTCGGGAGTTGAGATAGCACTAACCTTCCGATCACTAATGGTTATGGCTTTCCAAAGGTTGTCTATCTTCCTATCCATTTCGGCTTGTTGTTGGTTAAAACGGTCCGAGAGCTTAGTCATTTGGGCTTCTTGGGATGCAACTAGGTTTTGCGACATCCCTTCGATGTTTTGTTGGTTAGGACCGTTAGGTGGGGCCATGAAAATCATTGGAAGTGAATTCTTTGGTTTGTCCCAGAGAAGTCGGGCTTGCCTTTCCATGCTTCTCGGTTTCATTGAAATTCCTAGGTCCGGGTATTGTAGGAATCTTCCTCCTGCTCCATTAATACGCGAGGATACGAGTCAACGGAAGCATGTTCGGGGATCGGGTGCTAGTGCGCGTGTTATGAGGATCACAAAACGGCTCACACGAGTAAGAAACTTTGTTCACATGGTGTGAAGACTTAGGATTTTCGTAGGAACTCATTAGGAATTTTACTTGATCTTCAAGTTCGATCATCCTACGAAGGTTGTGAGTTAATGGGAGGCAAGGAGATTGCCTTAACGGTTTTGGGCAGCTCACGGGGGTCATCCCAACTTTCGTTGTCATAGAGGGCAAGGTCCTCTATTATACCCCATGATTCTTCCGCGGTGAGATCACTAAGTTTTCCACCGCCGCTTGGTCAATGGATCGCTTAGTGGGGAAGTTGACATGATCATAGAAAAGTTGGACTTGGAGCCAAAGATCAATGCCGTGACGAGGACTTTATGAAGTAAGTCCTTGAATCGAGTCCATGCTTCAGAGAGATTCACCTTGACGTTGTTGGAACATCAAGATGTCATTCCTAAGCTTAGTGGTTCTCCCGTGGGAAAAATTGAGCAAAAGCGAGAGGTAAGATCATCCCAACTTGAGATGGAGCCCGGGAAGTCGCTCAAGCCAATTACTAGCTTGGTCCCGTAGAGAATTAGAAGAAAGCGCAGCGCGTGGTCTCCCGAGTAGTAGCATCAAGGTCGATGGAATCGACAATTTTGAGGAAATCCTCGATGTCGATTTGGATCTTCGGAACGAAGTCCATGGAATGCACATCCGTTTTGCACCAACCGGATGGTGTCGGATCGCAGGGCCGTAGTTTGGGCTTGGTCGGGAAGCTCAATGGTGTTCCTATAGTTTAAGTGGCTTGGTCTCGAGTATTCACCAAGAGTACGGGCTCTTGGCGGGTCAATGGGTGGTGGGTTGATGAATGGTGGGTGGTTATCACCTTCCATGATGAAAAGTGATAGAATTACGAACAAAGGTCACGAAGAAGGGGGATAGACTACAGAAAGCTAAAATGAGAAAAGTTTACTTGATAGGAATCAAGTAAAGAAACCTAAACGAGGTGGACTACTAACTAGCTATTCTATTCCGCCGGCGCTAAAAACTTGATAACGCTACACGCCGCGCTCGGGTCAAAGGAACTTCCTTTTCGTCGAGCAAGATTTTCAACACCCAGGCGGTGAACCTAATCGTTGTAGTGTAGTATTAGGGTAAGCCACGGGTATTGATATCGTTCTCTAAGTGAATAGGAATGCTAGTGAGAAGTTACTACGCTAAGGTTGGGGTTGAGGAAGATTGTTTTTGTGTTTTTTTATATTTTTTATGAAGTAGAAAGGTACGAATCTCGGGGTTTGAATTTGGGGGGTTTGGTATTGCTACCGATTACTCTACTTATCTAATTATCTAATCTAAGGTGTATGTAGTCTATGTCTAATTATTGTGTGCTCGTATGATAGTTTAAAGATGTGTTTACTTAGGTTTTACTACTCTTTAATTATCTCCTATTGGTGGTTGAATTGTCACGTCCTTATTCCTAGTTGCGTTGTGTGTCTAAGGTTGTAGGGTATGCGTTTCTCCCTAACTCTTTGAACTTACCAAAGGGTCTCATCTACAAAACCCACTATGGATAATAAACTCTTACTCTAAGGCACTCTTTGGATGGTTTAGCTTACAACTACTCAAGGAGTCATATTCTAAGGTTTACAAAGATTTAATCAAGCATTAAGTACACAACGAATGACCTATCGCATTACTAGATCATTAATCAACTAAGATAAGAGACAACCAATCAATATTCAATAATTAAGTTTCATATTCCTAAGCAAACACACAAGTAAATTAGGGACATGGAGAACATGCAAGCTATACACACAAATAATCAAAGACATAATTGTATTAATGAAGTAAAACACTTATCTTAGTGTAAGATAGGGTTTGAACCCTAAAATACTGTACAAGACAGCCTTGGTTGGTTTAGGTTTTACTCCAAAAGACTACACACTAAATACCAAAAATCGGATTCTATATATAATATTACATATGCGACGGCGTCACCTTATGTTTTGTGCGCCGCCGTGTCGCCGTCATTAGGGTTTCGTCTTGGCCACGTTAGACTTGCGACGGCGTCACCTTATGCTTATGGCCGCCTCTTGATTTCGACGCCGTCTGGATTACATCTAGGCCGTCTGGATTACATCTAGGCCGTCCGAGTTGCGACGGCCTACTCTTTTATAACTTGACGTCGTCACTTGAAAATAGGAGTTTTGGCTTCGTCCGTCACACAAATCCTCCGACGGCCGCATTAACACGACGACGCCACCTTATGTTTTCAGCAGATTTGAGTGTCTCGATTCGACTTTGGCCATTTTCTTCAGATATTCGCCTTTTCGTCCAAATAAGTGCCATTCCAAAGATTTTGCCTTTAAGAGACTTAAAAGTGAAAATGAACGATATTAAGCAATAACGGATACAAAGTGATCAAATAAGGCTTAAACGACCCTTAAAAAGGTACCTTTTAAAACCTTATCAACTGCTCGCAATTCAAGTTCAAGATTGTGATAGTGATTTTGATATTTTTGAAAGTTGCATTTAATTTGAACAATTTGATTTACAAGACTCTCCGGCATCATCTTACTCTTTTAAAATCCTCGCATTTTCAGCTTTTAATGTTTCATTTTCATATTCTAATGCAAGATAGTACGAAGGATCACAAGGATAGAAAGCAACATACATCACATCTGGTAGTCATGATACCGATGAGTCGGTCGATCTCTTTTCAATGCGTTTGTTTTCCCATTTTAAATCTTGAAATTCTTGTTCAAACACATCGAAAACATTTACCATCTCTCTACTTCCTTTGTTACTTCGATTCAAAATGTGTAATGCAAAGACGCAAATGATCAATGGTTGGCTTAACTTCATTTTTGAACATTTCTCGAATTTCTTTTGAATTTGGTGATTGAAAGTTTGATGCAGTCACTTTTATTTGTGTTGAAATTACTTGTTCAAGTAGACTGACATCTTCTTTAAAAGTTGCCATATACAGTTTGACGCGACTTTGTTTTGGTAATTCTGATAAAGAATTTTGATTGTTTTGAAAAATATTTTTGATCAAAACAATATCGATTGTAGTGAGTAATGATAAAGACCATTGATCAACATCACTTTCATGTTTTAGTATAAAGTGCTCATAGAGAGAGTTTAAATTTGAATAATCAATTAGTGGTATTTCAAAATATTTTCCATTAGATCGTCTCCCTTCGGCCGATTCATCATCCTCATGCACATACATTTTGATTGAAGGGTCATAAAGAGTAACACCATTATATAACTTAGGTTGGATCTGAGTAGCTTTTCTAAGGAAATGTGGATGATTGTTACCAAGTGCAAATCTGCGTTTACCAGCATAATACAGGCTAGGCTCATGATTGAGCATTTGAATCATTTGAATCGAGTGGCCTGTTTTATGGATGATATTTTCAAGAGAATTAATTTTATGTTGCAATTCTATCACTGTCTTGGTATTTATCTTATGTTTCTCATGATTTCGTTTGTATTTTGAAAGATTTTCATGACAAACTGAAAGCGATTTTCATTGTTCATTAATTTGATCTTTAAGTCCAAATTTTCTGTTTTAACTTTAGACGACTTTTCATTACCAAGAACGAGTTCATGATCAAGAGTTTTCTTTAATCGTTGTTGATGTATGAAAGACTCTTGAAACACATTTTCAAAACTTTTATGTGTATTAATGATTGTCTCCAAAACTTCACACGTTGTTTATAATTCTCCGGATCTATGGTTAAAGCACTATTTGCTTTAGTCATATTGATTGACCGTATTGCACTTATCAACCTCAAATTTCATGTCATCGATGATTGATTCAATAAGTTCTTTATTCTAATCATTTGGATTTGCATGTTGTTCAATTGTTGCATCATTAAGATTCACATATGGTTCTTCATAAAAACAATATCACTCTCAATTTGATCACCATATTTGAATCATATAATGATTCGATTGTCTAGAAGGCTCGTCTTCGTGAGCACACAATGAGAATATATTTTGCATGAAGCGTGTGTCAAAATTTGGTACTCGTGACACTCAAAGATCAAATATTGGACCTCCATCTAAATCTCGAGAAGCATTTCTGAATGTTGGCCATCAAAATCATTGAAGCATTGAGTTCTTCACACTCGTCATCCGGTTCAATACTTGCTTGCTAAGAAATGATTCTCATCCGCACTCGTAGTCATCCTATTTTCATCCTTTTAGCTAGCATCATTACTTCCTTAAAATAATTTGAATCACGAATCCTTGCTTCGAGGACAAGCATTAGCCATATAACCTATACCACGACGCTTATAACACCTAATCACCCTTCCCTAATTGGACATTTCCATTCCGCGATCGACCGTTTCACGTTAGACGTGTTTCCAATATTCCCAACATTTGCATTAGTAATTGTTGCCCTTTGATTTTGCAAACCTCTGAACATTTCCAGTATTCCCAGCACTCATTGTCTTCCCAGTTATCTCCACAATCCTAGGTTGATTGATTTGTCCACTTTGCATCAAAGCTTAATTGCGTGAATTTGAAGAAGTCACGAGACGATTGTTAGTGGTAGCAATATGGTTGAACGCTCTTGCAGGAATGTGAGTATGTGTGACTGAATGATTAGTACATAATTAGTGATTGGATGTTCGTACATAACTATATATTTTGGACACATCCCAACAGTGAGTTGTTGGAAGGCTATCTTAGATACATCCCAACAGTGAGTTGTTGGAAAGCTATTTTGGATACATCCCAACAACGATTTGTTGGAAGACTATTGATTTGATTCATCCCAACAGTCTTAGCTTCAGCTGATAATCGACTTGTTGGAAGGCTACTTTGAATGCATAACTAGAAGTATGATATGATTTTGATACATCCCAATACACTTATTGCTACTATGCTTTTATTTATAAACTATTGTCCTACGATATTCCATGCAAAACAACCAAGTCATATTTACTTTGAACCTACGAGCTCACCAACATTATGTTGACATTTTCGAGGTTCATTTTCATTTCATATCAATAATAATGTTTAAGCTGCTAAATCGATATTCTCTTTGCTGACAATCCTCGCTATCTTACTTTTGTGAAGGTTAATTTTGAACCCATAAGCCATAAAAAAAACACTTCTATGGATTCAAGTTGTTTATTTGGTTTGTTCGAGAACATGTTGCCTTGTAGTTGTCCCGAGTTGTGAGAATTTCTATATGTAACTTTATGACTATGTTGTCGTGGTAGCGACAAACCATGATACAAGTCACCACTTGTGTTGGAGTCGCCATGACATTTGTGTTTGTTTTTCATCTAGTGAATTCTCTACTTTCTTATATCAATATGTTATGACGATCCTATCATCACGCCTCGCGTTTCGCCTAGGCGAGATGTAAGAATTTTGTACGCCTCAAACAAGAAGACCATCACTACCTGGCAAATGGATTAAAGAATTTTGTTGTTCACAACGCCAAGGAGTCGAAAGTTCTCATGATGCACAACAGGTACACTGTTTGCCATGCACAACTGTGACTACAAATTTGTAAATTTCGTTAGTGAACTACTACGCAAGTCGTAATATATGTTGCCTATTTGTAAGTTAACATGTTCAATTATGTTCTTGAAGAATGGATTAATATTTTGGAATATTTTAAAACAACGCATTATCACAAATCTCCTCATCAATACTTTTGACTAAAGTGCCACGTGTTAAAGAAAAGAAAGAAGCTGGCGTCAGAGACTCTAATGGAAAACGAATAAAATTATGGATCATCTCTTGACTCCTTTTAATTTTGTTGCCCAAGACTATTGTGGTTATCACAATAGATTTTAGTTTTATATTACTGTAGTTTTGCTACGAATACTCTAAATACTGTTTATAATGTATCATTTACAAAGATAATGATCATCATTAATACTTTGTCATGTATTTATTTTTCGTTTGAAATTGTCATGCGAAACTATTGGATGTAGTAATGTTTCATTGAACTTGCCTTGAAGGGAAGAAGATCAAACCAGTTCTACACAACCAACACATAACGTTTCAGCTAAATTACTGGCAAAGATGATAATTACGAATAATTTAAAATTACTTTGTATAATAAAATACATTATTTGTGTGACACTGTATGCGTGTACAAAGATTTAAAACTAATACTAAAAGAAGCAAAGTAGTGTTTAGTTTTAGATTATATGATCGACTATGACCGAAAGGAAAAACACGGTTTGAACACATATTTGCCTAGAACCGCCATGTATTGGCAATAATATTCTTTTCCATACAGAAAATACAAAGCTTAACGAAGACATAAACGTTTTATTTTTTAGCAAATTAGTTTTTTAATGACACAAAACTAAAAACCTGACAATTACAGGTATTAACAATACGAAGTCAAGTTTCATGAGGAATTTAAGAATATCTGGTCAAATATTGACTACTTCGAAAAGAAATTATTGGCTAAACACATGCATTTGTTGGATGTTTGAGCATCAACTGCCTATAAATACATCATAAGCCCATTTATCAGCCCACTCAAATCTACATCAAAATTAAAATTCCATTCATGGCTATTTCTTTTTCATTATTTCCTTTGGTTTTCTGGAGTTCTTTTTTGTTAGTTGTGTCATGGTCTACAGCTGAAACAACACCACGACCCATTCTCCAAGTAACCAAAGATGCCAAAACACTTCAATATGTCACCCAAGTTTCTCAAAGAACGCCTCTCGTCCCTGTCAAATTGACAATCGATGTTGGTGGTGAATTCATGTGGGTTAACTGCCAACGAAGCTACAGGTCATCTAGCTATCTTCCAGCTACGTGTGGGTCGGCTCAATGCAAACTTCTCAACACCACTTCATGTCTCACTCTATGTCATGGTCCACCATCCCTTGACTGCGCCAATAACACTTGTAGCACCTTCCCTAGCAACACTATTTCTAATACTGGCACTGGTGGCCTAATCCATGGGGACGATTCGCGATACAAGCAACTGACGGGAAGAATGTTCTACCATCCGTTACTGTCCTCGCGTTTATTTTGTCTGTGGTACTGATTTTCTCAATGAAGGTCTTGCTAATGGGGTTACTGGCATGGCTGGCCTTGGACGGACTGGGATGTCACTTCCGGCTCAGTTGTCTTCGTATTTTGGATTCAATAGGAAATTTGCTTTATGTTTAAGTTCCTCAACAACATCTAGTGGTGCTGTGTTCTTTGGAGATGGACCATATACCTTAAGTCCAAATGTTGATGCATCTTCCTCTCTTACTTACACACCTCTCATAATAAATCCGGTTAGTGAAAGTGGGTTCATCGGTGACGCCTCTCCTAAATATTATATTGGAGTAAAATCAATCAATATCAGTGGTAAACGTGTCAGCGGGTTCAACGAGACTTTGTTGTCCATCAATGCTCAAGGTTTGGGTGGGACGGCGATAAGCACGGCTGATCCTTACACTTTATTGGAAAGTTCAATCTACAATGCTCTTATAGCGGCGTTTGTGGAAGCAATGTTGAAGAATGTCCAAAAGGTTCCTAATGTGGCACCTTTGGAGCATGTTTTAGTTCCAAGAACATCGGTAGCTCCCTCTAGGTCCTGCTGTGCCTTCCATCGACCTCTTGTTGCAAAGCAGGAATGTCTGGAGGATATTTGGCGCAAATTCCATGGTTGCAGTAAATAAGGATGTCATGTGCCTTGGTTTTGTTCAAGCAAGAGCCAATCTTACAACTACAATACCGATCGTTATTGAGGGCATCAAATTGAGGACAATCTTCTGCAGTTTGACCTTACAGAATCCAGGCTTGATTCAGCTCTTCACTTCTTGGTCGGTCAACTTCTTGTGCTAACTTCAACTTCAAACTAATGGCTTGATAGATGAAGAATTGAAGCTTCCCGTCATATATAGTAGTTATTAAATGAACCCGCCATGCATTTATTTTAAATACTAGAAATTATTATTTGATTTTGTGATAAGAATATTTTTATAACTCATGGAATTTACTATTATCGGGATAATTCGTAACACATATAAAAGAAATTTAACTATTAACAAATAAATAATGGATAAACATGATCGATCAATGCCACTTTAGTTTTCTAAACAATGAATACATGTGCTTCGTGGGTACTAAAGAAATGTATAAGCAGCCATGCAGCCAACTTATAATTATGAGGATGATGTTCAGTTTCTTAGCTTATAGTGTGGCACTAAAACATATCTCCAAATTAAGTTTTCTTTGTGGTGAAATATAGAATGAAAAACGAAGGACCCTTGGTCTAGTGGTATGTGAGTTGCCCATCAACCTAGAGGTTGTGGGTTCAAGCCTCTCTAAGGCTTTTGTGAGATATATATTATGAGATAGGTAATATAGGTGTGAAAAAAATTGTCGTCCTAAAAAAAAAAAAAGTGTCATATCTTTTAATAGTAGGTTATGCCTACTTCATCTTCCTTATCATAAGAACGTTGACGTTTAGAAGCCATTACTTAGTTATCTTTCTTTGCATACTCCATTTACCACGCCATAAAGAAGCCATTACTTAGTTATCTTTCTTTCCATACTCCGTTTACCACGCCCTATAAGTTTTTGGATAAAATATATAGATCCGGTAAAAATTGGACATATGGGTGAGAACCTAGAACCTCATGACAACCATGAGCGAAAAATTACGAAAGACAAGAAGAGAGAGGGTTACGAATTCAATCATAATATACTAACCTAATTTTTTTACCTGACTTGCTATCCAGTTAAACAAAATCTGGCATGTCTTGCATGATTAAGTAAACGAGACCCCTAAAGGTGCCTAAACCTACAAAGAAATGCACATGATATGGACATCATAAATGATTATGTGCATACTGTTGGATATTTTAGTGTAATTGGATTAACTTGTTTTGACCAATTTTATCATAATAATACATCATTTAGGTTTGGAGGTGTGGAGTGCACGCCTACTTGAATTTATTATGATCTTAGGGGCGAAGCCCCAAGGACGGGGTCCGGGCGCCCTAGCAGGTGGTCCAGGCGGCGCCTTGCTGAGGTCCAAGGGCGCCCACCGTCGGGCAAATACGCCACTAAGTTGCAATGTAAAACTCTGCTGAACTTCCTGTTCAAGGATTCTCACAAGTTATGAATCTCTTGAAGTTATGATTCTTTGAGTTATGTTCTCATAAATTAATTTTCGAAAATTGAGGGACAAAATTTGACAACTTGAAAACCCTAAAACTGCTTTGGCAGTTATCCCGTATTATAGTTATATATACGGTTTATTTGGTCAGATTAAATACGGTTCATAAAAATCTCAGATAAACACATACAGAAAATTCTCATTCTCTGAATTGTATCCGATTGAATAATTTGGTAGAACCACCGAATTGATTCGATCTGAAAGTGTTCACACGCCTTTCAGAGAGTTAAGTATATCCATAGTGTTCGTTATTACTACATATCCCCTACAAAGATCGAATCAATTAAGATGACGAACCCTGATTCTGTGAAAGATATGAACAAGACGTTTGCAAAGTTGGAGAAGTTTTCTGGGCAGGATTTTCGTAGATGGCAGAAAAAGATGCATTTTTATCTCACGAATCTGAAAGTGGTATATGTTCTACGCACCCGTGCCACGAGGTTGTTGAGAATGAAACATGGAACAGACTCGTAATCGCTCAAAGTGGGAAAACGGACTACATATGTCGTGGTCATATTCTTAACGGTATGTCGATTCCTTGTTTGATATTTATCAAAACGTAGAGTCGCAAAAGAATTATGGGATTGCCTAGAAGCCAAATATATGGCGGAAGATCGTCTAGTAAGAAATTTCTTGTTGGTAATTTTAATAACTATAAAATGGTAGACACTAGGCTGTCATGGAGCATTACCACAATTGCAAAGGATATTAGGACGGTTTGCGCAATATGATATGAAAATGGATGAATCAATTTACATCTCTAGTATCATAGACAAACGCCCCTCTTGGAAAGATTTTAAGAATAATCAAACATAGGAAAGAGGAATTGAATCGGTTGAACTTGAAGTCATTTCAAATTGAACAATCCATACGTGATATGGAAAAGGGTTCATTGGTGGTACTAAAACCATGGTCGGTTCTTACGTGAACATGGTGGAGGAGGTGAATCCTCTAAAATTTGGTAAAGGGAAGCGAAAGTGGCAAAGCAATAACAACAAAGGTTACGATAAGAAACCAAAAGTGACTGTTGGAAGTGTGGGAAACCCGGACACTTTAAGAAAGATTGCGAGGTCTAAGGGTGGAGGTAAAGGAAAAACGAGGTCGGTTCTAGTGGATCCAAGGATCACGGAAAACAATCAGTTTGTTTTGGTACCTCACCGATCATTCTGTTGAGAATTATTATGTATCAATAATTTCTGAAACATTTTATGTGCAGGATGATGATTTATCATGGTGGGTGGATTCAGGAGCAACATGTCATGTGTGCAAAAATCTTCAATGGTTCAAGGACTTTAAGCCAATTGAAGATGGATCTTTATTAAAGATGGGCAATGTTGCAACTGAACCGATTAAAGGACTAGGATCTGTTAATCTAGTCTTTACTTCTGGAAACTCTTTACTTTTAAATAATGTTGTGTATGTACCTGGAATTCGTAAGAACTTAGTATCTGGTATTGTATTAAATAATTGTGGCTACAAGCAAGTCTTGGAAAGCGACAAGTATATATTGTCTAGACATGGAACCTTTATTGGCTTTGGATATTTGAATGGCATGTTTAAATTAAATTTGGATGTTTCGTTTATTAATAATTCTATTTGCATGGCTTCTACTAGTTCTAGCAATAATTGTGGTAAATCTGAATTATGGCATGCTAGACTAGGACACGTACATTACAAGAGAATGATAGACATGTCAAAAATGAGTCTAATACATGCTTTTGAATTGAATGGTGAAAAGTTTAAAACTTGTATGTTGACTAAGATAACTAGACAACCTTTCGCCAAAAATGTCATTAGAGATACTAAGGTATTAGAACTTGTACACAGTGATTTGTGTGATTTTCATTCAACTCCATCACTTGGTAATAAAAAGTATGTAGTTACTTTTATTGATGATGCTACTAGATCTTGCTATGTTTACTTGTGTCATACAAAGATGAAGCTCTTGATAAGTTTAAAATTTATAAAGAGGAAGTAGAGCTTTATCATGGTGTGAAGATTAAAACACTTCGCATCGATAGGAGGTGAATATTATGATCCAAAGATATTTTCAATCTCTTTGGTATAATACATCGACCACTCGCTCCATATACACCACAACAAAATGGTATATCCGAAAGAAAGAATAGGACATTAAAAGAAATGGTTAATTCCATGATATGCTATTCGCCTAAGTGATGGATTTTGGGGTGAGGTTATGTTGATGACTGTTATTTATTAAATATAGTTCGAATAAAAGGAACAAGATAACCCTTATGAACTTTGGTATAAAAGGCACCAAAGCCGAGTTATCTCGAGTTTGGGGTGTAGAGTTGTGGTAAGATTGGTGATCCTAAAATAAATAATATAGGTCAAAGAGGTATAGATTGTGTATTCACCTTGGCTATCACGAGAATTCTAAGTGCTATAGATTCTATGTCATAGAACCTAATGATTATGTATCCGTGCACTGTTATTGAGTCACGAGATGCTGATTTTGGCAATGAGGATAGGTTTACATCTTTACCTAAACTCGCAGACATGATTGCAAGTTCTAGTAACTTTGGTGCATCGACCAAGTGATTGTTTCTCCTCCCGAGCCTTCCGAGCCTAGGAGGGTGTAAGAGCAAGAAAACCAAATCTTTGGTGGCGATTTCCAACTATATTTGGTGGAAGGATCAAGGAATGAAATTCAATTTCAATATCAATATTGTTTCAATGTTGATGAAGATCCTAGGACCTACAGTGAAGCTATGGCTTCGAGGATCTTGCATTTTGGAAAGAGGCAATCCAAGATGAGATTGATTCTATAATGCACAATAATACTTGGAAACCGTCGATTTACCACACGATTGTAAACCATTGAATAGTAAATGGATCTTCAAAAGGAAGATGAAGGTGGATGGAAGCATAGACAAGTATAAAGCCGATTGGTTATCCAAGGCTTTAGACAAAAGGAAGGTATTGATTTCTTTGATACTTATGCTCTGTTGCTAGGATTACCACCATTAGATTATTGTTAGCACTTGCGGCTATACATAATCTTGTAATTCACCAAATGGATGTTAAAACAGCCTTTTCCGAATGGTGAATTGGATGAAGAGATTTATATAAAACAACCGTAAGGTTTTGTCATGCACCGTAACGAAAATAAGGTATGTAAATTGGTTAAGTCTCTTTATGGTTTGAAACAAGCTCCTAAGCGGTGGCATCGAAATTTGATGATGTTATCTTGTCTAATGGTTTTGCATTAAACCAAGCGAGACAAGTGTGTATCTGACAAGTTTGATGCTTCGGTAAAGGAGTAATCATTTGCTTGTATGTTGATGACATGTTGATCTTTAGTGTGACCAAGATCAAGTTGATACAACTAAGGAGTTCTTGTCCTTTAAATTTGAGATGAAGGACATGGGGGAGGCTGATGTGATTCTTGGCATTAAGATCATACGTGGAGAACATGGCATTACTATCTCTCAATCACATTATATTGAGAAGATGTTGGATAAATTTAATCTGAAAGATTGTTCTCCTATAGGTACTCTTATGGATCCCACAACAAAACTTGTGCCTAATAAAGGTGTTGCTGTGAATCAACTTGAATATTCAAGGGCTATTGGATCTTTAATGTATGCCATGATTAGCACTAGACACGATATAGCCTTTTTTGTTGGAAAGTTGAGTAGATATACTCACAATCTGAGTTTAATCCATTGGTGAGCAATTAATCGAGTATTTATGTACTTGAAAGGAACAATGGATTATGGTTTAACTTATTTGGATTCCTTACTTCTTGAAGGTTATTCGATGCAAGTTGGATTTCAATCGGAAGATCATTCTTCCACAACGGTTGGGTATACCTACTTGGAGGTGGTGCCATTCTTTGGGCATCTAAAAGCAAACTTGCATAAGCGATTCAACAATGGAATCTGAGTTGTGGCATTAGCGGTGGTAAAGAAGTTGAATGGCTAAGGAACTTAATTTATGAAATTCCATTGTGGCCTAAACCGATATCATCCATTTCTATCGGATGTGATAGTCAAGCTACTTTGGCTAAGGCATACGATCAAGTATATAATGGGAAGTCTAGACACATAGGTGTTAGACATAGCATATTACGTGATCTTATCACGAATGGTGTGATATCTGTGGTGTTTGTGAAAACACAACACAATTTAGCCGATCATTTAACCAAAGGGTTGAATAGAGATCTCATGAAAAATTCGGCTATAGGGATGGGATTAAAGTCCATCGAAATCTCGATATCAAGATACCCAATTCCTCCTAGTATGACGCTAGGTCTTTGAATTCAATGTGGAAGGCTTAATATTTAGAGATTGGAACACATTAGAAGATTCATCCCAAGGTATGTGTTCGGACCTACAAGTTAGGGAGGTTGAATGAATATATTCTTAATAGCTCTTTTGACAAATTGCGTTGTAGGTGCAAGACTAAAGAGCTACCTATATGAGCATGAAGTTTAGCCGCTTCAGAAGCTAGGACTTGGCTTTGACATGCTTATGAAGGATAAGGACATAGGCTAGTAAAACATGTGTCAAGATAGAACTACTATGTATGTAAACTTTTGTGTACATTATCTTCGTGTATTCATAATTGAATTCCGTGGTTCAATCTAGCGACACCACAGTATTCGAATATTTGGAATGTGTAATGTACTAATGTGAAATTCAATCGTCACGACATTTCATTTATGCAAAAGTTTGATTGTTTGAGATTACTTGTTTTAGTTAATCAAGGATTGCACTAAAATAGGGAGGAATGTTGGATATTTTAGTGTAATTGGATTAACTTGTTTTGACCAATTTTATCATAATAATACATCATTTAGGTTTGGAGGTGCAAGTGCACGCCTACTTGAATTTATTATGATCTTAGGGCGAAGCCCCTAAGGGATCGGGTCGGGCGGCGCCCACAGTAGGTCAGGCGGCAGCCTGTGGTCAGTGGGCGCTACCGGCCGGGTCGGTGAGTTATGAATCTGTGAAGGATTCTGAAATTCTCTTGAAGGATTATCTTTGAAGTTGCAATGTAAAACTCTCTTTTGAAATTCCTGTTGAAGGATTCTGTGAAGTTATGAATCTATTGAAGTTATGATTATCTTTGAAGTTATGTTCCTCAAAAATTAATTTTCGAAATTGAGGACAAAATTTGACAACTTGAAACCCTAAAGCTGCTTTGGCGGTTATCCCGTATTATAGTTATATATACGGTTTATTTGGTCAGATTAAATACGGTTCATAAAAATCTCAGATAAACACATACAGAAAATTCTCATTCTCTGAATTGTATCCGATTGAATAATTTGGTAGAACCACCGAATTGATTCGATCTGAAAGTGTTCACACGCCTTTCAGAGAGTTAAGTATATCCATAGTGTTCGTTATTACTACATATCCCCTACACATACCAGAAAATCGCTTTGATGATGCATATTGTAAAACGTACACAATATATATGATGCATATCACATCCCAACACCTAGATCACGGTCCTCACAACAACTACAAAAATCCTACATAGCCGATGTCACTATGATGTTTGAATAACAGACTTTGTACCCGAGATGCCAGTATAATGTATTGTTTTGCAACTTGCGACAGAGAAGAGAATGTTAGTGGTAGGTAATTGGAGGATTTAAAAACAAATTATTGAGAGATTCTAGGATTGGACCAATTTTAAGACACAAAGTTAAGTTTGGATGAATTTTCAGTGAAAATTTTAAGATGGGAGTTAGGCTTGGATGTTTTTAAGACGTGAGTTAGGGTGTGTTTATATTTGTATTAGTAGTATAGATGGATGATGTCAAGATGATGCAAATCATTCACAAGTTTCTTAAGATGATAAAAAACAATTCCTGGTCCCTCCTCTAGCTTTATGTTGCTTTCATGAGTGCGAAGAAAGCGGACTCCTTTTCACAAAAACGTAGGTGACAAATTAAAAAAAAAGGTAAAAAAAATAAAAAATAAAAATAAAATAAAATAAAATTATAGTAGCAAGAAACATACTATCTCCGTTTCAAAATTATTGCCCAAGATAAAAAAAAAAAAAAACAAACCGTTTATAAAAATCTGACTATCACACCCTTTAACCAATCAAATATCATCCCCTCACTAAACTATCTTTTAGTTGGTTGACACTAAAAGGCGATGAAACTTTGACCTATGAAGGAGGGAAAAATGCTCTAAAAAATAGGAGTAACTAATATAGTACAATAAAAGATGTAATTTTACCTTAAAAGAAATAACCTTTTCACAAATGTAGATCAGAATTGATCCAGAGGACACACATTACATGGTTTGACCAATCCGCAAATGAAAAACATATAATATAGTTCGATAGAGCATGTGTTATTCGTTTAGTAATTAACAAGTGCACTGATTTTCAAGGGTTTCAGAATCCACTGGCAATAAATAGTCAAACACAGCATGCTTATTTCATATCTCAATAAAAAAAAACATTCAACTCTTCAATGGCTTCTTGCTTTTCTTCTTTGATTTGTTTTAGTATCTTATGTTTGTTTCTCTTCAGTGTGTCTTCATCCGCAGAAAAACCATCATCTCGTCCAAAGGTGCTTCTTCTGCAAGTAACCAAAGATGCGAAAACACTTCAATATGT
Source organism: Chrysanthemum lavandulifolium (assembly GCA_022545495.1). Classification (NCBI taxonomy): domain Eukaryota; kingdom Viridiplantae; phylum Streptophyta; class Magnoliopsida; order Asterales; family Asteraceae; genus Chrysanthemum; species Chrysanthemum lavandulifolium. The sequence continues at coordinate 206,864,414 of CM040238.1, forward strand.
AACCCAAGTTTCCCAAAGGATACCTCTCATCTCATTAAAGCTAACCCTCGATCTTGGTGGTGACTACATATGGGTTAATTGTGACCCAACATACTCTGCCCCTGACCGCCCTACCTACATTTCTACCACTTATCGCCCTGCCCCTTGTGGCTCCACTCCATGCAAACTCCTCAACACCCATTTTTGTGTATCATGTTTCTTACCTTGGCCACCATCCCCTAGGTGCACCAACGATACATGTACACATGATGCCATGAATTCTGTCACTGATAGTAAAGATTTTGGCCCTGTTGGATCAGACGTGTTGGCAATCCACGCCAGCAATGGCAAGAAAGTTTTAGGAGTTGTTACCATCCCCGAATTTATATTTGTCTGTGGTAGCAATAATATTATATATACCTGGCCTTGCTAGTGGGGTTAAGGGCATGGCTGGCCTTGGAAGGACACAAGTTTCACTACCAGCTCAATTGTCTTCTTATTTTAGATTTGATAGAAAATTTGCTCTATGTTTGAGTTCGTCAACAAGATCTAATGGTGTAGTGTTCTTCGGAAATGGACCTTATACATTCCTTCCAAATGTAGATGTGTCATCATCTCTTACCTACACTCCTCTCATCATAAACCCTGTTACTGAAAGTTCACCTCCTGGTGTCGACGGTTCTCCCAAGTGCTTCATTGGAGTGAAATCAATCAAAATCAATGAAAAACCTGTCAAGTTTAACAAAACGTTGTTGTCCATTGATGCTGAAGGCTACGGTGGAACAACAATTAGTACGGTCCATCCATACACCGTACTGGAAAGTTCCATTTATAGTGCAGTTGTAGAAGCATTTGTGAAAGCGATGCCAAAGAATATGAAGAAGGTTCCTAGCGTTGCACCTTTTGGAGCATGTTTTAGCTCCAAGAACGTTGCTAGTACCCGCCTGGGTCCTGGTGTACCTTACATTGACCTCGGGTTGCAAAGCAAGAGCGTGTATTGGAGGATATTTGGATACAACAGTATGGTTGAGGTGAAAAAGAATGTTTTATGCTTGGGATTTGTGGAAGCAGATACATATTATAGACCTCGGTTTTCCATCGTTATTGGTGGGCATCAAATTCAGGAAAATCTACTGGAGTTTGATCTTTCAGCATCAAGGCTTGGCTTTAGCTCTTTGCTTCTTGGTAGATCCACCGCCTGTCGTTCCAACTTCAATTTCACAAAAAGTTCTTAGGGGGCGTTTGGTTGGGGAATTTGAAATTCCGAAATTTTAAATTCTAGGAAATTTAAATTCTTGAGAATTTAAAATTCCGAAATTTAAAATACCTTCGCATGTTTGGTTGACATAAATTTATAAATATTTTTTTATTTTTTTAATATAAATTTTGTAAATATTCTATTTAAAAGTTTATAAAAAAAACAATTATAAAAAAAGTTTATAAAAATTTTATAAAAAAGTTTATAAAAAATTTATAAAAAGTTTATTAAAATTTATAAAAAAATGTTTATAAAAATTTATAAAAGTTTTTTTAAATTAATAAAAGTTGATAAAAAAAAGTTCACAAAAATTTATAAAAAGTATATAAAAATTTAAAAAAAAAAAAAGTTTATAAAAAATTATAAAAAGGTTTATAATTTTTCTTTTACATAAATATTATATTTAAAAATTTATAAAAAATAATAAGAATAATAGTTTATAAAAAAATTCCAAATAAATTAAAATTACTCACTTTTTGGAGACATTATAATTCTCTTCATTTTGGCAATTCGTAGAATTGTAAATTCCAAAATTTGAGATACCAAACACGATTTTGAAGGAAATTAAAATGCAAATGCCCTAATATACCCAAATTTACTCCAACCAAACGTCCCCTGAGGTTTTAGAAAGATTCTCATCATGTGCACTCTCCGTCCTTATGTTTTTCGCTTTTTTATGGTTTATTATTCAAGTATTTTCATTATACTCGTCATGTACTGTGTGATATTATTATTTTCTAATAAATCTTGCTTATACTTCTTCAATAAAAAAAGACAAAAAATAAACGTATAGTATACTCCATGCATGTGATATACCTGGTGTTTATTAGAGGATAGAGTGTCACGGCGAGTTTCATTCGCCACTCCAACGTGGCACGCTCGCCACTTCTCGCCGGCCACCGCCACCACACCAGCCACCCTCGCCGATCTCATTTTCGTCACTTCAACAACACACAACAAGACAAAAACTTTTTGAATAATAACGTTTGAATATTACCGTTTATATCAAACGGTTACCTTTTTTTTTCTTTTTTTTCTTTTTCAGATTCAAATATTACCCCACCCACTCTATAAATAATACTCATATTTTACACAAAAATTCACGCTTCTCTTTCAAAAATATATTATCTTCACCATCTCAATCCACAACAAAAAATGTTTCAAGATCCAAACGAGATGTCGTTTATGAATCTCCTGAACTCGTCTTCGTCAAACCCGTCCACCCCATCGTCCCAAAGCTCAAACACTTCTTTGCAAGTCAGATTTAAAGCTTTTCAATATCCAAGACAATCACCACCGCAATTCTATCCATCACAACCATCACAACCGCAATTCTATCCATCACAACCATCACAATCGCACTTCTATCCACCACAATCCCAATACTATCCATCACAACCATCACCACCGCAATTCTATGCTTCACAACAATTCAAAGTACCTCAACCACCATCAACCGAAACACGTGAAGAACAACATCGTCAAGGAAAAAAACCGGCCAAAGCGCCAAAGAAAAAAAACAAGACCGTGGTGAATTTGGACGCGGACAACGAGGATGAGGAGGAAGAAGAGTCTCGAACCACAATTCGTTGGACAAGCGAGGAAGAAAAAAATTTAGCCGAGTGTTGGGTTGAGGTTTCCCAAAACGCCGCTATCGGTAATGACCGACTAAACGATGTGTTTTGGACTCAGATTTGGGAGGACTTCAACGCTCGTAGTCCAGGGCCTACTCGTACAAAAAATATGTGCACGGGTAAATGGACTCGGATAAACGGTGATTGCCAAAATTTTAATGGTTTTTACTAGCATTTGCAGCTTAGATCCGGGGGAAATGATTTTGATCACATTGAGAATGCAAGACTTGCTTTCAAGTCTCAAACAGGAAACAATTTACTATGGTCCCGGCATGGAAGGTTTGAGACAATATCCCAAATGGGACGCTACGGACGGGATCAATGAAGATAATATCGCGAATTATTCGACCACGATCCAAGAGCTCGTCCATGAGCAAGCCTCGACCGGCAAAAAATCAAAATCAGTGAAGTCGTCAACGAGCACCGGGGGGAGTCAATCGGATGCTATTGCGGAAGCTTTAGCTCAAGAGTATAAACGTAAAGTAGACGAAGCCAAAGAAGTGTACGAGGCGAGGATAGCGAAAGAAAAGTCACTCCAAGAGTGTCGAGAATTGGAGTTTCTCATGCATGATATTGAGGGGTTGCCGGAGCCAAAAAATCGATCCTCAAAAAGAAACAAGACGAATTAATGTTGTATTTTTTAAGTTTCGTATGCTTTTTATTTTTCGTATGTTTTTTTTATTTATCGTATGTTTTTTTTTCCCGTATTGTAGTTGTTTTCCCGTATTGTAATTTTATTTTAATGAAATGAATTTTATTGTGTTAGAAAAATATGGAAAAGAAATAAAATGAGGGTAGGTGGGGCCCAAATGAAGAGGTTTGAGTTAGTTGTGATTGGGGGGGTATTTTTAAGTGACTGTGTTGGAGTGATGTGAAAGTGATGTGGCACAAGTGGGGCCCAAATGAAGAGGAGTGGTGTGCCATAACACTCTATGCTCTTAAATACTTGTACAGGTCCAGATTATATAAAAAGGAAGCCAGTAGAAGGTTATCTCGTATTCATCATGGAACAATTTATTCTTTATAAATACTCTGCAGGTAAGGCGGACTGGCCTGTAGTATATAGAAAAACGCAAGCAAAGCAACTAGTGATATAAGAAGACCCAACATGCTATAAAATGTGTGAGCAAGTATGAATTTGAAATCCATGGCTAGGTAAGTAAATCCTGCAACAAAATAGCAATGTTGTATTTTTTGCATAAAACCGGTTAGTCGGTTTGTAAAACTATTTTGTTCTATCAAAAATAATAACCTTTAAGTAAATTTTTAGTAGCAAGGTCATGATAAAGAATTTGGGTTGTTAAAATATATTTTGGTTATTGCGATTTTCGAAAATAAAAAAGGTGTTTTTATGAACAAAAGAAAAAAAAATGTCTGAAGTTGTCGCATGAGCCTGGGTTACTAGCAGCCAAACCTGTAGCCATTCCTTTGCCGAAAAATTGTGTCTTATGTTTTCAAGAACTAAAAATGATAAGTTTTTAAAAAATGTGGGAGAATATCAAAAGCTGGAGGATAAACTTATATATTTAACTCATACAAGGCCATATATCATATGTTGTGCATTGTCTCAGCCAGCATATGCAATCACCATTGTTGTCTCATTTAAAGACTGAATGAGAGTTTTGAGGTATCTAAAGAATGCGCCTGGAATTCAAATCTATAACAAAAGTGATTTAAAACTTAGAGTGTTCACAGACTCAAGCCGGGCAAAGTATCCTAAAACAAGGAAGTGTTAGTTTGTGGATTCCGTTTGTTTTTTTTGGTAATACACTTGTTTCATGGAAATGCAAGATATAGGAAGTTATTTCTAGGTCATTTATAGAGGCATAATATAGACTAGGCGAAGACGTGTTTAGCGGGTGTTTCTAGTCACGATAATTAATGATTTGTGATATTGTGGTGAGTGTTTTGTGTAGCGTTTAAAATAGAACGTGAACCGATGAAAATGCAATTGCAAACGGTTGTACTATACGATAATTAAAGTCTAGACAAAATTCTTAACATCTATCAAACAACATATAAAATCATTTAATGAAAATGAAAGTAAACATTACATCAGTTATGGGATAAAAACTAACAACACACGTTACTTGTCGCGTAAAACTAACAAGGATGGGATTAATGGTGACCAAAATTAGCGTGAATACGATTAGCCCAAAATAAAATAAAAATTGGCTAATTTTAGCTATTTTGTAAAAGATTTGGGCACATTTAGCCTCGTTTTTTTTGTTTTGAAATGAGCGATTTAGCCTATTGAAAGTTAAATGTGCACTAACGGGCACATATTTTCTCATAATTGTAAAACATTATAATCGTTTTGAAGAAAAACTTATAAATAATAAATTTATATAGCGACGGATCGTTTTGTGTTAAAAAAGTTTGTGGGTTCTAAGCGAAAATAATAAAAGTTTGAAGATTTGGGATTAAACATAACGTTTTGAAACCCGGTTCGACCGGGTGGTTCAACCAGTTGAACCGTTCCGTTGAAAAACGGGTCGATTTAAACCGAGTCAATATGACAGTTGGGTCAAAGCGGGTCAAATTAAAATAGGTCAACCCACCGGGTTTGAAGCGTCTTGGGTCAACCGGTTTTCGATATGTGTTAATAGTTTCTAATTTTTACTTTTTACTTTTGGTTTTCCTTAATATATAATATAGCAGGTACCAGCGTTGCGGCAGTAGTACTGTGACGATTAACGGAGAAATAGATCTCGATGAGACTGATTCACCGGTTTGTATCGGTTTTAACGGGTCATCTCTAGTTCGCTTCCGGATGGTTTGTTATTGGTTAGCCGAACGATGGCGACACCGGTTTCAGGTTGAACCCGTTGGTCCGGTCCGATTTTTAAAGCTATATGTACCATCAACTTGTTAGCTTGTATGAAGCTTTGTGTGTTTTATTAATTTGTATAATGTGTATAATAACATGTACTTTTCATTTTAGGGTGTTTTAAAAATAACATTAATTAGTGTGTTTAATTATTTTATATTTAGAATTATGTTGTAGCTTGTTTAAATTGTACATTGTGAAAATTTCATTGTACTTTTTAATAAGGGGTGTTTTAATTGGTTGTTTTTAATTTGGTATATATGCTTTTAATTGGTTGTACAATGTGAATAAATTATTGTACTTTTAAGTAATGAGGTGTTTTAATAAGAGTATTAATTACACAAATATATTTCTCTCTCATTTGACCATTAAACTTTTTCACTTTTCCACTTTGACTGATTTTCCATTTTATGTAGTATAGATGTATGGCATTTACAACTTGTGAAATAATTTGAATTTCAAATTTGTTACAAAATTTAAAGGTAAATAATTTGTATCGTGTGATTCTTTTTAGTGAGAGTAGTTCGACAATTCAAATTCTTCGCAAACCCTATTTTTATGAAAAATAAAGCATTTTGAACTTGATGTTCATGTTGTCAGAGAGAAAGTGTTTGTTAGGATCATTAAGAAAATAAAAAGTTCATACTTCTAATCAGATAACCTTGAATAGCAGATGTGTTTACAAAAGCACTTGGAAATTTGCTAACACAATAAGTGGTGGAGAAAGTTGTCCTTGTTGGATATGTTTTGTAAGTAGTTTTAAGTGTTTGGCTATTTTTTAGTTTGAGAGAGGGTGTTGAATAAAAAGGTTAAACAGAAAATAGTCAAAGGTCTTGTTGCGTTTGGTTCATGCATTTGGTTCGTTTGTGGGCATGGACGGAGACACGTTATAGGTATAAGCGACGGAGACACGTTATAGGTATAGGGGCAGAGTGCCCTCTATGTGTAACACCCCCAATTTCGTGATACGCAGTGGAATTCAAGCTGGGTGTTACTTCATGGCACAACAGTTATATCAATAGAAAAGGAACCCTAATTGAGTAGTTTTAAAAGATTTATCATTCGATTTATATAAATATCAGAGTTTACAAAATGAGGTCCTAGTGGTTTTACAATTTATTAAATAAGTTTTCGAATGATAATATAGCCTTCTTTAGTATCCATGCCATCCTCGTAAATTATGAACCTGAGATAAACATGCTAAAAAGTGTCAACACAAAGGTTGGTGAGTTCATAGAGTTTATAGATAAAACAGTTGAGTTCAATAGTTTCAAGTTTGAGCGATTATTGTAATAAATACAAATATCGATGAAATAAGTAGTGGGTTACGTTGTTATACACCCATAGTTCGTTTGTTTAGTAATCAATTGAACACAAGTTTCAAGGTTGGGCCATGTTGTTGCACCCATAAATTCAGTAGTTGCAGTATTTGTATCATTGCAACACATTATATATTGCCTTAAGTCTCATGAACGCAAACTGATGGATCTGGACACACTCCTTGTGTCAATGATATTTTGTATGATATTATTAAGCACGCGAATTTACTTAGTAATACTTAGAAGATGGATTATATGATGTATTGTATGTAAACACAGTTAAACACAAAACTTAAGCTCCAATATTATTGATGAATAATACGAGTGATCTTAGATTATCACTAGGGTTACACCTTGAAGCCTTTGTAGTGTCGTGAGGTAAATTCACAAGTACCTAAGACAATGACCTAGGACCTCCTTTTATACAACAAGGAGTCATTTACAAGATAAGTATAAAGCTAACATAATAGAATATACACAAGATCTATTCTATACTTATCTAGACGCGTTTAACTAAACATAAACTAATAGCGGTGGTAACAAAGTCTTGCGGTGGGAATACGCTTCCACCGCTAGTGTTAATCTAGCGAGGTAAACCACAACTATCCATGGTAGCGGATTATTCCAACAATCCTCCCTAAACTTATGATTTCTCTGCAAATCAATAAGTTTCTTCAATATGCATTATCTTCAAGGATTTGGGAATTCAACCAAACACTTCACTTCTTTCTTAACCACGAATAGCTCTTGAACATTGATTTTGAAGCCTTTGTAACAATGCTCGACCTTCTCAAAGTGTCTTCATGAACTCTTATTGGTAAGCATAACATTCTGTAAGAGCTTCAGCTCTGAGTGGATATTCTTTCTCAGCAAGCATGAAAACATCTTTTCCATCTGTTGTAGAAACATGATGAACTTCACATGAATCATAGTAAAACCATTTAGTACCAAAACATGTGAATAAGGTTTTCCAGAAGTCATCATTAACATCAGGTTCATAGAGCCTTCTAAGATTAACCCACAACTGCATCTCCTTTGTATCTTTGTGATCTTGAGTATTAAACCTTTCTTGAACTAACCTCTATAGTGTATCAAGGTCATATCTGTCAAAAGCTTTTATAAGATCTTCAAATTGAATGAATGATGAAGTTGCACCACCTAGCCTTGTGATCTTCCATGTTGGAGCAAAATTGCTAGCGATGTAAACTTCCAAATCAATAATAGGATGTCGAACTTGCGGTGGTTACGAATAAAAATCTCCTTCTTCAATCACAATCATTCCGGTCAATTGATCTTGATGAATTTCTCGGTAGGAATTTCCTTCTCGATGACATTGCTTGATCTTCATCAACCTTAGTCTTCTTATCGGTTTGAGAATCACTTACTTTGGCCTTTCTCTTCAATCTAGGAAATCTTATTGCTTCTTCTTGAGCCCATTGCAATAAAATCTTTATCTTGTTTTTGAGTTACGTAGTAAGCCTTTTCAACTTGATCATCGGTCATTCCTTTGAATTGATGCATCTTCCAACCACCAACATGACAACAATAAGTTTTCATATATGAAAGGATTTGTCTCTTGGTAGGTTGTCTTGATTTCTTTGACCCTTTTGACTGTACTAATCACATCTTCAAGTGCTTGATTGTTCTTCATTTGAATGAAATCCTTCAACCGAAAGCGGTTCTTTGTTCCTCGATTAAGGATGCATCACTACTGTGTCAATTGCCTTTTCTTGATTTATGCATTATTAGCAATCAAGAATTCAATATCTTCTTCAGAGGGAACATAACTAAACTCCGAGTCTTCTCTAAGAAGCTGTAGGTTGAATAGTGGAAAGTGGATCTTCTTCCATTCTATCCAATCTTTTAGCTTCCATAAAGCTTGCAACTTCCAATTCTTCAAGCTTTTTGATGAGTGTCTAAATACTCATCATTTTTGTTCCTTCTACATTGCAAAAACATTTAAAAACACTCGAAATGCTTCAAAATATGTTAAAATATCCTCGAGTGTGTTTTGTGTCTTGCGGTACAAAAGGATTGAAAAGCAGAGAAAAAACGGACAAAATCGAGCAAAAATCGGAAAAGTCTTTGAAGCCGATGCGGGTTGTGATTTTCACGATTGTTGATCAATTTAAGACCGAACACGTTTTAGAGTGGGAAAAGCAACCGTCCTTAAACCTAAACCAAAACCAAAATCACCATTTTACCGTCCCCGATACCCAAATAAACCTTTCTTTTTCTATTTTATAACCATTATCCAATAAATAAACCTTACCCTTCCTTTTCAACTAATAAATAAACAAACACAAACCTGCTCCCACTGTTCTCTTCCTCACCATCACCTGTAAACCAAACCCAACCCACGGTATTGCTCCAACTTGGCTACCCACTCTTCCCCATTTGTTCCTCCACCTATACAAACATCCAAACTTCTTTAATTGTAAATTAATGACTTCAAGATCAAGTTTGGACTTTTGGCACCAAAATCCTATTGAGCAATTTGAGATCATTTGAGGTTAATCTAAGGGTGTAGAATGGATCGGAGGAAGATAAGAGATAAATCCACCTTAGTTGTAGTATAAATAGCTCATTGTAGCCATTGTACAAAGTAGTCAGTAGTTAGTTTTTTAGTTTTAATTTAGTTTTTAGTTTTAGTCTAGAAATTTCATGTTCTAGTCCCATTTTTAATCTTCCTGTCATTCTTACATTTCCTGTAATTTTAAAGTTTAATGCAATTTGCTTTCATATTCACTTTAAATTTATGTAGTTTTCACTTTTAAGTTCTTAAATTCTGTTATTAGTGCTTTACAAATTTCTGTTAATGTTGTTTTAACTCCATTCAAGTCTTGTTAATGATAAAGTTAGTTCCTTGAAATTCGGTTTATCACAGTTAAAAAAAAAAAGTCGTTTCTTTACCCTAAGGGGTGTTTGGAATTGCAAGTCTTTGGGTCAAAACCTTTTCTACCCACTTTGACCTTTGAGGTCAAGTACTTTTAAGATTTTAGTAGTCTTTGCAAAGTTTGGGAAGCTTGACAAAGTTTTATATACATCTGTGCGTGACCTTTTTCTCAGCGCCTTATAAGCTCTTATAAGCTCAAAGTCGGTTCCTTTCTGACTTTTTAGAATCTCAATTAGATTATTTTTACATTTTCAAGCTTTTTACGCACTAGTCTAGCTTTAGTTAGCTTTAATTTTGCCTTCAAAGTTAGTACCACACCAATTTAAATATGTCAAGTTTCCATATCATTAACAAGCCTTTTGCTGACCCATAGCTCGATGAATGTAGCTTCTCATCGGTATTTGTGGGGCAAAAGCTTGCCCCCGCTGTCTTCAAGGACCCTTAAGCTCGACGACTTATTTGTTCCGTAGCTCACCAAAATAAGCTAGAATCTCCCCTTGAGCACATTAGCTCTGTAACCCAACAACAGCCCTCTTCCATTTTTATGTTTATTAGGTAGTTTGATTAGCCCATTTCTCACTCATTTGTTGCCTTTTAGGTAGTTTAGAATAAGTTTATCGATTGCTAGCTTAATTGGTGTTTGTCATAGCTTATTAGGTGTTTATTTTTGCTTTTCATTTGTCCAATCCTTCGTTATTTTAGTCTAGGATTTCCTTAGATAAGCTTATTGAGCCAACTGTTTTCCCCTTATTGGTTATTTCTATTTGATTGTTTGAGCTCAATTTAGTTTTAGCTTTTTACGTGTTAGCTTATTTTTGCTCTTATAATGCTTATTCACTGTTGTACATGCTTATTTATGCTCAAAAATCTGAAAATTGGTGTTTGGTTGAGGCTATGGCACGAGTCAGTGGTAATAAGCTGATCTATCAATAGTTAATTATTTTTAGACAATAGAATCCATCTCTTAGCTTAATTGTATTCCCAACTGCTTGTCCTTGTAATTTAGCTTAATTTAGTTACCATTAGTTTGTTTCTAATCTCCAGTGCTTATTTGTATTTCCGCTTACTGATAAATTGCTTGTCTTGGTCTCCTTTTTGCCTAATAAAACTGTTATAGGTGCGTTTGTTTGGTCACTGTCTAAACAGCCACTTTTAGGCCCAAGTGGCTTGTCTTTTACATTTTTAATTTCTTCATTTTTTATCCTTTTTAGCTGAAATTTTGGTCATATAATCTTTGGTTGGTTGTCTTCTTCATGGTATTTTTAGTTTATTTTTAAGATTTTTCTATACCTGCTGAATCAGTGCTTAAAATAGGGCTATAAGGGCCGTTTGGTGTGTTGAGACTTGAAATCGGTCTCGAGCTTTTTTCATTGCTTGTGCTTTTTAGGTTCAGTCGGTTGCATTAGCTCATTTTAGGTTAGATTTAGGCTTTAGTAGCTTATGGTAGCTTATAGTTAGCTTTTAGCTTATTTCAAGTGCTTATTTAAACCGCTTATTTGCCCAATTCGACTTATTAGTGGGCTTATTTAACTTTTATATTTTTCCGGGCTTAAAATAATGGGAAAATGACAAAAAAATCATCGAACTTGACACTTGTTGTCATTGTGTGTAGCCAACTATTTTTTTTTTCATTGTAACACAAACCTTTTGAATTTTTGTCATTGTATGTAGCCAGTTAGGTGAATTTGTGTTATTGTATGTACCCAGTTAGGCTTAGCGTTACATCGTTAGTCCTTTTATATTAACGGTCGTTAGTAAATAACTTAAAATTTCGTTCTCCTACGTTTTTATTCGTTTTCATCCGTTATTATACGTTTTCTTCCCTTTTTACACGATTTCGTCCGTTTTTACACGTTTTCTTCCGTTTTCGTCCGTTTTTACACGTTTAGTGTGGGGGATTGATGAGTGTCTAAATACTCATCATTTTTGTTCCTTCTACTGCTCGCAAAACATTTAAAACACTCTAAATGCTTTAAAATATGTTAAAATATCCTCGGTGTGTTTTGTGTCTTGCGGTACAAAAGGATTGAAAGCAGGAGAAAAACGGACAAAATCGAGCAAAATCGGAAAAGTCTTGAGAAGCCGATGCGGGTTGTGATTTTCTACGATTGTTGATCAATTTAAGACCGAACACGTTTTTAGAGTGGGAAAAGCAACCTGTCCTTAAACCTAAACCAAAACCAAAATCACCATTTTACCCGTCCCCGATACCAAAATAAACCTTTCTTTTCTATTTTATAACCATTATCCAATAAATAAACCTTACCCTTCCTTTTCAACTAATAAATAAACAAACACAAACACGCTCCCTTGTTCTCTTCCTCACCATCACTGTAAACCAAACCCAACCACGGTATTGCTCCAACTTGGCTACCCACTCTTCCCCAGTTGTTCCTCCACCTATACAAACATCCAAACTTCTTTAATTGTAAATTAACGACTTCAAGATCAAGTTTGGACTTTTGGCACCAAAATCCTATTGAACAAGCGAGATCATTTGAGGTTAATCTAAGGGTGTAGAATGGATCAGGAGGAAGATAAGAGATAAATCCACCTTAGTTGTAGTATAAATAGCTCATTGTAGCCATTGTACAAAGTAGTGGTAGTTAGTTTTTAGTTTTAATTTAGTTTTTAGTTTTAGTCTAGAAATTTCATGTTCTAGTCCCATTTTTAATCTTCCTGTCATTCTTACATTTCCTGTAATTTTAAAGTTTAATGCAATTTGCTTTCATATTCACTTTAAATTTATGTAGTTTTCACTTTTAAGTTCTTAAATTCTGTTATTAGTGCTTTACAAATTTCTGTTAATGTTGTTTTAACTCCATTCAAGTCTTGTTAATGATAAGAAGTTAGTTCCCTTGAAATTCAGTTTATCACAGTTAAAAAAAAAAGAAGTCGTTTCTTTACCCCTAAGGGGGTGTTTGGAATTGCAAGTCTTTGGGTCAAAAACCTTTTCTACCCACTTTGACCTTTGAGGTCGAAGTACTTTTAAGATTTTTAGTAGTCTTTGCAAAAGTTTGGGAAGCTTGACAAAAGTTTTTTGTCTGTCCTGTGCAGCCTTTTTCTCAGCGCCCTTATAAGCTCTTATAAGCTCAAAGTCAGTTCCTTTACAGCTTTTTAGAATCTCAATTAGATTATTTTTCTGTTTCAAGCTTTTTCTGCACTAGTCTAACTTTAGTTAGCTTTAATTTTGCCTTCAAACTTAGTACCCTGCACCAATTTAAATATGTCAAGTTTCCATATCTGTTAACAAGCCTTTTTGCACAACCCATAGCTCAGTGAATGTAGCTTCTCATCAGGTATTTGTGGGGGCAAAAGCTTGCCCCGACTTGTCTTCAAGGACCCTTAAGCTCGACAGCTTATTTGTTCCGTAGCTCACTCAAAATAAGCTAGAATCTCCCCCCCTTGAGCCTGTTAGCTGCTGCAACCCAACAGCAGCCCTCTTCCATTTTTATGTTTATTAGGTAGTTTGATTAGCCCATTTCTCACTCATTTGTTGCCTTTTAGGTAGTTTAGAATAAGTTTATCAGTGCTAGCTTAATTGGTGTTTGTCATAGCTTATTAGGTGTTTATTTTTGCTTTTCATTTGTCCAATCCTTCGTTATTTTAGTCTAGGATTTCCTTAGATAAGCTTATTGAGCCAACTGTTTTCCCCTTATTGGTTATTTCTATTTGATTGTTTGAGCTCAATTTAGTTTTAGCTTTTTACGTGTTAGCTTATTTTTGCTCTTATAATGCTTATTCACTGTTGTACATGCTTATTTATGCTCAAAAATCTGAAAATTGGTGTTTGGTTGAGGCTATGGCACGAGTCAGTGGTAATAAGATGATCTATCAATAGTTAGTTATTTTTAGACAATAGAATCCATCTCTTAGCTTAATTGTATTCCCAACTGCTTGTCCTTGTAATTTAGCTTAATTTAGTTACCATTAGTTTGTTTCTAATCTCCAGTGCTTATTTGTATTTCCGCTTACTGATAACTTGCTTGTCTTGGTCTCCTTTTTGCCTAATAAAACTGTTATAGGTGCGTTTGTTTGGTCACTGTCCAAACAGCCACTTTTAGGCCCAAGTGGCTTCTTCATGGTATTTTTAGTTTATTTTAAGATTTTCTATACCTTTGAATCGATTGCTTAAAATAGGGCTATAAGGTAGTTTGGTGTGTTGAGATTTGAAATCGGTCTCGAGCTTTTTACGTAGCTTGTGCTTTTTAGGTTCAGTCGGTTGCATTAGCTCATTTTAGGTTAGATTTAGGCTTTAGTAGCTTGTGGTAGCTTATAGTTAGCTTTTAGCTTATTTCAAGTGCTTATTTAAACCGCTTATTTGCCCAATTCGACTTATTAGTGGGCTTATTTAACTTTTCATATTTTTCCAGGCTTAGAATAATATTTTAGATTTTCCTGTAAAGTCTCATAATTTTCTTTGTTCATTTGTTATTTTTCTTAATTTTAATTAGTTTAAATTAGTTTTAATTAATAATAATTATTTAAAAAGTCTAAAAATATATTTTCAGTTTTAAAACAAGTTTTATAATATTTTAGATTTTCTAAGTCATAATTTCACTTTTCTAGCTTTATTTCATATTTTCTTATATTTTAGGGTATTATTAAATAGTTAAAAATAGTTTTAATTAATAATAATTAAATAAATAGTCATAAAAATAATTTTATTTTTCCAATAATTTTCTTGCATCATTAGGATTGTAAAATATATTTTCCATATTCGTAGGTATTTTACTTCTTTTTATTTTACGTTTTCTTTTATGACGTTACGTAGTTTTTATTTAAACATACGCGCTTTAGGTTTTAATCGTTAATAGTTTTTAAATATAGAATTAAAATGACTTCAAAGTCTTAAATAGATTTAATTTCCTTAGTGTAATCAATCATAACCTTTTCCTGTTCAATATTCACTCGATCACGAATTCGTTCTATTACAGTGTTCACACCTCGTTGGGACTTAACGACCTGGGGATACACTATACTCTCCTGGATCTAATTGCATTTCGTTCTCAGACTGTTTTGACTTTTATTACGGTTGACCATTCACAAGTGGTTGATTTGTGTGATAAAACTTGACGGTTTGGATCGAATCACTTTTTCTTTTCAGCCATTTGTTCTTCTGAGATCTTTACAGCAATTTCTCTATCAAGAACAATCTGTGCTTGTCTTTTCTTTGAAATCTTTCTTCCAGTTTACTTTACATCTTCCATAACTGCTTTACCTTTGTCTTTCTTCAATTTATAAAATTCTTCATTTGTAGTGACAAAAGTTGGCTCTGCAGTGGAAATAAAATCAGTGGTAAAATCAGTTGCAGTTTGGAAAATGTCTTGATTTTCAAGTTGCTCTCCATGAGTATCGCTTCCTTTGTTCCTTTACTTGTATATCCTTCATCTTCAAAATCAATTGTCCTCCCTCGATTAAGACTGTTTTCCTCCCTGTTTGGGAGAATTTCCCAAATCATGATCGGTTTGAATCACCATCGGTGGGTGAGGATGAAGATGAAACCACCAATTTTGTAGTCCTCTTGTGCTTTTCAACCCTTGCATCTCTTCCTTTAAGGTCGAATCTCTTCCTTTAAGGTCTTAACATCCTTGGCATCTGCTTTGCTTGACATGTGCCAAATCATACGGAGAGATTCAACTGCTTGGCTAATTTGTACACATAACCATCAATTCCAATTGGTTCCCACCGCCTCATCACTTCCAATTGTGTTACTGTTGGGAGAGGTGAATCATGGGGCAAAGGTTGATTCCTCCCTAGTTGGACGAGGTTGAAGTCTAGAACCACCACTGCTTGTTCCTAGACCATAAGGTTCAGAAACTTCTTTGTGTGGTCATGAGAGGAGTTATTTGTTTAGGCCTTCTCTCATAGGTTCTTGGCGGGGGTATAATCAATGTTTGGAACATTAATTATGGGTGTGTTTTGTTCATTGTAATTTTAGCAAGCATTTGGGGTAGGAGAGGTGTAAAATCATATTGCCATCTTTGTTCAAATTTTGAAAACTTTAGGCTTTAGGCAGGCGATTTGATAAACATTAGTGTGGGGTTGCGGTTGAAACTCATTTAGCCTTGCTTGCACAAACCTTGGATACATTAAAAGTTTGGTTTTACTCTGTACATTGCCTTTCATACTTGTAAAATATAATTTGACCGGTTGAAAATCTTATCGATGACTAGACAAACCAAAGGGTAAGCCATGGTTGAACTAAATTGCTCATAAGATGTTTTCTTTGGTGAGACAACGTAACAAAGTATGAATCAAAATCTCCATTGGGGACAAAAACCACTCTTTTGAAAGTAGCCTTTTGTCGGTGGTATCATACCCCATGGATGATAAAGTATCATAAATGTCGGGCATAGGTAATGTGATGAGACCATTGAGATCACCCAGTGGAGTACTCTCCTCAAGGATGCCTCGGTAACATCAATAGTTACCCCATCCACTTGTGGCTCGTAGAGCATCCATTTATTTCATGTGTATCTCCAATCTCAAGTGTTATGGACTTAGCGAAGTCCAAAAGCTGCTTGATTTGAGAGATATAGATTGTGGGTTTAAAATCAAAGCATACCTTATGTGAGTGGTATTGAGAAAGTCCACAATCGATGAAAAAAGGTACGCTCTTCTCATTACACTTTTGTGGGTAGGACACTAGGTTGTGCTCATCGCAAATTTCAAAGATGCCATAGAAACTTTTGATGAAAAACAATATTATGTCAAGAAGAATGAAAGAATAACTAGCCAATTGAGAGAAAGATATATAGGGTTAGGGTTTAGAATTATTGCAAGCAAAATTATCTTTAGAAAGTGTTTATTATAATACGGAAGAAGATAATTTCCTTAAAATTTTAACCCTATATATATGACAATTAGTGGTTACTTTCAAAGGCTAGTAAAAATTAATTCTTGACACAATCGGTTATAATGACTAGAACAACGGTGGTAAAATAACAATGTCGATTGGAAGCTGTGAACTAGCGATGGTAATTTTCACAAAAATTTCAAAAGCGATGGTAAATAAAATCATGTGATAACAAGATCGCTCTTATCATAGTTTTTAGCAAACTACCACTATCAACGGATTTGATATGTCTTTACCATGAGTTGTTTGCTATGGACTAGCCAACTCTTAATCATAAAGAATATGGTGAGTTGATAACCATGTAGTTTTGGTAAACTATCAACCATAAACGGATTTGTCAAGTCTTTACCAATGGCCGTTTGCTCGGACTAGTTGATTCTTATGTGTGTAAGACATGGTGAATCAATAACCATTTGTTGTGTATCTCGGATATACACCTTTACATTCAACTCCCATCAAGGCTTGGTTATAAGAAATAACCAACATGTTATTAACCAACATTACCTTGAACCAAACCATTATCCAAGTAAAATATCTTCCAAAGTCAACCCAATAATATCTGTATTTACTCCTTAACCTACCAAAATAGGAAAAAGTAAATATACTCATTAATTAACCCTTTTCAACCGACTTTGTCTATATAAGGAGGCTTGGCTTTAGGTAAACTTCATCAATTCACATTCAAACACAATATCCCCAAAACCATAATCATGAGCAACCCTTCCAACACCATCGACATCTCATCTGATTCAGAAAAAGAGTATGCAATCGAGTCAGAGACATCAGGATTGGTTAGGATATTTCCCACCAGGGGTTGGCACTTCTTCCACAAAGTATACCAAAGAAACTGCTAAGCGTGTGCTTGCAGCTAAACCTGCAAAATCTCTTGAGTTCTACTCCAGCTCATCAGATGATGACGAGGCGAATGATGAAACCTATTCTATGGCTAAAGATTTGCCAAAAGCTCTTTCAATAGCACTAGAAACAGCTATCTCCAATATGAAGCAGATATCCATCCCAACAAAGCCTGCAATGCTACCAAAGCCTCCTCCACAGGTTCTTGGGCTTCCATGTCCAAGAATGCACTCCACTTTTGAGAACAAAAGGAAGAGGGCATCGAGAAACAAGCATGACTATGTGGGCAAAGGCAAGAAGCCAATGGAGTAGCTGAAGTTAGGTGTAGGATGTGCTAGGTTGCAGTCTTTTGTGTTTTGATGATAATAAGTACTTTCACTTTGGTTGTAATGAATCACGTTATATTAATGAAGTTCCTTTGTTTTCCTTTTTCCCTTTGTAAGCATGTTACCCTGGTTGCAATATAGTTCCCACAGTAAAATAATTTACGTATAAATATCGGTGGACAACTAGATAGAATCTAAACAACCTCGAGCATCGATTTACCAAAGAGTAACCATTCAATGTAAACAAAGAATCCTTCAAATCGCAACTCACAAGCATAAATCAAATCTGGAATCTTTGTTGAGTTTTGGCAATGGTTAGTATATTAAAAGGAATGAACATAGCGGTGGCTATACTCAATAAAGTCAACTCATAAGCATTGATACACTTTCCAAGGCCACGGGACTCAATTAACTTCTCAACCACTTACACCTTCCCTCATTAACTTCTTGAATTCAACAACATATATTTAACAAACCATTTAACACAAACCACTCAAATCACATACTCCAAAATTTCACTCTCAAAGATCATATCTCCAACAACACCATGAGTCAATCTAGGCTAATCAATCTTTCTTCTAGTAGTTCATCGATAGTTCATGGGATGACTTAGTTTTGAAAAACCACAGGAGAGTTGAAAAGAAGAGTATGAGAAGGTTGTATCCGGAAGAGAAAACATTCAATTGTTCTTTCAAATCCTTTTCTGCTGGCCTTCATCACTACAACGAGCCTCGGGATGCATTAATCAGGAAGATAGCTCGGAGATCGGCTCCTATGTATCTCCATATGTAGAATCTGAGATGATGAGACCTCGGAAGAGTCATGAGTGTTCCCCTCTTGCAGCAATAGCTCCTTGAAGAGCTCCAACCATCACCTTTTCTACCATTGCAACCAGCTCCACCATCAGCCAGTCCTTCATCATCCTCACCACCCTCTTGGGATAGTGGTGATGGGATCGACAAGCCCTAGAGTGTGCGAGTGGATTAACATCGTGGGGCTCCTAAGGTGATGCCAGTGGGGCTTCCCAAAGAAGTCATAGATGGTAGATGATGGGTAGGTAGGGGATGGGTTAGAAAGCTTGTGTTTGGGGTAGGTTGTTGGTAGTTGTTTTCGATTGACGTAGTGATGCTTATGTCTGTATTTCATGGATGTAGCTGCGCACTTAGAGTGCGGTTTGTGAAATAATAATAATAATCCATATTTTCCTTTATTTTTAGTGTTCTGCATCACATTTTGTTCCACTAGCTTCATTATCAAAACCGACATATTGTCCATTATAATGCTCAAAATTAGAAAGATAGGACTTGTTGCCGGTCTTGTGCCTTGAACACCCACTTCTCTGTATATCCTTGATCGATCTTTTGTCCTTAGATGTTCCGCACATAAGAGTAAAGAGTTAGTTTCTTTTGGGGACCCAAGCCATGATTGACTTGGATCCGCCTCGTGTATCAATATAGTTAAATCTATCAAAGGTCATTGATACACCGTTGGGATTGGTTGTAGAGGTATTTCCTTTAGGTTTCTTTTCCTAACGTCTTTGAGGCCTTCATAGCATTGCCCATGTCCCCCTTTCTTGTTCAAAACCCTTGCGGTGGTAACCTTTGAATGAGCGGTGGAAGCTGCTGGTTTCTTTAGGCACCCACTGTTGGTTATAATTAACCTTTTAGCTTGAAAGGTTCCTTCCCCCTTTGTGCAGATTTTGCAAAAGTTGTTTTGAAGTTTGCACTTTTAACGGTGACTTAGGGTGGCGATGTTAGCAGTTTTGCGATGGCAAAAGTTTTGAGGCCACTTCTAAGTTGAACTGCTCTTGGGACCATTTTGCAATGTGAATTAGGGTGTACATTATTTTGAAACTGTTAGTCTCCACCGTTTTGTTCCCATGGACTTCCTTCTCCCAACATGATAGTCACAATAAGCATGTAAATGATCAAAACTACCACGGATATAGCATGCCTTATTGTACATTACAAAATCACTACCTAGTTGTTGAGATTTAACATGATTCTAACTCCTCTGGTTACCCCTAGGGTTGTAGGCTTGTTCTATACATCTTAGCATACCTTACAGTTGGTCTAGGTTTATTAAACTGGTTTCCTAGGTTCCTCTGTAACAGTATTAACAACTTTTGGGATAGAAGCCTCTACATTCTTTTTAACATTCTCATCAACAACAGATGAGTCACTAGCATTCTCAAAAACATCATTATCAAGCTTAATCTCTTCCTCACTTTTCACCATTGTGTTCTTTAAAGGACCATATTCTCTTTCAAGATCCTTAAACTCTTCTAAGCCTGTATGAGCTAAATCTATACCTGGAGGTGAATGAACACCCCTTAGAGGTGGAGGCACAGAATTATAACCCATACCAGACTTAGCTTTATTATAAATTTGAGCATTCCAAATTTTATCAATTGACTTAGACTGATGATAACATGTGTCTAAAGTTAAATTGACATTTTTATTTTTCTTTTCAAGTTTTTCAAGCTCCTTTTGGTATGCTTCATTCACAGCAGTTGTATGTTCTACCTCTCTTCTAAGAAGAATCATATCATCATTATATTTTGTCTAATTTTCTCTATAGTGATCTATTTGTTTCTCTAATCTTGCTATAGCTCTCCTAAGGTTAGACACAGTATAATTAGCGATATATAACTCTTGTCTTTCATTAGAATATAAATCATTAAGCCTTTCAACTTCTTTAGCGACCCTACATGTTTTAGAACAACTATCAAAGTTTTGTACCTCAGTCGAGAGAAAGCCATGAGAGCAAATTCGGTAGCAACAAGAGCGACATCGGTATGTTCTTCTTCTTGTTCATCGACCATGAAACTCCAATCATAGCTCACACCATCAATAGCCAACATTGCCTTTGGTTCTTCCACGATTGGTCCTTCTTTTGCTTGTACCAAGTAGACCTGTTGTCCTTGGTCTTTGGTCTTCTACATTCTCTAGCAAAATGTCCAAACTTGTGGCGGTTAAAGCACTCCACTTTCTTCTTATCAAAGCTGCGGTTTCATCACCATTGATGTGAATAGGCTTGCCGTCTTCTTGTAGAATTTCCTAGCCCTCATGCTAAGAAGAGCTATCGCCATTTTATATCCATCTCCTCCAAGTCATCTTCATCAATTTGCTCTATGTCTTCATGAGTTAAGACGAGCCATCAACTTGTGTGGATATGAAAGCATAAAGGTAGGATCTCCAATACTAGCAACCTTCTTCTTTGAACTGCGGTGGTAACATTTACATTACCGATGGAAAATTTAGAACCAAACAATGGCAACTTCA
This sequence comes from Chrysanthemum lavandulifolium, assembly GCA_022545495.1. Taxonomy (NCBI): domain Eukaryota; kingdom Viridiplantae; phylum Streptophyta; class Magnoliopsida; order Asterales; family Asteraceae; genus Chrysanthemum; species Chrysanthemum lavandulifolium. The sequence continues at coordinate 206,885,654 of CM040238.1, forward strand.
TCATCATTGTCATCTCGATTGTCATCACATCAGCAGAGGTTGACAACAATGCCAAGCTACTAGAGCTTGTGCCAAGTTTCCGCCTTCTTTAACCTTTGCTCAATAAGTTTGAAGTTGTTGTAAAGGTCATTGAGCTTCATTGTTTCTATGTCCGACGGTTGTTTTCCCAGACGGTAACATTGGTTTGAAACTCGAAGGCAAACTTCTTAGGAACTTCAAATTGAGGTCTTCCTTTTCTACCTCAATGCCAAGCACGGTCGGTTGAGTATAAATCTTACGAAGTTTGGTGAAGATGCTATCAAGAGAGTCATTGCTTGAGCGGAGAAATTTTCATAGCTTTGCTTCGATAATGTCTTTTGTGTCTTCTTTGTAGCATCATTACCACCAAACGAGCGAGATCTCTTCAAAGCAGTTCCTTTGCGGTTGTGTACTTGCAAAATGCAATGATCGATCTTTAGGAAGAGTCATCGACAGCAGACTTCTAGCTTTAAGATCATTCTTCTTGCAAGCCTTTTCAATACTAGATTGAGCACATAAACTTTCACAACATATGTGTCACCTACCTTCATGATACTAGTCACGGGCTTGAAAGAATCACCGGTTTGAATGATCTCCCATAGAGCATAGTCTGAATGAGAAAGTATTGCTCTATCAATTATCCTCCCATCTCAAACTCATTAAGTTTGAGCTTAGGTAGCCTTGGTGTAGAAGAGTTTGATTGGTTGTTTTCCATCTCCATTGAATTGAGTGAGTAGGTTAAGCTTAATTCCTTGGATCTTCTAAAACAAAATATCGAACCTTCGCTCGATACCATGATGGATCTGGACACTCCTTGTGTCAATGATATTTTGTATGATATTATTAAGCACGCGGAATTTACTTAGTAATAATTAGAAGATGGATTATATGATGTATTGTATGTAAACACAGTTAAACACAAAACTTAAGCTCAATATTATTGATGAATAATCTGAGTGATCTTAGATTATCACTAGGGTTACACCTTGAAGCCTTTGTGAGTCGTGAGGTAAATTCACAAGTACCTAAGACAATGACCTAGGACCTCCTTTTATACAACAAGGAGTCCTTTACAAGATAAGTATAAAGCTAACATAATAGAATATACACAAGATCTATTCTATACTTATCTAGACGCGTTTAACTAAACATAAACTAATAGCGGTGGTAACAAAATCTTGGCGGTGGAATACGTTTCCCTTGCTAGTGTTAATCTAAGCAATGTAAACCACAACTATCCGTGGTAGCGAATTATTCCCAACACAAACCTTAACACGAGCGCCATAATAATGACTTAAGTTACAAACATCATAATAATGATGTGAGCAACAATGCCCTACGGTAGGAGTTTGCCATTCTCTAGTATTCTCAAATAAAGTGCATTTGGTTACCTATCCGGATAACACAAATGGGCGTCAGCGCCAATAGATCTATTTACTATATTCGCGTTCACTCGCAAGTGATTAATGGTTGATGATATGAGGGAATTTTAGTGGCAATGTAAGTACTTAAGCAATAGCAATCGGTGTAGGTATAGCATAGAAAAATACTTGTGTTCGGATTTGTAGCATGTATCTCCCACGAGTTTGAAAACAAGTAAAAAGTGGAACTATGAACTCACAACAAGATGTAAAAGTTTATAGTATTTGTGATAGTAAAACAAACTAGTTGAGCATGTATCTCAAAAGAGTTTACAAAGCGATAAATGATAGAAAATAGGCTACGAACTCACGAGAATTGTGAAGAGTTTAAAATAAATGTAAAATATCAAGCAATATTTGAGCATGTATCTCCCCAAAACGTTCAAAATAAGGAAAAGAGGGCTATGACTCACAGTAATATGTAAAAGTTTTAGAGTACTTATAAAGTGAAAACATGTAGTTGAGCATGTATCTCCCCAAAGCATTAATAAACAAGTATAAAACGGGCTACAAACTCACCTCGATATTACGATGGTGCGGATGGAAAAAAATTAAGTAAAGTTGATAAACGTCTCCGACACGTAACCTGAGTTGATATGTCAAGTTTTCAGTATTCGAATTCAAGTTTATACGATGATAATGCTTTATCGATAGTTGGGGTGAACATGAAGTCTCGTCAAAAATTAGTAATACTTATCATACTTATTTTTATGGTTCGGATGATTGTTTATAAATTTTATCCAAACCCAAGTTGTTAACTATGATATGTTTCCAAAATGTTATAATTTTACAATTTTGTATATTTCTTGTTTTTACCCTTGCACTTTCATAAATGACACTTTATACCCTCAACTATAGGTTATTGACAAAATCAGCCCTTGTACAATTAACTTTGAAGAAATTACATTTTTATCCCAAGAAAACTTTATCTTTACAAAATTACAATTTTTATCCTTGTAGTTTTATAAGAAAAACTTACTTGTTTTAGGCATAAATCGACAAAAGTAAGGGTAAATATAAGCGAGGCCTTAAAAGATTTTTACTACATTCTTGATCCCTTCAAAAGTTTTCCGGGTGGTCTTTATAATGGTTCAAACTAGAAGTCTTAAGCTCCTACGGTTTGGTCGCAATAATTTCCCAAAGTGGAGGGTTGGGGCGTTTTGACAAAAAGAGTAATTTCAGTGGGTGATAAGCCTAAAAGAGTCTTAAATAAAAACTATACGAGCCAAGGTTTCCGTGATACCTTTGATCCTTTATTATCTATGCTGTAAGGAATTCAAAAGGGCCAAGTTATAGATTTTATGGACCTTGTTTGACAGGTAAAATAATTGCACAAAAAGGGTCACTTGGGCAGTTTACTCGATATGGACAGAAATGAAAAACAATTTGGTTTTCGATTTTAAGGCTCATGATTTGACTTATTAAGCATAGTAACATGTTTATAAACTTATTTAGTGTATCCTTGAAAGGTTTTAGGGTCTCTTGTTTAGAAAACATGTCGAAAATTTTAAATAATGGTGTTTGGTCTAGTGCCTCGCGACAAGGAACATGCAAGAGAATAAAAACGTGAAATGTGCATATTTTGGCCAGGTCTTGAGGAAGTTCTAGAGTCTCCTAGGGGCTTATTAAAATGGTACAATAACTCGACTTAAAGTTCAAAACTCATGAGTTAAAACTTGGTCCAAAGTGGGCGTTTGGTTTTATAAAATCAAAACAACTGCTGGGATTTTATTAATATATGACTTAGTTATCGTTTTACGGACTGTGACCCGAGTTTTTGAAGAAAACGTCGTTCGGATAACTTTTGATGAAACGGAACTGAAGTGCATCGTTTCTTGTGCCCGACCCTTACATCACGAAGGTTTTGGATGATTTTGGTAACTTTGTTAAACCATATCTTTTGACTCGTGTGACCGTTTAGGTGATTCAAATTGCTATGTTTTTCTTATAAGATCCTTTTAATAGTAGGTAATTGATATTAAAAATGTTAACAAAATTGAATGAGTTTAGTAGACTTACAAACTGCTGCTTGATCTGAAACAGGCGAGACCAAATGGACTTCTTAAGTGGAACCAAGCTCTTCCTATCCTCCAAAGCTTTAAACTATCCTTTCTTGGTTGGTACTAAGACTTCAAGATCAGTGAGTGAATGAGTGTGTGATGGGTTGGTGGTTTTCGAATGAGGTGTGAAGAAAATGAAGGATATGTGGTCGATATATATAGAGTAAAAGAGTTATGGTTACTTAAACCTTCTAGTCATCATGTTTAGGGAATGCGAGACAAGGTGAGGTGTTCATAAATGTTTGAGTGGTGATAAGTGATGAAGGTGAGGGTGGCGTGATGTGGTAAAAGAGAACCATAGGTTTTGTCTACAAGTTTTGACATTGGTTGAAACTTATGGGAACATGGTGATGTGGGGTGATTTAGAGCTAGGAATTAACCTTATGGCTTAAAATTTACCAAGTATCTAGTTAAAAGTAGTTTAGTTTAGGTTAGTCTAATTTAAGTAAATGTCATGTTTAACATATATGCATAAAATCCTTGTACCACAAGCATTGTAGAGTTGTACCTTAGACTTGTAAATTTTAAGAAAATCAAATTTAAAGGCTTGTGCATTATAGGGTTGTACATTGTGCTTAAAAATAGGTACATTGAGGTTATAATCTAATTTATATGAGTATAAAACTTTTATTTCATTAAAGACTTGTACATAAACTTGAAAGACTTGTACTATAGGTATAAAATGTTGTACTTTAGTATTTATGATTTATTTTCAGTAAAATCGTAGTTATAATAAATTACGTTTTCGAAAACTCTAATAAATGTCTAACATTTAGTTTAAGCGTTTATAAAACATTCGTTAAGGAAATAACGTAAAATGGAAAATAAAAAGTGAAAACTTTTATACTTGATATATAAGAATGTTTATGTAAAATGAACTTAAGACATTACGGTGAGCACGTTTATTAGGAATATAAGTCACATTAGTTGGTTGATGTGATTAGATAAAGCGATAACGTTTAAAAAATTAGGCGTGAAAAATGAATAAGTATTCTTTCGTTAGAATATTATATTAGTTTAAAACTAGGTAAAATTTACCGGTGGTTCTGATCTCACCCTCTTAAATTGAATCTAGTCCGAGATTCGGTCGTTAGATGTTGAAGTAATGAGGATGAAATGTGTTTTCACTTTAGAATTTATTGTTTTACATGTGAATAACATTATTCGAAGGTCATATAAACTTAATAAAATTTTATTTTGAATGAAGATTGTTATTAGTTTTGAAGATTTTGTTGAAAACTGTCTTAAACAATGAAGATTTCGGATGAGAATTTGATTAATGCGAGAAATTTGTTGAAATTCGACTATTGTAGATAATGAATTAGTTTGTTCCTTAGTAAGGTGAACAATAATTTCTAACGGTCATGAATAGTGACCCCAACGGCTAGTTTTTCTTTTTATAAATACCTCATTTTAATCCTTATTCTTTCATACTAACTTTTCCACCTACATTTCTCTTATCATACTTCAAAATGCCGCATATTATTACCATTGTTGCACTCGTGTATGTTGTAATATCTGCTATCTATTTAGCCAACGTCCCGGATGAAGATTACGAATTCTTGGCCGTGGTCTTAGTGATTCTTGTACCACTCGTGGTCCTAGCCATCGGAGTGGATAAAATATGGGGGTAATAGCATTATGTTAGGAATGTTGAAATAAATTGTTGTTTAATTTGTGTTATTGTGTAATCGTATGCGTTAGCATTTATTACGTTGTGGTCTTGTGTTGGTTGTTGGGTTGAAGCCCAATAAGCCTATTGGCGTGTTTTTTATGTAATCTTGGCCAAGGCCCGTTTTAATCTAAATTTGGGTTGTGTTTTATTGTTTTACTAACGGGTTGAAGCCCACTTTTTGTTATAAAAAGGAAGCGTTTAATGTTGTTTATAGATTTTTCAAGATTTTTATATATATAGTTCGTCTCTGGTTATTTAATTCACCATGCTTAATAACTCATTTATATTTATTATACGAGAATAATCAAGATCCTGCATCCAGTCATGATTCTCACTCTCCTAGGTGTGGTGGTGTTTTTCATTAGCTTGGCGGATCAACCAATTGGCGATACCATACCTTATTTGGTGATTTATGTAACATTAGCACTACCGATGCTAATTATATCATTATGTATTAATATTCATGGATTCTAATGTAATAAAAATTTACGTTATTTGTGTTTGCCATATATCTTTGTGAATTTTTGTAATCCTCGAGTTTGTACTTATATCATTTGAGATATAAATAAGCCCACTTATCTATAATTCACTATTTACATAGAGGCGTCCCACACAATGTAATAAAGAAATATAAACTTATGGTTCGGCGATTCACAATTTCTTTATTTAAATAAAAAGGCGTCTCAATCCATTCAAATAAAGACATTGTAAATCATCCTACTTAAGAATTTACGAATTAACATTCGTATAGCGATGAGTTACAAGGAGATTTGGGTGTCACTACAAGAAAAGTGGCTTTTAGGACCCCATAAGCGTCATAAATGGTACTTTTAGGACCTTTCATTTAATAGGACCAAGGATGAAAGCGTTTCATGTAAGGCGGTTGTAATAGGTCCAAAGCGTCCTAACCCTTATGAAACCAATTTTATGGTCGTATTATATGTCTATGAACAACACAAATAGCGTCCTAATAAAACCATATTAAGACACTTTCACAATGTTTTAACATGTGATTACCTACTTTTAATCTTTTGAGACACATAAAAACGTCCTTAAAAGTTTTGTTAGGACGCTTATGATGTAACATCATAGCTATTTTAGCAACCAAGAAAAGGGTACTAATAACTCAAATAAGATTATGATACCAATTTTATGGTCGCATTTTAGGTCTATAAACAACACAAATAACGTCCTAATAAAACATATTAGTACACTTTTCCAATGTTCTAACATGTGGTAACCTACTTTTAATCTTTTGATACACATACAAGCGTCCTTTAATGTTAATTCTTAGGACGGTTATCATATACCATTATAGTTACTTTAACACCAAGAAAAGGGTCCTAATATCCCAAATACGATTATGAAACCAAATTTATGGTCGCATAATATGTCTATGAACAACCAAATAACGTCCTAATAACAACATATTAGGACACTTTTACAATGTTGTAAAACGTTGTTACCTAATTTTAATCTTTTGATACACATACAAGCGTACTCAAAAGATAATTGTTAGGACGCTTATCATATAACATTATAGCTATTTTAGCACCAAGAAAAGGGTTCTAATATCTCAAAGAAGATTATGAAACCAATTTTTTGGTCGTATAAAATGTCTATTAACAACCTAAATAACGTCCTAATAACAACATATTAGGACACTTTTACAATGTTAAGTTAATTGTTAGGACGGTTAATAAGTTTAATAGGACAATTTCAAAGTCCGGACAAGTCATATGATAGGACGCTATTTTCACCATGCACACTCTATTATTACGATATGAATAAAACATCAACTAAATATTTAATGAATAAAACGAAATTGTATTTCAAATTAGCAATTGTCATAACAAAATCACTAAACATAAATAAGGTAGACAGAATCTAACATAAAGTCATTAACATTAAACAATACATTAACGCAACAAGAAGCTTAGTCCGTGGTCATCATGCATCATCTCTCTCAATCCTCACGGACCACCTACAAATAAACACCCATGTATAAGCATTAAGCTCCATGTTAGTAAAATTATTGGTATCACAAGATTAACAAAGACATACCGAGATAAAGGGACAAGGCCATGCTATGGTTGCACCAACACGGTCTTCAATTGTGGCAAATAACCCATAGGGTCTCACCAACACTTGAACCGGCCCAAAACCGAATAGGTCTAAGCAAGAATTCTAGATACTTTGTTTTATTACAGTATAACCCAAAGATAATAAACATTGAACCGATTGCAACCGATATTAATAGTTTCTTACTATAAGATCTAATGGAATCTAAAAGAACTTAAGTATGATCTGTTTATGTTTTCGACCATATCACATTGAGTGGTAATTTAGTTCGACTTAAAACTAGAAGCGTATATAACACGAAAGATAAACACTTCGAATAACATATTCGAGCGAGGCAATTTTCAAATTATTGCTTGCACCACCCCTTATATGACTCCATATATAGATTCGAGAATCAAAGAATATTAAAAGATGAATTTCATTATGCAATATATAATTACCAATAGTAGATGACATGGAAAGGAAGGCACCAACAAACACACCTTGAAGCTTCACCACTACATAAGCGAAAAGAAAGGAAGATGGTAACTATTCATGCCATGTTAAAACAAATGAACAACGGTTTTGAAAATTTACATAGCAAGAAACCGACTATCGTCTATACTAATTTTACCCGCTATCATCCCAGACGTATACATTCATATACATGATCATTCCCGACTATCATCGTCCATTCTAGATATAATCATCTTGTTCCTAGATGCAAAAAACACTAGGTTAGTCGCCTAACGAAACCCTTGAATTATGTCAGGATCCATGATATTGTGTTGATACATGATAATACAAACAAAATACTGTCCTGATTTCGTGCAGCAGCGGTTTAATGTTAATCTAATAATCTAATCAGGCATATTAAACCAACCTATCTTGTAATGGCTATTTGTAGAGTCATCTAATTGTGGATATAATATAGTTAAACAATGTTAACATGTTACTATTGCCAACCATTCTAGCTTATTAATTTATGTGCTCATTGTTGCCATGTGTGGGTCTGGGAGATTTCCAATTGTGAATGTTAATGTCTATGATATTGTTTACAGTGATTTTTTTTTTTTTTTTTTTTTTTTTATCAATATCCTTCAGTCATTAGCTTAGCATCTCTTATTGCTTTGTTCTTACCTTTCTTTTGTAACTTCTTTTCGGGAGATGATACCTCCTCGAGTGAGCCTATGCTATGCATCAAGAGAACCAAATTAAAATCACTCATTAAAAAAACTTTAAATCACTCATTGAGTAGTTACTGTATAATTTATTTGGAATACATTAATACATGTACTATGTCATAAGAAATCTACGTAATTCATTTTAAAACCAAATAAAAGCTCACTCACATCAATAACAAAATTCAATAACATTCCCAAACTCTACAAATAATTTATAAACAACACAAAAAACATATAAACAAACACAACTTATTAGATAAACTTAAGAACAACATTAATGAAATATTAAAAAGATTAATTGAACAACACATCAATTATAGCAGTTTGATACCTCCTAATTGGAATAGTCTATTAATGGCTTGGTTGCGTGATGAAGGTGGCCTGTGACGGTAATGGCGTGCGACGGTAGGTGATGGTGCTGGTGTGTGACGGTGGTTAAGTGAGGGTAAGGTTAGAGGGTTAGGGTTTGTGAAATGGAAAGGGGGAAAAAGTTGCGTGTGTTTTGAAGGTAATGAAAATTGGGGAGGGAAATAAACCGCTCAAAAGATTTGAGTATTTATGTTTCAATTTGAACCGCCAATGTTAAAGTTTTACAAAACAACAATTGATACAACCCGGTTTTGTAAATGAAAACAGGGCTCTAACATTTTTTTGATAAAGCCCGGTTTTTTAAAAGAAAACATGGCTCTAATACAAGGAATAGAGCCCGGTTTTGATAAAGAAAAGCGGCTCAAATATTTTTCAACATAGAGCCCGGTTTTGTAAAAATAAACATGGCTCTATACCCTTTTTTAAAACATGGAATCTTCATAGAGCCCGTTTTTAACTAAAACCGGGCTCTATTAAGGGGACTCTATTTCACAATCTCTGGTAGTGATTATATAAGAAGCTGAACATATATGCACGTTTCACTTTCTCATCAAATTCATTAGAAATGATGTTCATGTTCAAAACACATGTGCACTCTTTGTATTAGTATTGCTCCTCATCTTTATCCAACGTGTTCAGTACCTGAAATTATAAATATTTATTAGTATTTTTATTAAAAACAACTAGAATGTGCATATGCCCAATCTAAACACACACGCAAAAATTAAAACATATATGCATACCACTTTCATTGATTTTATATCGGCCACATAACACATATGCACCCTTGTCAAAACAAAACCATACACATTTAATGTCTTGTTGGACCGGACCGACCGACCACATTCGGTTCGGTCATCGGTTTCGGCTTTTGACTTATTCAGTCTCGGTCTTGGTCGGTCCGGCCGGGACCGATGCTCAACCCTACATATATATAAATACAAATTACGGCGAATAACTATCTTACCAATAAAATTTTTTTCTTGTCTCGCATGTTTTCATCGTTTCGTCCGCTTTCATATGTTTTCGTCCGTTTTGATCCATTTACATACGTTTTCGTCCATTCTCATAGGTTTTCATTTGTTTTGTATATTTTATCCGCTTTCAAACGCTTTTTTTGTTTTGTTTTTTTCATATGTTTTCGTCTGTTTCGTCGCTGTTCATACGCTTTCTCTGAGTGTTCATACGTATTCGCCGTTTTCATACATTTTAAATACGCTTTCAAATTTTTTGTTCATTTTCATATGTTTTCGTCCGTTTATATAAGTTTTCATCGTTTTCGGTCGTTTTTATGCGTTTCGTCCGCTTTCATATGTTTCGGCCGCTTTCTTATGTTTTGTCCGTTTTGTCCTTTTTATAGGTTTTCATCCGTTTGATACACTTTCATACGTTTCGTTCGTTTTCATATGTTTTCGTTCATTTTTTATGTTTTTATACGTTTTCGTCCGTTTTTCATAGATTTTCATCAGTTTTCATATGTTTTGACCATCTTTAAACGCTTTTGTCCGTTTTCATACATATTTGTCCGTTTTCATATATTTTCGTCCGTTTTCACTTGAGATATTTAAAATGTAAACAGAAAAAACGTATAAAAAAGGACAAAAATGTATAAAAATAAATGAAAGCGTATGGGAACGAATAAAAACGGACTAAAACGCATTAAAACTGTGGAAAACATACAAAACGTATGAAAATGGACGATAACGTATGAAACGGACGAAAACAACAAAAACTTATGATAACAAACGAAACGATAAAACGGACGAAAGCATATGAAAAGGTATGAAACGGACGAAACGGATGAGAACGTATGAAAACGAGTGAAACAATCGAAAACTTATGAAAAGACGAAACGTAAAAATCGGACGAAGCGTATGAAAATGGACGAAAACGTATGAAACGGACGAAACATATGAAAATGGATGGACTTGTATGAAATGCAGATAAAACATAAGGAAGCGGACGAAACGCATGAAAAAGCCATGACGGAAACGTATGAAAACGTCAGAAAGTGACCAAAAATGGACGAAAATGTATGAGGACATATGAAAACGGATGGAAACATATGACAAGGGACAAAAACAGCCAAAAATTATGATAACAAACGAAAACGTATAAAAACAGAAGTAAAAAAAAGGACGAAAATGTATGATAACGGACGAAAACGAACGAAACAACTAAAAACTTCTGAAAACGGACGAAACGTATCAAATCGGACGAAAGCGTATGAAAAGGATTAAAAGTATAAAAGTGGACGGAACGTAAGAAAGCACGAAAAACGCGTCTAAAGCGGATGAAAACGTATGAAAACGGACGAAAACATATGAAAATGGATGGACTTGTATGACAACAGACGAAAACGTAAGAAAACGGACAAAAACATGTGAAATCGAATGAAAACGTATGAAAACATCAGAAAGCGGGCAAAAACGTTTGAAAATGAACGAAAACGTTTGAAAACGGACGAAAACGTATGAAAATGGACGAAACGGTCAAGACTTATAACAGACGAAACGATAAAACCGACAAAAGCGTATGAAAAGGGACAAAACATATGAAAAGGGAGAAACGATGAAACAAAATGGAAGTGTTTGAAAATGAATGAAAACAATGAAAACTTATTAAACGGACGAAAATGTATAAAATCGATGAATGCGTATGCAAAGGACGAAAGTGTATGGAAACGGACAGAAACGTAAGGAAACGGACGAAAACATACGAAAACGGATGAAAATGGATGAAAACAGAACACATGAAAATGGACGGACTTGTATGAAAATAGATGAAAACGTAAGAAAACGAACGAAACATGTGAAAGCGGACAGAAACGTATGAAAAATTAGAAAGCGGCCGGAAACGTATGAAAACGAACAAAAACGTATGAAAATGGACGAAAACATTTGAAACGAAACGGGTGAAAACTTATGAAAACGGTCGAAAACATATAAAAGTGGACGAAAACGTATGAAAACGGACATAAACGTATGAAAACGAACGGAAACGTAAGAAAATGGGCGAAAACGTATGAAAGCAGACAAAAACGGACGAGAACGTATGAAGACGTCTAAAAACGGCTGAGAACGTATAAAAACGGACGTAAACATGCGAAAACGGATGAAACATATGAAAATGGAAGGACACGTATGAAAATGGATAAAAATGTAATAAAAGGACGAAAACGTGAAGCGACGAAAACGTTTGAAAACGTCAAAGCGGCCGAAAAAGTATGAAGCGTAAGAAAACATGTGAAAGTGGACGAACGTATGAAAACGTCTCGAAAGCGGCCGGCGTATGAAAACGAAGCGAAAGTGCATGAAAGCGGATGAAAATGGACGAAAACATATGAAAACGGACAAAAATAGACAAAACGTAAGAAAACGGATGAGAACGATATAAAAGCGTCTAAAAGTGGCGAAAATGTATGAAAATGTAAAACGTATGGAAACAGATCGGAAACGTATGCGACGGACGTATCATTGATAGATAAGGACAATACAAAGACAGATAACCCATACATAACTTTCAAAATATTGAGACATATAACAATACAAAGACAGATAACAAGTGTCCTATTATGGTGTATCAAGTTTTGATACCCAAGTATCAAGTGTCATACTAACTAATGTTTAAATAAAACTTTTGTAAATAAGCGTTCTAAAAAACTGATGTTTTATGACTCAAATAAAGGAGTGTTCTATTATGGCGTAGGATAATAAAACCACAACAAATAAGCGTACTATAAAGGTTAATGTTAAAAGACACAGTTGTCAAGGGTCCTGTTAATTTTTTTCAAATAAAACTTTTGCAATTAAGCGTTCTATAAAACTGAATAAGCGTTATAAAAGCGGATGTTTTACGACTCTAAAAGATGTGCCATATTGTGGTGTATCATAAACAAACCATTATGAATAAGCGTTCGATAAAAAAAAAACGTTTGCGAATAAGTGTTCCATAAAACCGATGTTTTATGACTCAAATATCAAGTGTCTTATGATGGTGTATCAATCTATGGGACCCAAGTGTCAACTGTCATATTAAGTTATGTTTTAATAATACGTTTTATGAATAAGCGTTTTAAATAATTAATGTTTTATGACTTATATATCAAGTGTCCTATTATGGTGTATTGTAATAAAACCATAATTAATATGCATCCTTTAAGGGTCCTATTAAGTTTTGTTATAATAAAACTTTGCAAATAATCGCTTTAAAAAATGATGTTATAAAACCATTGTACATAAGCGTCCTATAAAGGTTAACGTTATAATACCCACGTGTCAAAGGTCCTATTAAATTTTGCTATAATAAAACTTTTGTGAATAAGCGTTTAACTAATCGATGTCTTATTACTCAAAACTCAGTGTCCTATTATGGTTTATTATAATACAACCATAATGAATAAACGCTCTTATAAAGGTAATTTATTAGGATCCATATTTTAAGTGTCATATTAAGTTATATGATAATAGGACCCCAAATCATCGACCATCCTATTATATACCTTTTTAGGACATCGCCTAAGTAGCAAATATTTAAAAAGGACCCTAAACGCTCATATGTCCTATTAAACAGTTTTTTAGGACTCCATTATCATACCGTCCCACACAAAGGGTCCTAAAAAGCCACTTTTGTTGTAGTGTGTTCTGGAAGTACAGAAGGAGTGTTTACTCTCATCTTTTAGAGATGGGAGTAAGAAAATCAAGGAAAGTTGCCATAATACTCAAAATAGTTAGTGAGTATATATATTTAGTGTAAATAAGGTAAGTAGGCGAGACCATTGTAATTGGTTACAATGTCTTGAGAAGACTTCATAAATTTGAAAAATATAAAAGTAGGTACATGCTCGGGGAAATGTGATTAAGTCATAATGCCTTAGAATAGGTATATGCAGGTATTTTTATTTTGTATAAAGTGATCAAGTATATATAAGTATACTAAAGTGTTTGTGTAGCATAAACTGCCTAGAAGTCACATAATTACCGGAGGATGGAAGGCACGGAGAGCGAAAAGGCTACAAAATGTTTTGTGAAAAAGTAGTTATAGTTTTGGTCTCAATTAGACCCGTTTCTCTATAACTGTGGCTCCGATACCAATCTGTAACACCCCCAATTTCGTGATAAGCAGTGGAATTCAAGTTGGGTGTTACTTCATGGCACAACAATTATATCAATAGCAAACGAACCCTAATTGAGTCGTTTTAAAACATTTATCATTAGATTTATATAAATATCAGAGTTTACAAAATGAGGTCCTAGTGGTTTTACAGTTTATTAAATAAGTTTTCGAATGATAATATAGCCTTCTTTAGTATCCGTGCCCTTCCGTGCCATTCTCGTAAATTATCAACCTGAGATAAACATGCTAAAAAGTGTCAACACAAAGGTTGATGAGTTCATAGAGTTTATAGATAAAACAGTTGAGTTCAATAGTTTCAAGTTTGAGCGATTATTGTAATAAATACAAATATCGATGAAATAAGTAGTGGGTTACGTTGTTATACACCCATAGTTCGTTTGTTTAGTAATCGATTGAACACAAGTTTCAAGGTTGGGCCATGTTGTTGCACCCATAAATTCGATGGTTGCGACATTTGTATCATTGCAACACGGTATATATTGCCTTAAGTCTCATGAGCGCAAACCTTAACACTAAGCGCCATAATAATGACTTAAGTTACAAACATCATAATAATGATGTGAGCAACAAAGCCCTACGGTAGGAGTTTGCCATTCTCTAGTATTCTCAAATAAAGTGCATTTGGTTACCTATCCGCTAACACAAATGGGCGTCAACGCCAATAGATCTATTCACTATATTCGCGTTCACTCGCAAGTGATTAATGGTTCATGATATGAGGGACTTTTAGTGGCAACAATAAGTACTTAAGAAATAGCAAACAGGTGTAGGTATAGCATAGAAAAATACTTGTGTTCGGATTTGTAGCATGTATCTCCCCACGAGTTTGAAAAACAAGTAAAAAGTGGGACTATGAACTCACAACAGTATGTAAAAGTTTATAGTATTTGTGATAGTAAAACAAACTAGTTGAGCATGTATCTCAAAAGAGTTTACAAAACTGATAAATGATAGAAAATGGGGCTACGAACTCACAGTAATTCGTAAGAGTTTAAAATAAATGTAAAAATATCAAGCAATATTTGAGTATGTATCTCCCCCAAAACATTCAAAATAAGGAAAAGAGGGGCTACGACTCACAGTAATATGTAAAAGTTTTTAGAGTACTTATAAAAGTGAAAGCATGTAGTTGAGCATGTATCTCCCCCAAAGCATTAATAAACAAGTATAAAAACGGGGCTACGAACTCACCCCGATATTACAGTAGTCTGGATGGAAAACAAATTAAGTAAAGTTGATAAACGTCTCCGACACGTAACCTGAGTTGATATGTCAAGTTGTTAGTATTCGAATTCAAGTTTATGCGATGATAATGCTTTATCGATAGTTGGGGTGAACATGAAGTCTCTTCAAAAATTAGTAATACTTATCATACTTATTTTTATGGTTCGGATGATTGTTTATAAATTTTATCGAAACCCAAGTTGTTAACTATGATATGTTTCCAAAATGTTATAATTTTACAATTTTGAATATTTACGGTTTTTACCCTTGCACTTTCAAAAATGACACTTTATACCCTCAACCATGGGTTATTGACAAAATCAGCCCTTGTACAATTAACTTTGAAGAAATTACATTTTTAGCCCAAGAAGACTTTATCTTTAAAAAATTACAATTTTTATCCTTGTAGTTTTATAAGAAAAACTTACTTGTTTTAGGCCTAAATCGACAAAAGTAAGGGTAAATATAAGCGAGGCCTTAAGAG
Organism: Chrysanthemum lavandulifolium; assembly: GCA_022545495.1. Classification (NCBI taxonomy): domain Eukaryota; kingdom Viridiplantae; phylum Streptophyta; class Magnoliopsida; order Asterales; family Asteraceae; genus Chrysanthemum; species Chrysanthemum lavandulifolium. Next base: position 206,901,286 of record CM040238.1, read on the forward strand.
ATTTTTACTACGTTCTTGATCCCTTCAAGAGTTTTCCAGGTGGTCTTTCTAATGGTTCAAACTTGAAGTCTTAAGCTCTTACGGTTTGGTCGCAATAATTTCCCAAAGTGGAGGGTTGGGCGTTTTGACAAAAAGAGTAATTTCAGTGGGTGATAAGCCTAAAGAGTCTTAAATAAAAACTATACGAGCCAAGGTTTCCGTGATACCTTTGTTCCTTTATTATCTACGTTGTAAGGAATTCAAAAGGGCCAAGTTATAGATTTTTGGACCTTGTTTGATAGGTAAAATAATTGGGCAAAAGGGTCGGCAGGCGGTTTACTCGATATGGATGAAATGAAAAACAATTTGGTTTTCGATTTTAAGGCTCACGATTTGACTTATTAAGCATAGTAACATGTTTATAAACTTATTTAGTCTATCCTTGAAAGGTTTTAGGGTCTCTTGTTTAGAAAACATGTCGAAAAATTTAAATAAGGGTGTTTGGTCTAGTGGCTCGCGACAAGGAAAAGGCAAGAGAATAAAAATGTGACATGTGCATCTTTTGCCGTGTCTTGAGGAAGTTCTAGAGTCTCCTAGGGCTTATTAAAATGGTACAATAGCTCACTTAAAGCTCAACACTCATGATTTAAAACTTGGTCAAAAGTGGGGCGTTTGGTTTTTATAAAATCAAAAGCAGTTGTTGGGATTTTATTAAATGTGACTTCTTTATGCGTTTTCTGGACCCGTGCGTTGAAATTTTGGTAGAAAATGTCGTTTAGGATAACTTTTGTGCTTTAACTTTTTGATGAAACGGACCAGAAGTGCCTCGTTTCAGCGTGCGACCCTTTCGTCTACGAAGGTTTGAGACGATTTTGGTAACTTTGTTAAACCATATCTTTTGACTCGTGTGTCCGTTTTAGGTGATTCAAATTGCTACGTTTTTCTTATAAGATCCTTTTTAATAGTAGGTAATTGATATTAAAAATGTTAACGAAATTGAATGAGTTTAGTAGACTTACAAACTGCTACTTGATCTGAACAGAACTGAGACCAAATGGACAATTCTTAAGTGGAACCAAGCTCTTCCTATCCTCCAAAGCTTTAAACTATCCTTCCTTGGTTGCTACTAAGACTTCAAGATCAGTGAGTGAATGAGTGTGTGATGGGTTGGTGGTTTTCGAATGAGGTGTGAAGAAAATGAAGGATATGTGGTCGATATATATAGAGTAAAAGAGTTATGGTTACTTAAACCTTCTAGTCATCATGTTTAGGGAATGCGAGACAAGGTGAGGTGTTCATAAATGTTTGAGAGGTGATAAGTGATGAAGGTGAGGGTGGCGTGATGTGGTAAAAAGAGAACCATAGGTTTTTGTCTACAAGTTTTGACATTGGTTGAAACTTATGGGAACATGGTGATGTGGGGTGATTTAGAGCTAGGAATTAACCTTATGGCTTAAAATTTACCAAGTATCTAGTTAAAAGTAGTTTAGTTTAGGTTAGTCTAATTTAAGTAAATGTCATGTTTAACATATATGCATAAAATGCTTGTACCACAAGCATTGTAGAGTTGTACCTTAGACTTGTAAATTATAAGAAAATCAAATTTAAAGGCTTGTGCATTATAGGGTTGTACCTTGTGCTTAAAAATAGGTACATTGAGGTTATAATCTAATTTATATGAGTATAAAACTTTTATTTCATTAAAGACTTGTACATAAACTTGAAAGACTTGTACTCTAGGTATAAAATGTTGTACTTTATTATTTATGATTTAGTTTCGTAAAATCGTAGTTATAATAAATTACGTTTTCACGAAAACTCCAATAAATGTCTAACGTTTAGTTTAAACGTTTATAAAACATTCATTAAGGAAATAACGTAAAGTGGAAAATAAAAAGTGAAAACTTTTATACTTGATATATAAGAATGTTTATGTAAAATGAACTTAAGACATTCTGGTGAGCACGTTTATTAGGAATATAAGTCACATTAGTTGGTTGATGTGATTAGATAAACTGATAACGTTTAAAAAAAATTTGACGTAAAAAATGGATAAGTATTCTTTCGTTAGAATATTATATTAGTTTAATACGAGGTGAAATTTAGCGGTGGTTACAGTCTCACCCCCTTAAATTGAATCTTGTCCCGAGATTCAGTCCGTGTTAGATGTTGAAGTAATGAGGATGAAATGTGGTTTTACTTTAGAATTTATTGTTTTTACATGTGAATAACATTATTCCGAAGGTCATATAAACTTAATAAAATTTTATTTTGAATGAAGATTGTTATTAGTTTTTGAAGATTTTGTTGAAAACTGTCTTAAACAATGAAGATTTCGGATGAGAATTTGATTAATGTAGAGAAAGTTGTTGAATTTCAGCTTTTGTAGATAATGAATTAGTTTGTTCCTTAGTAAGGTGAACAGTAATTTCTAACGGTCATGAACAGTGACCCCCAACGGCTAGTTTATCTTTTTATAAATACCCCATTTTAATCCTCATTCTTTCATACTAACTTTTCCACCTACATTTCTCTTATCATACTTCAAAATGCCGCATATTATTACCATTGTTACACTCGTGGATGTTGTAATATCTGCTATCTATTTAGCCAACGTCCCGGATGAAGATTACGAATTCTTGGCTGTGGTCTTAGTGATTCTTGTACCACACGTGGTCCTAGCCATCGGTGTGGATAAAATATGGGAGTAATAGCATTATGTTAGGAATGTTGAAATAAATTGTTGTTTAATTTGTGTTATTGTGTAATCGTATGCGTTAGCATTTATTACGCTGTGGTTTTGTGTTGGTTGTTGGGTTGAAGCCCAATAAGCCTATTGGTGTGTTTGTTTATGTAATCTTGTCAAGGCTCGTTTTAATCTAAATTTGGGTTGTGTTTTATTGTTTTACTAACGGGTTGAAGCCTACTTTTTGTTATAAAAAGGAAGCGTTTAATGTTGTTTATAGAGTTTTCAAGATTTTTATATATATATAGAGTTACGTCTCTGGTTATTTAATTCACCATGCTTAATAACTCATTTATATTTATTATACAGAATAATCAAGATCCTGTATCCAGTGATGATTCTCGCTCTCCTAGGTGTGGTGGTGTTTTTCATTAGCTTGGCGGATCAACCAATTGGCGATACCATACCTTATTTGGTGATTTTTGTAACATTAGCACTACCGATGCTAATTATATCATTATGTATTAATATTCATGGATTCTAATGTAATAAAAATTTACGTTATTTGTGTTTGCCATATATCTTTGTGAATTTTTGTGATCCTCGAGTTTGTACTTATATCATTTCAGATATAAATAAACCCACTTATCTATAATTCACTATTTACATAGAGAGGCGTCCCACACAATGTAAATAAAGAAATATAAACTTATGGTTCGTGATTCACAATTTCTTTATTTAAATAAAAAGGCCCCAATCCATTCAAATAAAGACATTGTAAGTCATCCTACTTAAGAATTTATGAATTAACATTCGCACTTATGGCGATGAGTTACAAGGAGATTTGGGTGTTCTGGAAGTACAGAAGGAGTGTTTACTCTCATCTTTTAGAGATGGGAGTAAGAAAATCAAGGAAAGTTGCCATAATACTCAAAATAGTTAGTGAGTATATAAATTTAGTGTAAATAAGGTAAGTAGGAGAGACCATTGTAATTGGTTACAATGTCATGAGAAGGTTTCATAAATTTGAAAAATATAAAAGTAGGTACATGCTCGGGGAAATGTGATTAAGTCATAATGCCTTAGAATAGGCATATCTGGTATATTTATTTTGTATAAAGTGATCAAGTATATATCAAGATACTAAAGTGTTTGTGTAGCATAAACTGTCTAGAAGTCACATAATTACCTGGAGGATGGAAGGCACGGAGAGCGAAAAGGCTATAAAATGTATTTGTGAAAAAGTAGTTATAGTTTAGGTCTCAATTAGACCCGTTTCTATAAAACTGTGGCTCTGATACCAATCTGTAACACTCCCAATTTTGTGATACGCAGTGGAATTCAAGCTGGGTGTTACTTAATGGCACAACAGTTATATCAATAGAAAACGAACCCTAATTGAGTCGTTTTAAAAGATTTATCATTCGATTTATATAAATATCGAGTTTACAAAATGAGGTCCTAGTGGTTTCTGATTAATTAAATAAGTTTTCGAATGATAATATAGCCTTCTTTAGTATCCGCGCCTTAGTGCCATCCTCGTAAATTATGAACCGAGATAAACATGCTAAAAGTGTCAACACAAAGGTTGGTGAGTTCATAGAGTTTATAGATAAAATAGTTGAGTTCAATAGTTTCAAGTTTGAGCGATTATTGTAATAAATACAAATATCGATGAAATAAGTAGTGGTTACGTTGTTATACACCCATAGTTCGTTTGTTTAGTAATCAGTTGAACACAAGTTTCAAGGTTGGGCCATGTTGTTGCACCCATAAATTCGATTAGTTGCGAGATTTGTATCATTGCAACACAAGATATATTGCCTTAAGTCTCATGAACGCAAACCTTAACACGAACGCGTCATAATAATGACTTAAGTTACAAACATCATAATAATGATGTGAGCAACAATGCCCTTTGGTAGGAGTTTGCCATTCTCCTAGTATTCTCAATAAAGTGCATTTGGTTACCTATTCGCTAACACAAATGGGCGTCAACCGCCAATAGATCTATTCACTATATTCGCGTTCACCGCAAGTGATTAATGGTTCATGATATGAGGGACTTTAGTGGCAAATGAAGTACTTAAGCAATAGCAATCAGGTGTAGGTATAGCATAGAAAAATACTTGTGTTCGGATTTGTAGCATGTATCTCCCCACGAGTTTGAAAAACAAGTAAAAAGTGGGACTATGAACTCACAACAGTATGTAAAAGTTTATAGTATTTGTGATAGTAAAAGAAACTAGTTGAGCATGTATCTCAAAAGAGTTTACAAAACTAATAAATGATATAAAATGGGGCTACGAACTCACAGTAATTCGTAAGAGTTTAAAATATATGTAAAAATATCAAGCAATATTTGAGCATGTATCTCCCCCAAAATGTTCAAAATAAGGAAAAGAGGGGCTATGACTCACAGTAATATGTAAAAGTTTTTAGAGTACTTATAAAAGTGTAAGCATGTAGTTGAGCATGTATCTCCCCCAAAGCATTAATAAACAAGTATAAAAGCGGGTGCGAACTCACCTCAATATTACGTGAGTCCGGATGGAAAAAATTAAGTAAAGTTGATAAACGTCTCCGACACGTAACTCCGAGTTGATATGTCAAGTTTTCGAGATTCAATTCAAGTTTATGCGATGATAATGCTTTATCGATAGTTGGGGTGAACATGAAGTCTCTTCAAAAATTAGTAAAACTTATCGTACTTATTTTTATGGTTCGGATGATTGTTTATAATTTTTATCGAAACCCAAGTTGTTAACTATGATATGTTTCCAAAATGTTATAATTTTACAATTTTGAATATTTACGGTTTTTACCTTTGCACTTTCAAAAATGACACTTTATACCCTCAACTATGGGTTATTGACAAAATTAGCCCTTGTACAATTAACTTTGAAGAAATTACATTTTTAGCCCAAGAAAACTTTATCTTTAAAAAATTACAATTTTTATCCTTGTAGTTTTATAAGAAAAACTTACTTGTTTTAGGCCTAAATCGACAAAATTAAAGTAAGGGTAAATATAAGCGAGGTATTAAGAGATTTTTACTACGTTCTTGATCCCTTCAAGAGTTTTCCGGGTGGTCTTTCTAATGGTTCAAACTAGAAGTCTTAAGCTCTTACGGTTTGGTCGCAATAATTTCCTAAAGTGGAGGGGTTGGGGCGTTTTGACAAAAAGAGTAATTTCAGTGGGTGATAAGCCTAAAAGAGTCTTAAATAAAAACTATACGAGCCTAGGTTTCTGTGATACCTTTGTTCCTTTATTATCTATGCTGTAAGGAATTCAAAAGAGCCAAGTTATAGATTTTATGGACCTTGTTTGATAGGTAAAATAATTGGACAAAAAGGGTCACTTGGGCAGTTTACTCGATATGGACAGAAATGAAAAACAATTTGGTTTTCGATTTTAAGGCTCACGATTTGACTTATTAAGCATAGTAACATGTTTATAAACTTATTTAGTCTATCCTTGAAAGGTTTTAGGGTCTCTTGTTTAGAAAACATGTCGAAAAATTTAAATAAGGGTGTTTGGTCTAGTGGCTCGCGACAAGGAAAAGGCAAGAGAATAAAAACGTGACATGTGCATCTTTTGGCCAGGTCTTGAGGGCGTTCTAGAGTCTCTTAGGGGCTTATTAAAATGGTACAATAGCTCAGCTTAAAGCTCAAAACTCATGAGTTAAAACTTGGTCCAAAGTGGGGCGTTTGGTTTTTCAGCTGTTGGGATTTTTATTAAAATATGACTTCGTTATGCGTTTTCTGGACCCGTGCCCCTGAGTTTTTTGAAGAAAACGTCGTTCCGGACAACTTTTGTGCTTTAACGTTTTGATGAAACGGACCGAAGTGCCTCGTTTAGTTCGCCCCTTTACGTCTACGAAGGTTTGGACGATTTTGGTAACTTTGTTAAACCATATCTTTTGACTCGTGTGACCGTTTTAGGTGATTCAAATTGCTACATTTTTTGATAAGATCCTTTTAACGAAGAGGTAATTGATATTAAAAATGTTAACGAAATTGAATGAGTATAGTAGACTTACAAGGTTTAGGCGGACGGCTATAAGCACCGTGATCCTTACAACCGTATTGGAAAGTTCTATCTACAATGCTCTTATAGCGGCATTTTTGAAACAAATGTCAAGAAAGTATTAGACGATTAGATTATGGCCCAAACCCGGTTGTGGGTTTTAGTCCATTAGGTTTAGGGTTAGTTGGCTTATTCTCCAAGATATGTTTTATATTATAAATAGAGATGATATTCCATTATGTAAAACACACAAAACACAACCAATAAAATCTTTATTTAGTATTTTACATGGTATCACAGCTCTAGGTAAGATCCACCAATAAAGTTGTTAACCTCCGGTCATCGGCTACTTGTCGGTGATCATGAGGATAATGGTTTTTTTTTTTTTTTTTTTTTTTTTTTCGATTTATTGTTTTTTTTATTTAGGATTTTATTTTCAGATTTTATTTATAAACCCTAAACTCTAGCCGTCAAAAAAAATGTTGAGTTGCCATCGATCCACTATATTTTATTCTTCATCATCTATTTGTTTTTATTGTCGAAGATCATTGTTCTTGACAACAAAAGTTGATCATCAAATTGCTGCTCCCTTATAAAGGCAAAGAAAGCCATGACGTAAAAGCAATCGTCACGCAAAGAAGGATGTCGCAAGCAATACTCAACTATGCCGCCAAATACAATTATGCTTCCGCTCGAACAAAAAAAATAAGATGAAGAAAATAAGAAGCGGCTTTCAACATTCATTCCAGTTTTTCCGTCCACAATGCTGCCGTTCAAACTGCGGGGGAGTATTAGACGATTAGATTATGGCCCAAATTAAACCCGGTTGTAGGTTTGAGTCCATTAGGTTTAGGGTTAGTTGGCTTATTCTCCAAGATATGTTTTATATTATAAATAGAGATGATATTCCATTATGTAAAAGACACAAAACACAATCAATAAAATCTTTATTTAGTATTTTACAGAAAGTACAAAAGGTTGATAATGTGGCGCCTTTTGGAGCATGTTTTAGTTCCAAGAACATCAGTAGCACCTCTCAAGGTCCTATTGTGCCTTCCATCGACCTCGTGTTGCAAAGCAGAAATGTTTGGAGGGTATTTGGCGCAAATTCCATGGTTGCAGTAAATAAGGATGTTATGTGCCTTGGTTTTGTTCAAGCAAGAGCCAATCTTACAACTACAATACCGATCGTTATTGGAGGGCATCAAATTGAGGACAATCTTCTTCGGTTTGACCTTACGTAATCTAGGCTTGGATTGACTCTTCAATTTTTCGTCGATCAACTTCACATGCTAACTTCAATTTCACATCTTGACTTAGCAAAAAGCTTCCTTCATAGTAATTACTAAAAGTAAAACCCAATGTTATGTGAGTTGTTCACCAACCTAGAGGTTGTGGGTTCAAGCTTTCTTTGAATGCGTTTGTGAGATATAATGATAAAGTGTGAAATAATTGCTGTCCAGAGGGGAAAAAATAGTTACTAAATGATCCCTGCATTAATATTTTGAGTTATCGGTAAAATTTGAATTAAAGATTATTTACTATTTAGTACTCGTGGAGTGGTGGAACTTTTTATATAGATAAAATCGTTAAAGATCTAAAAAATTGTTGAGAAATAAATTAACAGTCGGGTGTTTTGCTCCTATCATATAGATGGGAAGCCTTCTGTTGTAAGTTGATCCCAAAAGAGGTCTTAAAATATTTTCGCTTTGTTCTTATAAAAATTTAAAAAGAAAAATAAATAAATAACTTTAGCTTTCAAACAATAAAAAACATGTGTGCTTCTGAACAGTTGGGTGTTTTGCTCCTATCATATAGATGGGAAGCCTTCTGTTGTAAGTTGATCCCAAAAGAGGTCTTAAAATATTTCGCTTTGTTCTTATAAAAATAAAAATAAAAATAAAAGAAAAATAACTTTAGCTTTCTAAAATAAAAAACATGTGTGCTTCGTGGGTCCTTAAAGAATGTTAAAAGTGGTACTTAAATCAAAGAGGACAATGAGTTGTGTCATTTATAGTTTAGATATAATTTCTTTTAGGCCGGACGGATTGGTAGTGAATTGGGTAGTGAGTGATCAACTCACGGTGGTGAGTCCTAAAGCACAAGTAGAAGTTTAGGCCAAAAAAAGTGTTTGTATGGTGAGTCAGTCATCAAGCAATTAACGAATATATGTGGGCCGAAAGCTAATATAACCGTTTGACTAAATAAAAAATAAATAATAAATAAAATCCCACTAGCCAATCCTGTAAACACCCAATAACTTCATCATTTTTAAACTCAATTTCAATATTTTTATATTCTAATACTCTCAACAATTTACTTCTCATTTTAGCTACAAAAATTTCTCAAGAAAACACTCCCCGTAACACCAACTGTCGATAACAAAGAACTAGCCAAGGCACTCCAGATGAGGAAGATGAGGTGAGGAAGAACTAGCCTTCTGGTCATATAATGTTTGGGACGACGAGGAAGATGAGGTGCGGGAACAGATACGACCAGAAGGCAGGGACAAAGCTAAAGCAAAGAAGAAAGGGGCGGGATCATTAGGAACGTCAGCAACTACGAATGACGAAGCATTAGCTAGGCTGATGATCAACGAGTTGAAATAGCAGAACGAACGTGTCATAGAAGTGAAGATGAAAGAACACGCTGATTTTTTGGAGATAAAAAAATGGAGTTTGAAATGCAGGAATATATGGCAAAACAAAAGGACTTAATGTTTTATATGCACCCATATGATCACTGATTGCGGATCCACTCAGGGTCATGGAAGAGATAAGGGCGGATATCAAAGCGAAGTGGGGTTTGAGTTTTAGTTTACGTATTTTATTCCGTATGTTTAAGTTTCTAATAATCTATGTAATGTTTTAATTCCATAGGGTTAAGTTTTTAATAATTTATGTAATGTTTTAATTCTGTAGGGTTAAGTTTTTAATAATCTATGTAATGTTTAATGTACAAATAAATAATTTTAATTTTGTACATGTACGTTTTAATTTTATAAGAATACATTTAAGTTTACTTCAGAGTTCGTTTTCCTTTATAAATATAAAGTATCTAATTAAATATAAAAATGGGATTCAAAGGTGAGTGAGGGTGACCAAAACGGATGTATGGTGAGTGAGAGTGAGTGTAAATAAGATGACAAAGAAAGTTGAGGTGGCGGTGAGTGAGTCACCACCATTACTTTTGAACCTTAAGGCTCCTAACGTCTGAATTTAGCTACAATTTGGGAAGAAGTGAGTTAAGACACTAAAAAAAAGCTCAAAATCGGATACTAAGATATTTTAAATATTAAACTATATAATATGTTTTTCATTTGTATTATAGGCGAGCTTATTAGTGAGTTCAATAACAAACTTATTAACGAGCTTAAAATAGATATACTACGAGTCGAGCTCAAGCCAAACTTTAAATTTTCATTGGCGCATCGTGAAAGCGAGCCGAGCTTGAGCTCAAAAAATAAGGTTCGAACCGAGCCGAGCTCGAGCTTTATAAAACTCAAACAAGCCGAGCTTGTGCTTTGGCATGCTAAAGCTTAGCCCGACTCGTTTCCACCCCTGGTTACAATTCATTCAATTAGATTCTTCTCTATATTCTTTTGTATACATTTCTATATATAGTACATTGACCGTTTGTCTCAAAATTACATCTACCTTCTCGATAGTTTTATTATGCACTCACGGTCTTTAACTTTGTAAAGAATATTACACATAGTCCTTCGTGTTAATGATGCGTGGTTCGAGGTCGAAAGACTTCTTTTTCCATGAGCAAGCTTTACAACCCACTAGGTAGTGTACCTAATTGTTGCGTGTATTATGGGTAAGCCAAGGGGTTGATCATTCTCTAGGGAATAGAGATGCTAGTCGAGATGTATGACGAAAAGCCAAGGGTGAGGGTGATTCTTTTAGTTTTTTGTTTTTTTAAGAAAGCAATTAAAAATCTCGGGGTTGAAGGAGTAGGGATTATCTTTTACCAATTAAACTAATAAAAAAAAAATTAAAACTAATTAAACTAAAGCTATGGATTTGTAGGAAAGTTCTTATAATAATTAAAGGTGTGTTTACTTAGATTTACTTACTATCTAGTTATCTTTTATTGGTCGGTTGAATTGTTACATCCTTGTTTAATTGGTGCGTTGTATTCCATGTTTTAGTCATAGGGCGGTGCCAAATTTCTTAATTCTATGAGTGTATAAGTCTCCTCTAGAACACCCGGATCGCCAAGTACCAAGGTATCTCCCGAATATCCTAGTATCTACAAGCCGCAACTCACGCAATAAATACAACGGAGTCTACTAGTGCACTCTAGGTATAATAATCGCTATTTAGGACGTTCAAGCTCGCAACAATGACAGAAGAAGCCAGTTTTCCTTAATCTAGCATGACAACTAATTAAACAAGAGACAACCTAACAATAATTAATAACTAGGTTTCATTGGATCTAAGCAAACACTATAAAGATCTAGCTACTCATGATAGAGATACAAGAACACAAGTAAACAATGATAGAAGAAATAAACATAATGATAAATTGGATAAACAAACTTATCTCGAATTAAAATGGAGGGTTTAGAACCTTAAAAGACTGCCCAAGTCGGACTACAAACGACTTAGGGTTTTCTCCCTAAAGTAGCACTTCAAAATTTCACACAAAATACAGAAAATTCGATGTCTATATATAGTTTTTACAACTGCGATGGCGTCGTCTTTTGCTGGTGACGCCGTCTAATCGCCGCCACTAGGGTTTCGTCTTTGCCAAGTCATCATCGGGACAGCGTCACGTTGGAGCTTGTGACGCCGTCTGGGTTGATAGTGGACGTCATCTTGAGAAAGAACTGGTCGTCTGGTGTAGAAAGTAAGCGTGACGGGCATCTTGAGAAAGAACTGGTCGTCATGCAAGTAAGCGTGACGGGCATGTTCCAAATGACCTAAAATGAGAAAAAGGAACGATTTTAAGCAGTAACGGATATAAATGTAGTGATTTAGGGCTTAAATGACCCCCTAAAAACGTATGTTTTAAATCCTTATCAGTTAATTTTCATTATATCTATCCATTAAATCTGATCATGTCCCCTGCACATGAGGGTAAGAAGGTCTTTTCGCCTTTTCCTTAGCTTTTTTTTTAATATTTAACATTGCTTCTATTATTATCTACATCCTTGTGGTTTACGTTGACCAACAATGTTCGTATGTTGACCCGAAAATCATGCATCGTTCGTCCCAAAATATAAACGTGGGCTAGGCCTATACACCAATGTGTTTACTATATAAGTTACAAAAGTGGGCTAGGCCTATACAAAAACATAAAGCCTACATACATAATAAATATCGACTAACGGGAGCGGAGAGGAACAAAAACTCAAATTGGTATAAAACTAATCACACAAAGTCGAAGGCAATCCCTTGTTGGTGATTTTTATATAAATCATATAAATACATAAATAATTGTAATGGAAAAAGTCACCAATCATAGATCTATAGTGTCATAAAATTAATCGTATATAACAAGTAAATTGTACCTTTGTAGCGCGAACCTCATGGATTGAATGCGAGACCATCTTCTTCTTCAACTCTATAGTACCACACGAAACCCTAGTGAGACCACCTTTATGAAAGACCTAAAATTCCTTATCACCCAATGTATCATAGTGATTGAGTGATGAGTCACCTCACATCTAAGTTGGAAACCTAGAGCTCCACGGGATGTTCATCCTAACCTAAAGGATCTTGAGATGTCTTTCCTCATGCATGAGATCGAAATCATAACATGCAAGAAAATACATCTAAAAGGTCTCATGATATCATGGTGGAAGGACTTCTCAACTATCTCTCGTAGGTTGTTAGTCCCGTGAGTAGGCGATAATGGTATTTAGTATCAAGGAGTTCCTACCGAAAAGTGTCACCCGCACTTGTTGGGAACATGCAATGAGCCAACGCTAGTACAACTTTACCAATTATTTGATAAATGTGAGAATGAATGTATAGTCAAAAAGCGTAAAGGTGAGGAGGTGAATGACATACTGAGTTCTTGGAAAGACTAGGGGTCTTCCGTAAACCAATAACCAAGAAGAGAAAGAAATTTTACAATTTATGTTATTGCCAAAAGCCTAGGCATAAGATGGGAAAATGCTTGAGTACGTTCGTGACACAAGTTCGCGAAAGAGGAAAGATGTATCTATACTTTATAGATTGTTTAATTATTCCTTCATTTTGCATGTGACCTAAGTTTACAATAAAGTGAATTGACGCTTACAATGTTTATTGTAGAGCTTCAAGAGAGGAACGTCACGTCTTGCAACCGAGGTAAACATGAAGTTTCACCAAGAGCGTCTTGCAACCAAGGTGAACACGAAGATTGACAAGTGATGATGTGGATATAACCGGCTCATCATCTAAGAGGTGAAAGGCTTTACGGAAGCCGGCGACGATGTTCTTGCATCGATTTTCGGATATAGGATTTTAAAACATTTAAATTTCGCAATTTTTAGGGCAAAAGGTGAATCTTTATTAATTAAGAAGACTTTGTACAATGAAATAAGAAACTCATTGATATTGACATATCCCATACCGGACAACATACAAAACTAACTCCATCCAATATCGACACAACTAAGTTCATATAATTGATAACATACAACTCGCTAATGGCCAACAAAGAAGAAACAGATCCATCCATAGCTTCCACCAAGCTCATAAGCGGATCTAAAATCACCTTTATAATGCACCATTAACCATCTACCTACATTTCCATGATACCCTTCCACCAAGACCATTCCTCCGGCCCCACAATGATCACGGCATATGGGTATATGGCATCACTAGAACCCTTATCTTTTAACCTCCATCATAGATGGATTGCATCAAACGGTTGTTGCTCGCTTTAGGCCTTGTTTAAAAATTTTCCTTTTAGGTTTTAGGCTTAAAGATTTATTTCTAAAATTTAACATATCTAGTAATTTTATTTTGAAACATGTAAATAGTAAGTTTTGGTAAAACTTTGATTTATCCCAAATAATGGTTTTATAAATATCAAACAATCTATTTGTCTAATCAAGTGGTGATCATACATTATAGGTTCCCGGAAAAGGAACCGGTAAAGATTAATGTCTTCAATCACGACGATCGCTCGTTGACGGACATAGATTTCATAAACAAGTCAATTAGGTTATGATCCTTCAAAACTTTTAGAATACTAATTTCAAAACTCACAAACAATGAAGGTTTTGAATGATACAATGATTGTAATTTTGTACACATGTGTTAAAGTAATAGTATAACATAACATCACATAGTACATTTCATAGGATGTTCAAAGCAAGCGTAACACCTATTTGATCTGATCAATTTAACGACTTCTCAAACCATAAAGTATTCTTATTCTTTCAATTAATAATACAACAATGCTTGATAACGCTACATGCGTCGCTCGGGGTCAAAGGAACTTCCTTTTCGTTGAGCAAGTTTTTCAACACCCTAGGCAATGAACCTAATCGTTGTAGTGTAGTATTAGGGTAAGCCACGGGTATTGATATCGTTCTCTAGGGAATAGGAATGCTAGTGAGAAGTTACTACGCTAAGGTTGTGGTTGAGGAAGATTATTTTTATCTTTTATATTTTTAAGGAAAGGAAAGGTATGAATCTCGGGGTTTGAATTTGGGGGTTGGTATTTCACCGATTACTCTACTTATCTAATTATCTAATCTAAGGTGTATGTAGTCTATGTCTAAATAATGTGTGCTTGTATGATAGTTTAAAGATGTGTTTACTTAGGTTTTTACTACTCCTTAATTATCTCCTATTGGTGGTTGAATTGTCACGTCCTTATTCCTAGTTGCGTTGTGTGTCTAAGGTTGTAGGGTATGCGTTTCTCCCTAACTCTTTGAACTTACCAAAGGGTCTCGTCTACAAAACCCACTAGGGATAATAAACTCTTACTCTAAGGCACTCTTTGGATGGTTTAGCTTACAAATACTCAAGGAGTCATATTCTAAGGTTCACAAAGATTTAATCAAGCATTAAGTACACAACGAATGACCTATCGCATTACTAGATCATTAATCAACTAAGATAAGAGACAACCAATCAATATTCAATAATTAAGTTTCATATTCCTAAGCAAACACACAAGTAAATTAGCGGACATGGAAAACATGCAAGCATACACACAAATAATCAAATACATAATTGTATTAATGAAGTAAAACACTTATCTTGGTGTAAGATAGGGTTTGGAACCCTAAAATCTTGTACAAGACAGCCTTGGTTCGGTTTAGGTTTTTACTCCAAAAGACTACACACTAAATCTTGAAAAATTCGGATTCTATATATAATATTACATATGCGACGGCGTCACCTTATGTTTTGTGACGCCGTGTCGCCGTCATTAGGGTTTCGTCTTGGCCACGTTAGACTTGCGACGGCGTCACCTTATGCTTGTGACGCCGTCCTCTTGACTTCCTCGACGCCGTCTGGATTACATCTAGGCCGTTTGAGTTGCGACGGCCTACTCTTTTATAACTTGACGTCGTCACTTGAAAATGGGAGTTTTGGCTTCGTCCGTCACAAAGATCCTCCGACGGCGTCGCAATTAACACCGACGCCGTCACCTTATGTTTTCAATGACTTTGAGTGTCTTGATTCGACTTTGGCCATTTTCTTCGATATAATCGCGCCTTTTGTCCAAATAAGTGCCATTCCAACATTTTGCCTTCAAGAGACCTAAAAGTGAAAAGGAACGATATTAAGCAATAACGGATACAAAAGTGATCAAATAAGGGCTTAAACGACCCTCAAAAGGTACCTTTAAAACCTTATCAAATATCCCTACACTTGGTATTTGCTTGTCCTCAAGCAAATGTGCTTTTAGCCAATTAATTTATAAGTTAGGGGTCATGAAGCATTCGTTCAAAACAGTCCACAACATATAAAAGCCCCGTAAAAGTCATAACAAGCACGGAAATCACATACTAGCACCTCACATGGGGTGTTTGGATACTCACATCTCTCTCGGGTGTATATGAAATATAACAAATTGGAAATGGAAGATAAACACTCATTAACCGGTCCTAGTACATAGATTACCATAGGCTTGAGAATAGATCAAACCTCCATCGCTTTGGCGTAAGCACCTAGGAAAGACTATCAAAGAGGTCTTTAAAGGGTTGTAATGTTAGGCTTACGGTAGGGAAACAAAGGGTTTGGTGGGATAGGCTATATAGTGGTGGTAGGACAAAAATCTCTTATGTTACAAGCATACGAAGAATGGCGTTGCTAAGCCAAGACTCGACACTCTAAACTCTAGCTAACTGAAATAAACAAACATAAATTTAAATGATAGATGTAGGATGGTAGCCCGTATGGTTTTTTTTTTTTTTTTTTTTTTTTTTTCACTCTATTTTTTTTTTTTTCTCTTTTCTTTTTTTTCGATTTTTTTTTTCATACACTTTTACTCTACCATCCTCTATGGTAACATCAAAATGATAGGGATTTATAGGCACATCCCTACACTTGAGTTTTTATTACTCTAACACTAATTTGACCCGAATTGAAAAGATCAAAACACTTGGGGTACATTATTATGCAAACAAAGGGAATTTGAATTTAACGTTCCATTCCCGTCATTTCATAAACTTTAACTTTTCCCATGAATCCCAATCATCCCAAAACTGTATACAAAGGATATGACTCGACTTAGCAACTCATGCAAGCAACTAGATAATTGAAATAAGGGTTTAGGGTGATAACAATAATGCACTAAAAGTGAGTGCATACAGGGTAGGCTAAGGCGATTTGGGTGTATATTTGGGGTGGGGTGTAAACAATGCTCTTCATTGATATTTCGAAAAGAAACATCACGAGAACCGTGAAAAGGATAGGCTCGAGGGGTTAACTAGGGTATCGTGTACTAAAGATGAGTACAACACAAAGGGTGTGGGGAATTACTCAACCGATGTGGAAGAAGTAATTATATTACGGTATCAAACAAGGGTTATCCTAATGCCTCTTATCATTTAGTTATTCCTAACTACACAAGTGTAGTCTTACTTGCGATCTCGAAATGCATCACAAAACAAGTTCTAGAATCTAATATACTACCGGTTCACACTCTAAGCATTGAAGATGAATGCTTTAGTTCCTACTAATCTAAGGGCGATCCTCACATTTTGGGTGGAATTTAGGTGGTAAAGGGTTTTGTGCTAGTCATGCAACTTCCTATCCGTGAGACGCTTTTGTTAAGACTAATGGCCCACTCTTATATGTCATGAAAAATTTTAAATTTGGTGCCAAAATTACCCTAACCGACATTTTCTCATGGTTTATTACACAAATACAATTGGACAAAGCAAATAATCAAGGATAAGCATAGTTTCAAAGTTCCCGCTTTATTTTCCCTCCTACACTTAAACCGAACATTGTCCCTAATGTTCCCGAAAGTATCAAAGTTATGATAATTGGAAGGTAATTAAAACGAAAGAAACTAGTACTCCCCGATTAGCTCGGTAGGATCCGTGTGTGAAGTGGTGGTTAAATCCTTTCCAAGAAGAATTTATGCGTGAAAAGCTCCTTCCAATCTTATGTAACTTCTTCTTGATAAATTAAACCCGCACACTTGAAGAAAACAAACGAAACCTTCGCGTAAAATCGGTGGTAATAATATATATAAGACTCGATTTAAACTAGGATATAATGCTTGTGTAATGGATGTTTACAAAATTTACGGAAAATTAAGACCGGAAAATTCCAAAAATTTTTAAGTAGCTCGAAAACGAGAAAAAATAATAATCTGTTGTTTTACTCCTTCCCGACGCCGTCAAGTTGCGATCTCGACGCCGTCAGTTATCCCGACAAAAAGCGGTCTGCGATTTTCGGAAAAATTCGGAAAATTTATATCTTTAGAATCTGGAAAATTTCGCAAAACATCCATTATGACTCGATACAAGCATTTGACTCGAACAAACACACAAATATATCTTTTAATGAATTGTTATTCTCATGTTTACATTTCCTTGAAAACGTGTGTAATCCTCCCTACACTTATCCCTTATGTAAAAGACCTTTATATGCAATCGAGGTTAAAACAAAATAAAGCATTTTTACAAAATTAAACATGAGAATAAACAATCAATAAAAGATATATGACACTAACAAGCAAACAATTAAGCATGGGTTGCCTCCCACAAGCGCTTTTCTTTATTTAAGAGTCTTGTAGCTAGACTCGTAGTCGTGCTCTACGTTGCCCTAATCTTAGAGGCCCATTCGATTTCCTTAACTCTTCTCTCATCACGAATATATTCGTGGCCTAGTTCAAGACAAGCGATGTAGTAAACTTTGTTCTTCCGTCTACTTGAATGCCGGAATGTTATCTACATCTAAATTATCCATGCCTTCAAACTTCTTATTCTTGTAGGGCATTATATATTTAACACTCTCGGCTTCATTTGAGAACTCGACTATTCCTTCTCTCGATCATAAACCATCTTAGACCTCTATAAATGGTTTCCCAAGTATCACATCTCCTAAAAACCCATCAATGATGCCCTTAACATTTTCCAAAATCATGAAATCACACCTATATGTGAAGTTACCTATGAAGACATGCAATCCCTTAACCCTCCCCACATAGTTACTTGCTTTCCTAGGGCGAAAGGGTCCCTCATAGGTTCTAGCTTTTGCTCATGATCCAATTGTAATAGAGCCTAGACATTATATTCATGGGTGCCTTATAGTCAATGTAGGTGTGATCCCTATATAAGTATCCAATCATACACGGTATTTTGATGTTTTAGGGTTTCCTTTCTTATGCGAGGCTCGAAGGTGGTCTTGGGAAGTTAACTACGTTATAGTGATAAGCGGTTTCCTTCCCTTTAGGGTATGAATCAAAATACTCCCTAAGTTCTTCCTCATCCTTACTACCCTCCATAATTTCTAACACCTTATAATCTCCTCCTCTAGATCATCATCCGAATCACTTGTGGTCGAATCACTATCTAAAGGGTGATCGATTCCTTAAGGGCTTCCTCGAGCGTACTTTCAATTACCCTATTTAATTTCCTAAGCTCTCCAATTTCGCTAATAATACGGGCTCAAGTTGATTGGCGAGGTGGGTCAAGCGATGGGTATTTGTTTGGTGGTTGGTTGATGAATGGTGGGTGGTTATCACCTTCCATGATGAAAAGTGATGGGATTACGAACAAGGGTCACGAAGAAGGGGGATAGACTAAGAGAAAGCTAAGAATGAGAAAAAAAAGTTTACTTGATAGGAATCAAGTAAAGAAAACCTAAACGAGGTGGACTACTAACTAGCTATTCTATTCCCCGGCAACGGCGCCAAAAACTTGATAACACTGCACGCGTCGTTCGGGGTCAAAGGAACTTCCTTTTCGTCGAGCAAGTTTTTTAACACCCTAGGCAGTGAACCTAATCGTTGTAGTGTAGTATTAGAGTAAGCCACGGGTATTGATATCGTTCTCTAAGGGAATAGGAATGCTAGTGAGAAGTTACTACGCTAAGGTTGTGGTTGAGGAAGATTATTTTTTATCTTTTTATATTTTTTTAAGGAAAGGAAAGGTATGAATCTCGGGGTTTGAATTTGGGGGGGGGGGTGGTATTTCTACCGATTACTCTACTTATCTAATTATCTAATCTAAGGTGTATGTAGTTTATGTCTAATTAATGTGTGCTCGTATGATAGTTTAAAGATGTGTTTAGTTAGGTTTTTACTACTCCTTAATTATCTCCTATTGGTGGTTGAATTGTCACGTCCTTATTCCTAGTTGCGTTGTGTGTCTAAGGTTGTAGCGTATGCGTTTCTCCCTAACTCTTTGAAC